>OY292394.1:21235073-21835073 GCA_958496205.1 Idaea biselata
GTCCATGTAGTCACGTTTCGCTTTACTGAAAAATTGTTTGACCAGTCAACTGTCGAGAGACGTGCTTTGAAACTTTTGACTGGAATAAAAAAACTTTTATTACAGCGACTTTATTAAAGCGCTTTGTGCTAGACTACAAAAAGAGTAGGTTCGTGAACTTTATTACTACGCAGCGCAGCTAAGTAGCTAACTTCCCCTAGGGTGATTTTGACAATATTTAATTTACTAAAAGTAAATCTACTACACATTTTGTATTTTATAAAAGAAAAATGGACAAATAATGTTGGATTTCTGTAAAAAATACAATGGATAGGTACCTAAATAAATCTATGGAAATGATCTTTAACTAAAATACACTGTTTTGACTGATATGGTGGGACGGAATTAAGTTATGGACTCCAGATAGCGCCATGAATTGAGCCTTTCTTTACTTCTTATTAAACCATTAATTTAATTTGTCTTCAATAATAGTAGATTGTATACCAAGGGAGAAAAGACTATTTTTACGGCGAGAGTGTTTTTTGAATCCAGAGAGGAGCGAGGGATTCTAGAGTAGAATCCCGAGCGTAGCGAGGGATTCTTAAGTAGAATCCCGAGTGAATCGAGGGATTTAAAGTACCTCACTCGAGCGAAAAATAGTGTTTACTCCCGAGGTGAACATTCTACTTTTCATCACCCTCTATGAGAAAATGAGTAACATACTTTGACCATTGTTCGCGTCTGACAGTAACTACCAATTTTTAACAATACCTACCATGTTCCATTAATACCTACCATTTTCTACTACATCCTACTATTTTCTACTAAAAACTACCATTTTCTACCAATACCTACCATTTTTCACCAAACCTACCAATTTCTACCAATGTTACCAGTTCTTACCAAAACCTACCATTTTCTACCAAAACCCTCCATTTTACCAATATTCTACCTGTACGGTCGAACACCCATCGCTCACCTATCAGACTCATGTGTTGCTTAACCTGCTCGGTCTATCACCCATCACTTACCTATCAGACACGCAGTACGGTGATAGGAACTCTTTGTTAATTGAAACTTTTTAAAAATATTCACATTCCAAATTCAAATCTCATTATTGCCCTGCTAACAGGGCAATAATGAGATATGAAAATCCCTGTTAGGAACATTGCCAGCAAAGCGCTACTTCATGCCCTGTTTACAGGGATTAGACTAGCTCTTTTCGAATAGATGGGATGAAAAAGTTCTTTATAAGGAGATATATAATATAACTAGCAGCTCCCCGCGGTTTCACCCGCATAAGTCCCGATCCCGTGGGAATATCGGGATCAAAAGCCTATAGCCTTCCTCAATAAATGGACTATCCAACCCCGAAAGAATTTTTCAAATCGGACCAGTGGTTCCTGAGATTAGCGCGTTCAAACAAACAAACAAAAAAACAAACTCTTCCGCTTTATAATAGTAATAGATTCTGTACTTAGGTATAACATCTGTACAAAAATTATATAATACAAAATCTAATTTAATACGGAAATTGACAACAATAACTAAAAAACACGTATGTTGTATGGGAGCCCCTCTTAAATTTTTGTTTTATTTTGTTTTTAGTATTGATTGTTAGCGGCTACCGAAATACATCTTCTGTGAAAATGTCAACCGTCTAACTAGAACGGTTCATCAGCCTGGTGACAGACAGACAGAGGGACAGACAGACAGCGAAGTCTCAGTAATAGGGTTTCGTTTTTACCCTTTGGGTACGGAACCCTAAAAAATATGTATTAAAAAGTATCGCTGAACACAACCGCTTTGCAAGGAGCCGACCGCGCTACCGCCCCCTCATACTTGCGCCCGCAATACTTAATACTTATTTGGTTGCAACATACTTACATTTTTAATATCGCGATATCTTTTGAATGAAATGTCCGAATTAAATAATTCAAAAGGTCCTAGAAAGGTATTGAATTCGTCTTGAATATGAAGTAATTTATTTTGATAAGGATTAATACCAAGGTACAAAATAAAAGGTTATTAAAGCGACGGCATTTTAATTATTTACAAAAATTACAAAAACACTTATTGTGAGATAACTACAATAGTTAGACATATGGTGTCGATGTTTTTAGTAGACAATCACATGTTCTACAAAGTTGTAGTACATAGTTTTGTTCTCTATCCAATAGTTTTCGCAGCGCACGCGCTGTAAGGAATTTAAGGGTAATTTTTTTCACACCTTGTGTTACATTATTGGACTTTTAGTAAGGATCCTCATTTTTTTTGAAAATATAATATAACCTATAGCCATCCTCAATAAATGTACTATCCAACACTGAAAGATTTTTTTAAATCGGACCAGTGGTTCCTGAGATTAGCGCGTTCAAACAAACAAACAAACAAACTCTTCCGCTTTAGGGTCGGCGCAGACCTGACGGAGCGCAGCGCAGAGCATCCCCGCGTAGCCGAATTTCTTACCGGAAAATACGCGCGGATGCGCGAGTATGCGCGTGGATTTATTTGTTGTTAACTGATTTTGAATATTATTTTAATGATAACAATGTCGATAATATTATGACAATCAAAAATTCTCTGCGCTGCGCTCCGTCAGGTCTGCGCCGGCCCTTATAATATTAGTATAGAAGTATAGATAGAATTCGTAAAGGAATTGAGTTGTTTTAAGTACAATTACATTTAAATCATCGGACACAATAAGTTGAAATTCTGATATGAACAATTGACCAAATATTCATATAAAAATATTAGCCTCATTCTACAATGACTGTATTTCCAAACATTTACTCAAAACTCAGAGCTATGATCAGTTAATTGTTCCATACAAACGATGATGTATGTATAATGTATATGGACACACTACTACCATACGAGTTTTTTCAAACTACTAGGTATTTTTAACGTTGCGTTTGCGTGTCATTAATTTCGCCTTCATCTATAATAATAATATTACGAATCCAATAAAACCACTTTGGTCTTACTTAGCCTTTCTCAAAAAAATAAATATACAACACTGAAAGAACTTTTCAAATCGGACCAGCGCAGCGGTTACTTCAATTGGAGTAACCGCCGCCGCTTTGTTAGTTTTTTAAGCGCGCTAATTAGCGCGCTCATACAAACAAACAAACAAACTCTTCAGCTTTATAATATTTGTATAGATGCCGACATTTTTATTCAACTTTAAAATCATCTAAACCTAAACCATACTCACATCCAGATCTTCAACGTCGACGCAAGTCGTATAATTTGTCCAGGGTGTCAGTGTTTCAGGATGTAAGTTCCACGTTCCATTCTCGGTGCATCTGCATATCGGAATACGATATTATAATAAAAATAAGGTCGTATAAAATACATAGATATAGATGTGTCGATTGTAAAATTACAATTAAAAAAAAACATAAACGACTAGAATATACTTGGAGCGATGGGCGCCCTTATTGCTTATTGCGATCACTTCCAGGCAACCTTAGGATGGACAAATACTGCACGGAGATAAAAGAAAACTGGAAGATAACTGTGCTGTATTCTAAAATGTAACTAAAGTAGCGCCAGATTTTTCAATCTGCGATCAACAACATCAATCTTCAAAGTAAAGGGTTGATTGATCCATGTTACCGGCAGAACCGTTCCTCGGTGCGGCTTGACATTCTCATTTTCTATCAAACATTTTGATAATCCGACAATAGTGTTTTGCGTGTTATCGTAGTTGGGAAAATAAATATTTTGCATAGTCACTTGTCCACTATACGTCCCTTTGTAATATGATCTATTTTGTAAAAGCTTAACGAAGAGCCCTTAATTGAAACTTAATTTTAGACGATATTGCTCAACAAAGACCGATTATGTAGTGATCCCATCACAGGATCCTATTATAGGGATCGAACAATACTCTAATATTGGTAAACGAAAACAAAAGGGACATTTGATATTGCATTAACAAAGCATAATATGAAATTCTGCTTTGATGAAAAGCGGGAACTTTGTATGTGAGTATCCATATAGATACATTATGCTGGACGTAATTTAACAGTTCAGTAGATTTAAGCTCACTATTGTTCATGCAACGATGACGCCAACAAATATAATTGGACAAGTGCGTGCCTTGTCGGGCCACGCGCATCGGTTTCGTAGTTTTCTTAAAATAACATGAATTGCAATATGGAAAAAAGTCGTTACAACTACAACTCTACTACCTTAGCTTATTTTCAACTAAATTTGTTCATAATTTAACTTTTTTGTTTTTTAATCACTCGTAAATTTGAAAAGACTGCTTAGCAGTGATAATTTTCCTTTGAAGTTAATTAAGAGGGGGGGGGGGGGGGTACATATTACTCTCTAAAACTAGCCCTGTAAAGCTCTATATTTCGAAAACGGAACCCTAAAATGAAAAACGATTTTTTAATGGTGTTTTATATACTAACAATATGTTTACTCGTGCAAAGTTACAGCTTCATAATACAAAGTGTCTCCCGAGTACAGACAGACGGAGATGACTATAAGGGTTTCTTGTTGACTGCGAAACCCTAAAATAATAGGTATTTCACGTAGGTATCTTTATCTTTTAGTTTCAAATAGAATTTAACTTTTTATGACTTGATAATAGATTTAATATTGCTTCAGTGCTGTGTTTACTGTTTATTGGCCGTAAGTATTGTTAGTTAACGACTCCGCGAACGTTAAGAAGCCAGTCAGAAACAAATGTTTCAGCACTTACCGGCTTCCCTTTTCATTTTCTTACAGTAGAAGTTCATACTTCGCTCCGGACTGAGAACTCAGTGAGTCTCTGTTTTCTACCATTTTTTATGTTTTATAAACGATCAAAAGATATTGTTTTTAAAGTATAGTTAACTGCTTTGGTGAATCTACGAGTATGTAGGTACCTAGTATATAGTATAAGGGCGGAACATTGAATTTTCTCTATTCATTATATTATTAAATAAAAGATAATAAATAAATAAATATTTCACGACGTTACACACAGCGCAATCTAGCCCCAAACTAAGCACTAGGCTTGTACTATGGGTACTAGACAACGGACATACTACATATTATACTTTTTTTTTTTTGTAAATACATACATATGATACATAGAAAACACTGAATATACCACGTCTTCGGACCGTGGTGAGTCCAAGGACATGTTGGTTTCCTCACGATGTTTTTCCTTCACCGCAAGAGCGATGTTATTAGCGCACATACCTTTTTTCTTAAAGAAAAAGACATTGGTAGTAATAAGATAAGTATGTAATATATATTATAAAATAAAGACATCGACTTAGGCTTTATATAATGTATATTATATTTAAGAATGGCATAACCATAGACCTAACAACTCTTGAACTACGAAAAATCTCATACAAGGTTGGTGTCAAAAAGGCGGCAGGCCGTAAAAATGTATTTAGATTTGGCAATATTTTAGCCAAATCTAGATACTGCCAATGATGGCTTGCCTACCAACCTACTGCGCTGGCCCAAATAATTTGGGGTTCAACGGAACTACCTGCAAACTTATGGCATATTAAAATTGTAAAATCTTGAGCTACAATTTAATTTACAACAAAGGCTGTTTATAATAGTATCTATAAACAGAGAAACAGATCTATAAGATAAATAATGCGCGCAACACCTAGATATCTACCGTTTTGCGCAGCGCTAGCGGTAGGCAGGTGTCCGAACAAGGCGGACGAAGTCGGGGGCACAGCTAGTTAAAGTATACCTAGTGTTCTTGTTTGCATTGGTAAACAAAAACAAAAATACTGACTTGGACGGACAAAGACAAATAAATGAAAGTTACGCACATGAGGAAAAAACTCGTAGTTAATACTTTCACTGCATTAAGCTTTCTTCTATTTTCTGGCTTGATCTACCCCCAGATTTATTTATCTTTTATTCTATTCAGTCATCTAATAATAGAAAACGTTTCGACTGGTTGCGCCCCGTATTTTCACTAATATTCGAATATTAAGAGGATTATTTGACTCCTTTTTTGTGTATGGATTGTAGGTGACATTGTTTCCTACATTTTGGTGGAGTTTCGAAAAAAACTTTATTAGGTTCAAAGCCTATCCATATTTTAGACAAAAAATGACTGTTTTGGCTTAAAATTACTTATCCACATTTTGGCTTTAAATACCCTTTGACATATTTGTCTGGAAACTGCACTAAAATGTAAAATTAAAATGTATGTCGGAAAAAATGTCGCCTACAATTCATACACAAAAAAGCGACATTATTCCGTCATGAAAAAATCAACCCGAGATGGATTTTTAATTTAGTGGCTTTCAGTGGCTTTTAGTGGCATATCACAATATCACTATTATTTCACTTTGCTACTTTTCATTCGATTCTATCATCAAAAAGTCCTAAAACTATCGTCATTCCACTTATTTTGATTATTTTTACCTAAAGTTTACTTAGCTATTGCACTTCTCGCATTCCAGCGTCATATTATTATCGAGTACTGATGCACTCGTCGCTCGGCCGGGAGTGAATACCTACCAGATACCTACTCCTCGCGCACGGTACCTACCTAGCGTCGGTCATCGCCTGCACCGATCAGCTGTTCGACAAAGGAAGGAGCGTATGCATACCTATTTATACATTACTTTTATTGGTAACTGATAACTTTATTGAGTTTGTTTACGATACCGCAAGCAGATGATTCTAAAACTATGGACGCGGATGAACATAAGTATTTAATTAACAAGCGCAGTGTTATAAAAGGACGCTTGACTAAATTTAAAAATAGTTTAGACGTTTTATCCACTTTAGATATCATTTCCCAAGTCGAAACTATCATTTTACTAAACTTATATTTCAGTTTGAGCATAACCGCCTATTTCATGCCGGTCCTCAGCATATACTGGCATCTGTGCGGGAACGGTACTGGCCTATAGGTGGACGTAACCTCGCCAGGCGCGTGTTCCGCCAGTGTCTGATATGTCGACGGTTTAGAGGTAAGACATTAAATCAAATAATGGGCAACTTACCGCCAGATAGAGTGGAACCGGACTTTCCGTTCAGTACAGTAGGTATCGATTTTGCCGGACCATTTCTAATTACAGATCGCAAAGGACGCGGCAAAATAACGAAATGTTATCTTTGTATTTTTATATGCTTCCGCTATAAGTGCATGCGTACACTTAGTAGCGGTAAGCGACCTCACTAAAGAGGCCTTCCTGCTTACTTTAAAGCGTTTTATCGCCCGACGTGGTTTACCTAAAATCATTTACTGTGACAATGGTCGAAATTTTGTTGCTGCGGCTAACGATATTAAGAACTTTCTTAAAACTAATAAGGAATCTATAGTCGACTTTGCATCTGTTCAGGGAATTGAATTTCGTTTTTCGCCTGCATACGCTCCTAACTTTGGAGGACTCTACGAGAGTAATATTCGTTGCGCGAAAAATCACTTATATAAAATTCTTAGGAACTCTCATCTTACATTTGAGGAGCTGTCTTCCTTATTCTCACAAATAGAAGCCATCCTGAATAGCCGACCCTTATATCCTCTCAGTTCTTCTCCCGACGACCTGTCATCCCTTACCCCGGGCCACTTTTTAGTCGGTAGATCGCTCACCTCGCTTCCATCACCGTGTCTCCTCTCCGCCAACACCGATCATCTCGACCGCTACCGGCGCATTGAGCAGGCCAGGCAACATTTTTGGAAGCGGTGGACTACAGAGTATATCTCCGAGCTACAACAGCGCACCAAGTGGCGCACACAGTCTGCACCACTCCAACTGAACGACTTAGTTCTCATAAAGGAGGACGCGGCACCTCCCCTTTGCTGGCGTCTTGGTAGAGTAGCGAAACTCTTCCCGGGATCCGACGGACTACCACGCGTCGCTGATGTCGCTACCGCTCATGGACTCGTGCGAAGAGCCATCAATCGCCTCTGCCTACTTCCAAACTGCGAAGAATCTTGAAAAGCTGAGCTTTCCAACGTCGGGAGTATGTTCGCGCCGTTCGTTCGTCCGTCCATCCGACTGTCCGTCGCGTACTGTGTCGATGCAGTACAGCGGTCGTGACGTCATACACTTCATTCATTCCCTTAAGAATCACAAGCGAAGCACTCCATTGAGGCTGTTTGCCCTATGTATTTTATTGCTATTAAATAAGTTACAACCCGAAAACGCCTTCTAACTGGAACTTCCCAAGCAACCTCCCGGCTAGGCCCCTTAACGTAATTTTCCAAATCTATCAATTACTAGTTAACCGTTAAAACCTAGTGTTACCGTCGCTTCGGTAATATCGAGAAAAAAAAACTTAGCTTAGTATGGGAGAAGTAGCATGAAAGGAACGTTTACTTCTCTTTAATTTTGTGTGAGTATTTCATTTCTCGTAAGTAATAAGGTTGACTGTTGATTGTATGTGATTGTGTTGATTGATCCTAAATATTTTAATAACATTCATAATTATTTTACAATTGTGCCATTTCATATAGTAAGCATTATTATGACGATTGTAATTTAACACATGATCACAAAACGAAAAAAACTCATGACTTTCTTTTATAGTTTCATCTCATCGGAGAGCACGTTCCGAAACCACACTTAAACTAGTAGTTCGCCCCGAACTGAGACCTCACGAGTTTTTATTTTCACGAAATACTTTAAATAGTGTACCTACACACTTCAAAGTATTTCACACTCCATCTTGTATCTCTAGGACCATCTTCTGGCTCCATCATTACGCCTTGTATTAGTAGACGGCAAGAATTTATAGACTACGTCTTAATGACACGATTTCAAGGAGTTCAAAAACGATAAATATGAATATCTTGCACAAAAGATAAGTTTTTTTTCTCCAATTTTACTCGGATAAAATCACATGTGAGGATGCATTTCCGCGTCGCTACTTTATCGAGATTTGACATTGAGATTTGAATACTTTATATTTGTCTTGTCTTAATAAATTGTGGTTTCTATATCGAAAAAAGTATTGTTACTTTTTACTTGTAAATGCTTGTAGCTTGGACTACAAGCATTTACAAGTAAAAAGTAACCCCCTATTACAGCCATAGGCATTCATCGCACTTGGATACTTTAGATCTCATAACATCGCACTGTTACACATTTGGTCTCGCAAACTGCGGAATTTCGTACTTCGAAGTTCAGTAACGGAGTCCACGATAGTAGTACATAATACATATACCTAATGAAGTTTATCGGAAAATTAGCACAGCTGAGCAGTTAGCAGTCTTATTAAATTTACGAGTCATTAAAAAAAAAGCAAAGTTTCGAACAAAAACCGTTGAATATTACATGCTAGGCAGGTAGTTTTATAAGGTTGTATATAATGAGTTGTAGCATTAAATTTTCAAAATTGCAATCCTTGTTATATTATGGAAACTAAGGATCCCTACACTGCGCGTGGCCCGAAAAGGCACGCAATTGCCTAATTTAATTGTCATTTATCAGACTAGCGCGGCCCTGTTCGGTGATTTGATAAGTTTACGGTTATTTAAGGAAGCGCCACATCTTATTAGCACAACGAGCAAAGTTTAATTTATAAATGTGTTGACAATCGCAGAGTTACAACCGAATATGCGTTGATAAACAGACATAATGTGACATCTGGTTCGGTTTCGCCCAAGACAGTTATCGAATAAATTAAGATAATATTTTTGGGAGGATAGCAAAAGGGACATAAAATGCAATACCAATATGGTGCCTATGGACATAAATAATTATATTATGAAAGTGCTTTGCTGACTACGATCCATTTTACTCACTTCCTGGCAAATTTGCAGCCATTTTGCATTAATTTGCTGGCTTGGCTAACTTGGGCTTGACTTGGCTAAGCTTGACTTGGGAACCGTGTGGCTGACCCATTAGAAGGTTATGTTTGATATTTTGCAGATAGGATAAAATGCATGTGAGCATAAAAGGTAAAAGGTAAATTATAAAAGGTATCGATATGCAAGTATATGAAGGAAACTGCATTATCATCTCCGTGCAGGCTGTCCTTATTGCGTGTTTGTAATTTGCCATTCACTTTTCGTTTTAATTTCAGTTTGCCGCTGCGCAGTAGTTTAGTTATCTTAAATCATTATGAAAATATTATTGTACACACAAAAATAATAAAAAAATATTTAATATGTTTTATAAAAACAAACCTCTTGAATACAAATCGATGCGGATCAAAGCCCACTACGAAGTCCGGACACGATTGATAAACTAACTTTGCTGCTGGAGTGTCATCCCAGCATGCAAACCCGTCGAAATTGCGAGGGCACATGGGACCATCAACTGCAATAATATACAATTTTATTATATAAATTTCACATGGAGCAATATTTTTGAATCGCTCGTGCCACTTCGGGCGATTTAAATATCTCGATTTCTGCTGATTTTCGTTCGATGTCGGATTCCAACGAGTGGTTGAGACCACTCGTTGCGATCGTGTGATTCACATAGTAAAATTACCTACATCGAACGTTAATCAGTAGAAATCGAGCTATTTAATTCGCTTAAAGTGGCACGAGCGATTCAAAAATAAAGCCCCTTGTCTGATTACGATCAAGCATTAAACATAAAGGTTGACGCCGAACAAAAAAGTTAGCTTGTCTGATTTCCACTGGTAAGTTTACATAGTGTTCACACGTTATGTGAAATCGGTTATTCGCTCTGCGAACCTGCGAACTGCGATTAAGAGGATAGTCTCCATTCTCTTTATATAACCTTCATTAATTTATTTATTTATTTATTTATTAACACAGTTACTTTTTACACTAACAGTATTACACCAAAACGTATTTCTCCATACAAACGTAGTTTACATTAGAGCAAATATTTTTATGCCATAAAACCTATATCTGTCATGACAATGATTATACACTTACCTTCCCCCCCCCCCTCCCCTTAATTAAGCTCCCATCCCTTGCTCCTTTCCACGATTTGTATATTATATCACCATTCAAATATTAATTTGTTCCTTTCTCGTTATATATACCTATCACTGTTGTTATGGATAACCATTCTTCCCCACAGGACAGGCTCAGCCTAGTGTGGTGGATCCGATAAATTGTTTACTTGGACTGTATACTTTTGGTAAATAAATTATTATTGTTTGTTGTTACCATTACGGATACTCGGGGCTATGGAGCACCCGGACCTTTGGAAGGCGTGCGTGGGGCCGAAGCCAACACGTAGAGGCCTGTTTTAGTAACATTTTAATTTAAATTTTGTGATGGACACCAAACCGGCGGTTATCCCTGTCTACACTATAAAATGCAACCAAGGACAACCCCCGGTTTGGATAGAACTATTGTGTTAACTACGGGTGAAAAACTACTTGGGCTATGGAAATGGGTTGGTAGTGGATTGGATACTGGGGGGAACTATGGGGACTATGGCGCCTGCCGTAACAATGTTCAATAAACATGTAAAAATGGCAGGCGGAGACTCGCCAACTCACAAACTGGGCCACCCTAATTAAGCCGAGCAAATTACAGCCAGGGGGCAACAGGGGCGTGAGTGGCTGAAGGATGGAGCAACCTCACCGGATTTTAAACCATCCTAGGTAATCCTGTGGAGCGGGCCAACTCATCACTGACGTGAGGTGTCCATCCTCCGAGCATTTCTGCTCTCGCGACTCCACTCTGACCGGCCGGTGAAGGCAAGCCAGAGGCGGGGGACCGCTTCCTCGTCAGTGTTCACTCCGACCAGCCAACTAAGGCAAGCCGGAGGTGAGGAACGGTGGTTTCCCCCTGGAGCACTCGGGTAGCCGCGGGGTCGCTACTCCCCGACACCTCGCCTCAAGGTGCCCTGCGGGCTTATTATTGTTATTATTATTACAATGCATCTATCTTTTTTATTTTTTATTTTCTAATTAAAATAATAATCATATAATAAAAATGAAACCCGTTTTCCGTTGTCACGACATACCATGAAAACGGCTTGACCGATTTGGCTGATTTTTTTTTAGTTTTCTAATAGTACTCTGTACAAGGTTCTTACGGAAAAAAATATTAAGAAAATCTCTCAGAAAGATTGAAAAATTAAATTACTTACGCTAAGGCGGTACGAAGTTCGCCGGGTCAGCTAGTAAAAAATAAAAAATGAAAAAAATAAAAAGGTAGATGCATAGTCATGACAGATATAAGTTTTATGGCATAAACATATTTGCTCTAATGTCTTTATCCAGGGAGGAAAATGAAAACTACGTTTGTATGGAGAAAGAGAATGGAGACTATCCTCTTAAGTGAGCAATGGAGACTCCCCATTGCTCAATCAGACTCCTCAACTTAAAAATCTACGTTAAGTAGGCGAAATAGGTATAGGACGTCTTTTGATTTCATAAATAATATTATGTAATCAAAATTTCTGTTGAGATATTAATAAAAACAATGGACGATCCAAATTTTCCTGTCAGAGGAGAGAGAAGCCTTGGGCCACATGATCGCGATTCATATGCGTTACATAAAACAATTTTGGCAATTTTTTGGCATCTAATTAAAAAAGTAGCTTGTAAGTTTGACTGTAAAACACTAACGACCGAATACAGAAACGCTACTCAAAAAATTGAGGACGACTTAAACAATTAAGCAGCTCTCAAACTCAAAATTTCCAACACTAATTTTATATTTAGAATCTGCTCAATTAATTAAGTAACCCTCCAATTTTAAGTGGCGTTTCTGTATTAGGCTGTATGCATCTTGTTCTGACCCGTTTTGTTTAACAGAAGAGGGTAGAAATAAAAACAAAAGACAATTAACATTAAACAGAAGACGATAATAATAATTAATCATGACAGCAATAATCAGAACTATAGATAGGTAAGCAAAATAAATCTTCTATCTATAGGTACTTGAAATACGTTTTTATTTCTGGTGACTGTTTTTTTGGTTTTTAATCATCTCAATTTTTCTAAGTTCTCTTAGTTCTTTTCTTTTGCTTATTTTTATCCGCTAGTTTCTTCTTCTTTATAATTTCTAACAAACTTTTTTTATATTGTGAAAAAGTAATCTTGCTCTTTAATTAGAAAAATTATACCCTTTACCCCGAAGCTAGAACAATTTTATTAAGCTTTGAACCTTAAGGACCCCATCATGCCTTCGTCTCGCCTAGGTGTTCGAACCACGCGAGTGAAGCCACTAGAGCTAGGTATATAGATATATTTTAAATTAGTTTCATAAATTCATTGCTAACAAAATTCGACAAAATTAGTAAAGCGACAGTATTTTGTTACTTTCATTAATGTAACAACAAAATTGGTGGAAGGATAAAATGTACAATAATATAATAGAGGCTATGAATAAAGAAACGTATTTCACAAGCAAGTCGGGTTATAACAAAAGCGTTATATATAACTAACGCTAGATGGAACAAACAAAACAAAAATACGAAGTTATGGCACAAGGGGCAACAAATTTATTGCTAAATCAATTTATTGAACACCATTCAGGGTGCGTGTGTTTTTTGAACGTAGGATTACTATCAGTCAATAATAATGTTAACAATTTAACAATCGCCTTGCATGACCTACGACAATAGCCCTTCGCAATGCCACTTAACCTAAACTAACCTAACTACTAATTCGATTTTATATTTTAAAATTAGGTGGCTACCTACTCAGTACTAACTTGGTTAGTAGAGTAGGAGTCTTCTCTATATCTATACTACGAGTAATATTATAAAAGCGAAAGTTACTCTCTCTTTCTCTTACGGTTTTACGCCTAAACCGCTGAACTGGTTTTAATGAATTTTGGTTTACAGATAGGACTTTGGAGTAGAATATTTGCTACTTTTGATCACGTAAACCCTCAAGATCGGGACTTACGCGGGTGAAACTAGTATTATGTATAAAATGCATTGTCCAGACTGATTACCTTTGAATCAACGCACAACCTAAATCGTTGGTCGTATAGAGAACTGAAGTTTGGAGAGTGTGTTCTTTATATGATAATGTAGGCATCTAATAAGAAAGAGTTTTTCGAAATATTCATGGGATCATCGCAGATGCGGCTTGAACCTCGGGACACAGCTGTATATTATTATATAATTCATTGGTGCAAAATAAACAAACGCTTTACATGAAAACACTGAAACTGAAATACAAAATTTGTTGTATGAACTTACCCTCGTCTTGATCAGGCAAAATATAGCTGTGAGTTTTATTCGTATTGAAGCAGCTGTGTATCAAGTTCGCGAGGAATTGCAACTTTGTTGCCACCGAGAAGTTAGTTCCATTCGCTCGAGTCATATTCTTCATTTTATAACCATTTGTATTATTAAACATTTTAAATAGTCCACACTAAGCTGTTTTGAAACAATTAGTTTTGAACGTTTCTGAAACAAAAAGAAAACCTTTATTTAAGAACGTATAAACAAGTCTTCTCCCTCTCGGGAGCCCAGGATCCGCTAAAACCCCAAATTATTCGGGGTCGACACTGTAGGTAATTAAGTCATCATGACCACAAATCAAATCAAATAGATTTGACTATATATTTTTACGACCTACTCTCCTAGGGACCAAGCAGTTTACCCGCCGCCACCGCGCGGGGAGAACTCAAGGTTTGCTAGTCTCACCCAGATCACTTAGTCGCCTTTTACGACACCCACGGGAAGAGATGGAGTAACTCTATTTTATACCGGGTATAGAACAGAGATATACGATACACCGATAATGATACACGGTACAGAACGTATGAACTAGTACCCAATTGTAACCGGCGCGGGCGCAAAGGTACAATGACGCTGACAGCATTACCACGCTGAATGGCAATTGCTAGCCTTGGCACTAGGTACGAACCGGAGCTGGAGTCACCAGTATTCTCCCGCAATCTACGACCTAACTCGTCTGTCAGGTCCTTCGCCTCTGACCCTCAACAAACCAAAGTCTCTACTGCTACAGGTCTTAAATTAATAGTACGGCTCCATCGCCGCATGTTTTCGACACTTTAATTAACTGGCAGCGTCCGGCGAATGGATTATTATTATTTGCTGCTCTGAAACTTACGTAGACAAAGACAGTGAAAATGTACTATACATAGCAGGTTATAGTCTAGCCACTTGTTATTGTAGAGATAAGAAGCGCGGAGGAACGTGTATATTTGTAAAAAAGGGAATAGCTTATAAGGAACTGATTTTCATAAAGCAAATGGCCTCTGTTAATACTTTTGAATGTTGTGGCATAGATATATCGACTTATAAATTATTAATAGTTTGCGTGTACAGAATACCTGAGTCGACATTAGTTAATGCATTTCTATGGAAACTAGATGATATGCTACATGAAGTGGTTAAATTATCCAAACGGAAGTTAGTATTGGCTGGAGATTTCAATATAAATATTTTGAAATCTGATAGTAACGCTAAAAAATTTGACAGCATTATTAAAAGATATAATTTAACGTTACATATTACAGAGCCGACTAGGAAAAAATCATGCTTGGATCTAATCTTGAGTAACGTTAGAGGTGCTCATGGTAGACTCTTACATTTATGTGTTTCCGACCATAATACTGCGCAAATGCTTGATGTCCCAGTTCACGACAAACAAGTATTACCATTAGAATACTACATTACAAAACGTGATTATTCGCCGGAAAATATTAATAAATTTCGTGAATGTATTCGTAGCCTATCCTTCAGTGAAGTATACAACCAAATTGATGTAAATTCAGCGATGAATAGCATGTACGAACTATTTATTCTTTTTTACAAGCTCTGCTTCCCAGTCAGACGTATTAAGATATCTAATAAATTTAAAAAATCGCGATGGATAACCAAAGGTATAAAATCATGTTGTAGAACGAAGAGAACGCTGAGGTATAATTTTTATAGGAAAAAATGTACAAAAAATAAAGAGACTTATGAAAAATATGCTAAGACTCTTAAACGGTGCATACTTACTTCTCAAAAGATAAGCAATGAAAAGCTAATGTTTCGATCTACAAATAAGTCAAAAACATCTTGGGATATTGTGAATGAGGAGCGAAATGGAACCAAGGGGCACGATTTACTGACAGAAATAACCCATGAAAACGTATCTGTTACAGACCCTGTGAAAATAGCGAATCTATTTAATAACAGTATTATCGAAATCAATAACTCTACTAACAGCAATGCTCTAAGAAACCGAAATACGACCCGTAACGTTCATAGCATCTTTTTGGCCCCATGCACTGTGCAAGAAACTAAAAAAATAATTATTTCGTTAAATAATACTAAAGCAGAAGGTTATGATGAGATATCGACTATAATTGCTAAGTCGTGTGTTGACGAATTGGCTCCATTATTAACTTACCTAATTAATATTTCACTAGAACAGGGGGTCTTTCCGGAATCTTTAAAAAAATCTATAGTAAAACCGATACATAAAAAAGGCAGTAAGACAGATCTCAATAATTATCGACCGATCACATTAATTCCAGTACTATCTAAGGTTTTTGAGAAAGCAATGCATAAAAGGCTAATGGCATTCGCTACCAAGCATAATATTTTGAAGAGAGAGCAATTTGGATTTCAGAATAATAAGTCAACAACATTAGCCACCTATAATCTTGTTAGAGACATTTTGGATTGTTTCAATTCGAAAACTCCGGTTACTGTTGTATTCTTTGATATGTCACGCGCCTTTGATTTTGTCTCTCATGGGCTACTTTTGATTAAACTGGAAAATTATGGAATCCGAGGCCCAGCTTTAACGTGGTTTATTTCCTATTTGCAAGACCGTTCACAACAGGTGGAAATTACAGCTATTAATCAGGAATCCGTTATTACCAATTGTTACTCAGACAGTAGAATAAATAGCTGCGGAGTCCCACAAGGCAGCATTTTGGGACCATTGCTGTTCCTTCTTTACATAAACGACTTACCTGACATCACTGATAATAAATGTATTCTTTTTGCTGATGACATTTCCATAGTTGTAAGGTCTAACAATATTGACAACTTAGAGGCAAATATAAATAATACAATTAATAATCTAATGACATGGTTAAATGACAGTAATTTGAAGGTAAATTTGATAAAGACTAATTATATTCAATTTCAGACTTATGGTAGTCGAAAGATAAGCATGAACATTAATTATAATGGTCAAAATCTAGAAGAAGTTCAACAAACGAAATTTTTAGGCATAATACTAGATAGACATTTACACTGGAAACTTCATGTAAATTACGTTTGTAGTAGACTCAACCAATACACATATGTTCTGAGTCGATTAAGGAAAACTTCTTCATTGGCCACCACTCTCATAGCTTACCATGGATGTGTGGCCTCTGTTCTCAGATATGGTTTATTGATCTGGGGAAATTGTACTGATATCTTGAAAGCATTCCGAGCTCAAAAAAAATGCGTACGTGCAATATTTGGACTGCCACCATGGGAGTCATGCCGTCCACTATTTAAAAAATTGGGAATTCTTCCTCTTCCCTGTATGTACATATTTGAACTAGCTAAATTTGTGAAGACCTACCCCGAGTACTTTAAAACGGCCGGAGAATACTTTCCCCGGAACACGCGAAATTCAAATCGACTGGTCCTTGATTACAAGGTTCGACTGCATTTGCTTCACAAACAAACTTATGCTATGTGTATAAAAGTATTCAACGCATTACCACAACATATACAACAATTGCCACTAAGGCCATTTGTAAAACAATTGTTACAGTGGTTAAAGGAAAAGAATTTCTATGATGTCAGAGAGCTAATCGAATAGGGTTTTTTTTTTTTTCTCTTTTTTTTGTTACTTAATGAATTGGACATAATATGTATTTAATTTTATATTTTATGACTTAGATATTGTAATTTAAATGACAGCGCTTTTATACTTAATTTATTATGAATTTTAATCTCTCCAGTTTGACATTATTTTTTATTTTTATGTAAAATTATTGAATGCCGAAAAGGCAGAATATAGCTGTCACTTATTATATTATTATTTAAGACCATGTTTATACCTATATTCTCAATAAATGATTGATTGATTGATTGATTGTCCGTAGTGTCCGTCCTGGACAAACCAGGCGGCTCCAATATACATGGGACATTTGCCGATACTAAGGCCCGCTACATCATTCAAGGGGCGGTGTCGCGAAAACCTTATTCTGTTGTTTTCGTCTGTGTTTGGTGGTGATTTTGCAGAGTTAGACTTAAGTTTATACATCAGCATTTGCTTTAGAAAAGGAAAAAAAAATATCTTTAATAACACAAAATAATACCTACTTCATTTCTTATCAAGAGACATTTTTATACAAATGCCTGTACCCTGTACCGCAATAGCCAGAGACGACGAAATTTTAAACCAAATTAAGATAAGATTATCTTCCATTTTGCTCAATTTAAATTTGACTAAAACTTTGTTTTATTTTCCTCCTGTAAGTTTCAATGAAGCTGGGCAAGCGTCTGTTTTGAGCGTTTGAAACAAACAAGCATACTCTTCGTAGATTACTTGAGTCTTTTATTTTATTTATTATTCTTGCGATGCGATGGTTTTGTTTAAAAAAAATCCTACTTAACTATCCAGGCACGGTTCAGTGTAGTTATAATAATATATTGCCTAATCTCTATTAGGCATTATAAAGCTGAAAAGTTTGTTAGTTTGAATCTCAAGTTTTTTTTCAAATCGAAACGCTGCCTGTGGAAGCTTCTCCTGTTTGAAAATTTCTTTCAGTGTTGGATAGTCCATTTATTGAGGAAGGCTATATTATATTTTCAAAATAATTATAAAAATAACACTGCTATTTTATTTCTATAAAAGGCTTTGTCCTGACTGACTGGTCAACGCACAGCTAGGGCTTGCAATCCGGATAACGGATATCCATATTATCCGGATATCCGTCGAAATTAATATCCGGATTTAGTTGACTTTTTTATCCGGATAATTCGGATTTTTCGGATAATTACTTTACACGTACAAACTGGTAGTTCTGCGCACAGTAGACCTCGCGAGCACTCGCGAGCACAAAACATAGGTTTTACATAGACACCTTAAAAAACAAGTGATAGAAGATGAAAATATGAAGAGTTTGTGATGAAAAAGTAGTACCAGGAGCGATTTCTATGTAGTTCCTTGTTGTTCTTGTGGATAAAGGGTTTATTCTAGAGGTAGAAGTTGATAAGTGAGCAATCTATTGTATTTGGATGAGCTATCCTGTTCATCATTCAGAAGATCCTAATTAGATCTTCATCATATTTTTCTGGGACTAATTTGAAGGTAGGTAAAAATAAAATACCTTATAAATAAAAAGAATCTTTGAAAACGGATCTCATAGAGGGAAGATATCAAGGAGCCCCCTTTGTGGAACAAATACTCGACCAATTTAAAATCCCCCGCCACAAAAAAATTGTAGAGGCTCATAGAATCTGTATATCAAGTTTCATCAATGTCGATTAAAAAAAACCTCCTGTAGCGGAGAAGTAACAAATTAACCAACTGTAACAGAAAACAAATATTGCCAGACTTGAAGCAGAGACGCTTCGCTCGCTGGCTTAATCACAGACAATGCAAGAATTATCCAAAGTTGACAATTATTGCAATTCATTAGTATTTTAGTTTTTAGTTATTTTATCGGTGTCGTGTATTCATTTCTTTCGAAAATCCACTTTAATATATCCATTCTTTTTCTTCTTCTGGTACCAACCCACCTCTGGAGGTTGGCCGTCAGCTCAGCGAACTTGTTCCGGTTTGTGCCAAGCGAAAAAGTTGTTTCAAGCTGGAAATGTTTGGCCACACTCGGATGTTTCTCAACCACGACTTCTTTCTTCGTCTAACGGGTCTCTTGCCTGCGACTTTGCCCATCATTATTATTTGGCGAAGCTCGTATTTCTCGTGTCGCAAAACTTGACCCAAGTATGCCACTCGCATCTCTGACACGTTGGAGTACCCGCACGTTGGAGACTTTCTGTGTCCAGCTAATACGTAGCATTCTACGGTAGCACCACATCTCGAAAGCTTCAAGGAACCCTTGTGTATTGACTTTCGCAGTCTAGGCTTCACTACCGTAGATTACTACTGGTCACACATAACACTGGCGTATTCTAACTCTGAGCTTTATGGATAATTGGCGACTGCGTAACTGACTGGGTGGCTTGGGCAATTCCAATCCGAGTACGAATTTCTTGTTCGCTATCCCATTTTTTATTAACCTATGCAAAATTATAAATACCTCTAATTTAACCATTGGAACCCGCACTATATCTGAACCTGCGACAGTGATTCTGGGATTGAAGTAGTTCCTTGATACTACTAGAAATTTAGTCTTAGACACGTTCATACTCAACCCTGCTTTCAACCTGTACTCATTAACTCTGTCTAATAATATCTGCAGGTCGAGCTCTGATGAGGCTACAAGTGCAGTGTCATCGGCATATCTTAAATTGTTCACGATTTTTCTGTTTACTTTAACATCGATCTCATATTCTTCTAGCGCTTTCGATATTATCGCCTCCGAGTACAAATTGAACAACAGGGGAGATAAGATGCAGCCCTGTCTGACTCCACGCCGTATTTTCAATAGTTCTGTTTATGAGTCCTTGACTCGGACCGCAGCCCTTTGGTTCCAATACAAGCTCTTAAAGAATCTAAGTCTGTCTTTGCCATCCAAACCAACGTAGATCAAGCGCTGCAACAGGATATCATGTTTGACGCGATCAAACGCTTTTTCGTAATTTTTACGTTATAATACCTGACCGGAACAGACAAAATTCAACTAAGAGTCCTGGATTAAGAACCCAGTTGAAAAATAGCAGTGTTCTTTGTTTTATTAATTAAAACTTTGTAGTAAGGTTTTTTTCTTATTTTTTTTAAATTTCAAATATTATCCGAACTATCCGTATTATCCGGATATCCGGATAATGAAATTTTAATATCCGGATTATCCGGATAGTCAAAAGTTAACGGATAATGCAAGGCCCTACGCACAGCCTAAACCGCTGATAGTAGAGAGCTGAAATTTGGAGAGTGTGTTCTTTATATGATGTAGGCATTCGATAAGAAAGGATTTTTCATAATGTCTACGGGAGTCGGGCTTACGCAGATGAAACCGCGGGGCACAGCTATTACTAATTTATAACCTTATAGTAGTTAACTTAAAAGGCCCGTGAAAGCTTTTCAATAACCAAGAAAATACCCGCATTTTGAACATGCATTGTAGTGTGAAAACCGAGCCGACGAACGGCAACGTCGGCGACTGTATCCTATTCGAGCTTCAGTCAATGATTTTGTTATGTCTCAAGGTCTTAAACTCACCTAATAGTAAAGATAACATTTTTAAAACGTATTTAAACTCCGGGGGACTTTTAAAATTTGGGAATTCATTTATTATTTGTATTTTTTGTTTGGTAAATCTTCTAATATATAAAATTTCCATGTCACAATGTTAGTTACCGTACTCCTCCGAAACGGCGCGACCGATTTTTACCAAATTTTATATGCGTATTCAGTAGGTCTGAGAATCGGCTAATATCTATAATTTAGGAGGCAAAACAACGTTTGCCGGGTCAGCTAGTAATTAATAGAAATAAAAACAAATAAGCCGCTATTAAAAAAAACCGAGGAGGACGGACAAGGACTTACGGAGGATTCGAGATACGACAGCTGTTTACAACTGCCGTCAGTTGTAAATAGCTGCCGTATCTTATTCAGCAGAATAATAAGTTGGTAGTAGGTACCTAAGTACCTACATAACCTATTTCGTATTTTTCGTGAGTTTTTCTTATGAATTTACCCTACGTACCGATTGTTTGGACAGCCTAGTCGGCTGAGTGGCATACAAAACAGACACTCAACTTTTAAATTGGTGGTCAAAGGATACTTAACACAATAAAGTAGCGTGTTTCCCTTCTTCATAGGGATAAAGTTCTCGACCAATCCTTGTAAGTAGGCAATTTATTGTTCAGCATACATCTTGGCAAACAGAGCATTACGCAGTTGTTGACTTGGCATTAAACTACGTGATGTAGTAAGGACTAGGGTAACCGTATTCGGTACCGCTCGGTTGGTTACCGAACTAGTGACGCGTACCTAAGGTACGGTAGGTAGATATTGTACTGAGCCTCCAGTTGATAGGTTCATTCTTACGTATCTCAAACTTTAATTTCTTCTTGGCGAGTCTCAGTCTGTCATTTTTACGTGTTTATTGAACATTGTTACGGCAGGCACCATAATCCCTATTGTTCCTGCAGTAGCCGATTCAATCCAGTACGTAATTTTGTGATAAGTTTACACTTTTTTATTACTAGTATTTATTTAGGTAGCTAACACCATCTGTTGTCAATATGATTTAACACATTAACTGTTAATTAAAGAGTATTTTGTATTTTTATAACTTTTTTAGGGTCTTCTTAACTTTTAATAAGAACTTCTCATTTTTTAGTTTTACTATAGTGCTATGAGAAAGTATGTTGATTTGATTTAGTTTTTTAGATTAATCTTAGATAGGTAGGTACACTGCAATATTCTGTTTTTTAATTTATATCATCGTAGACGAAATTATCCTTAATCTATGATAAGTATTATAAATGCGTTCCATTAATTTAGGACAATACTTAAGTCTGGTTTTCTACGTTTATAGATGTACATTTTATAATATTAGTTAGGTTACAAATTCTATTAGCGGATATTTTGATTAAAGTGTCTGCAGAGTTTTTTTTAAGTGTGTTTTCTAAATATCATCCTCATTTTTATAGATATTTAGGGAGAAAGTCTATAGACCTTATTAAATATTTAATTAGTAACAAAATAAATGGTTAAATTTTGCTAGATATCTCTTAAAAGCTTTCTGTTTAGTTAAATATATCTCGAAGAACACGAATAAAATATTTGGTTAACATATTTGCATTTATGTCAAGAAATAAATTTTATTAATGTAATAATAACTAGAAATAGGAAATACCTTATTTGTATCTTTTACCACACTTAAAAAATATCGAAAGGTAAGTAAGTAGTGTTTGTTTACTATGTCCTCGTATACCTTGGAATGTGTTATTGGTAAAGATTGAGGGAAAATAATATTATTATATCAAGTTGTTGATTGTTTATTTGAGAAATAAATTGTGGATATGACTTCCTCTACCCGAAATATTGAAGACCTGTATGTATAGTGCGTTTCATCTTTAGATTCCTATGTCGTTATGTTGGTAGCAAAACAAACAAACATTTAAGTGTTGCCTTAATACTTTTAGTGTGCCATACGTTGTACCTTGAATTCGGGGAGATTAATTCATGCATCTATCATATAAAAATCGCCCTAAATTCAAGGTAGCACATTCATGGTATTTAAGACAACAGTTAATTGTTTTGCTACCAACATAAAGGCATAGGAATTTAAGGATGAAACGCACTATGGTGTATTGTATGTGTCTATGCGTACCAAAATAAAGACACTACAAAACTGAAATCCTTTCCAAAACATAATATCTCAATGCCAAGATATTAATCTTTTCGCATCTTTTCAGTGTAAGTACACTTCTAGGAGTGATATTTTGAAAAACAAATAACAAAAGGTAGAAATTTTATTGTGTTAAATAAAACAAACCCACAAGTATCTTCATCCTCTGCGGTTACATTAATTAAACAAAGTTTGTACGAATACAAAATAAAAGCAAGAATATAATCAATTGACTTCCATTTCAGTATATTCTTGAGGTTGTCTAATTCGCTGACCGACACTTAATTAACCAGTACAGTGGGAACGTTGCTCGGTGGGAATAACTGGGAATAAGAAACCGGCGATAAGTAATGTTTTTCTAATTTATAAGTCTCTGACAACAACAACAACTCTATTTTTGGTTCAACTTTCCTTTCAGAAAAGTAAAAGTAAATAAATTAGAAATATCAAACAAAACAATTTTGTTTTGACTAATATTACCTACTTTGCTAAGTATATTAGTTTATTTATCAAGATGTCTGCAGTCGATTATGACAAGGTCCATATATGGATTTAAGATGTCCTTTCTGCATAATGCCACGTTGATGTTGTTTTCAACCTTAATCTGTTGCTGTCAGATCGTTACCCAGCCAATTTTAAAGCTGATAATTCGGATTCGAGTTTTTTGCATTCTCTGAGAAAACTTACTATGGTAATGTATAATTTTAGACTATCAGAAAGTAGAGATTTCAAACAATAAAATGCCCATCGACTTTTTAAAAAATTCTAATATTTTGACGTGAGAATTTTTGATTGAAAATTACAGTGTTTTTTCGATATTAAGTTAAATTAAGGTGGAAAAACGAATATTTTAAATCCAAAAAAAATACAGTATATAATGGGACATAAAAAGGTAAGTTTTTACCAAATTTAGTGAAAAAAAAATGTTTTTGTAAAAGATATTATAAACCAAAACATTATAAACCAAAAACGTAGTAATTTGAATTTTTCACATAAATTTTAGGGTTTGAAAAAATTGTGTATGCAAAAGTTGTAGATCTTTTTATTACCTACAACTTTGTTATATTAATTTTTTTTCCACAGGACTTGTAGTTTGGCTGGAAATCAAGAAAAAACGTTTTTTACCCTTAAAAACCCACCAGGTGGTGGTTCCCGATCTCAGATGGCCCGTAATTTATTATTCCTGTATTTTTTGTTATATTCTCTTCCTTTTCCAATGGGTTTCATCCTGGTCTATTTAGCAAGACTTTACGTGATTTTTCAAAGAAACTAAAAAACACATGGGTATCTAAACAACTGTGATACTTAGGAGATAAGGTCTACCACAAACTTCAACACAGACGAAATAAGACTTTTAGAGAAGTTAGTGAACAAATAGTAAAAATTGAATAATTCTTATTTAACTCCCGTTGATTATTTTTAATATGTAATATATACTATAAACGGTTTTAAGTACTACAGACTACAGTGACTGTACTATAAGGCAATAGCTGTATTTTGAAAACTATCCAAACCCTGCGCAGTTCATGAGAGGTCTGCCTTTGAATCGTTTGGTTTGTTAATAAATGTTGTTCATTGTACGAATGAACAGGGCAATTTCAGGCAGAGTAATTTAGTCCCGCTACAAGAGGTCGCGGTTACCCCCTAAAGTTTAAAAAGCGTGTAAAACTACAAGGTCTTATTCCCGGGTAAATTGTGTTTTACAAACAATATACATTCCTGTTTTACAAACAATATAGGTACACTTTGATGGACTCTGTGGCGCGTCGGGGGAAGCCCTGACTGCGATACAGAAAGTTACGGGTTTTGATTTAAGTAGGTATTTATATTACGCCGAGTGCAAGTATTTATGTTAAAAATAAATATTTGGTTCTGGTCTGGGTTGTCCATTGCGGTTAAACGAGGTTGTCCATTGCGGTTCAATGCGGGAATGCAGCTAGCATTTTGGGCAGCTTTGCATCGGGAACGCTTGGGGATAGGCTATTTTAGTTTTGGTGATTTTGTTTTTCTTTGTTTTGTTTATAGAGCTGATGAGCTGTAAACTAGTAATTTACGCTGTTAAAATAAACGAAACGTATATCCGTTTTATTTCATTTCGAATGAATATTTTGGAAAACCTTGTGATGGGGGCCCTATAAAAATAAAATCTTAATCCGAATAATACCGATCTTAAGGTAAAAAATATTTTTTTCATAATTCTATTATGGTATTATATTTGTATGGAAATAGTAACAGTACCCACCCTCTTAACCTTTTCCATAGGACTTGTAGTTTTGCTGGAAATCAAGATAAACCGGGGGTTCCCGACTTCAGATCGCCCGTAATGTATTTTTTCCTGTGATTTTTATTTTATTCTCTTCATTTTTCAAATGGGTTTCATTCTACTATAATTTAGTTCCACTTTTTACCATTTTTATAGGCTTCGGCCCTGGCCTATAGTTAAGTTTTTTTAAATAATTATTTGATAAGTTGATCCAGAAAATATATATTAAAAAAACCTACTACTATCTACCTACCTACTCTTAAAAAAATGCATAAGCTGCAAAAGTATAATATTTAGTAAATCCTTTGTCTAGTATACCCATAGTAGAAGCCTAGTTCTTAGTTTGGGGGCTAGGTTGCGCAGTGTGTAACGTCGTGTAATATTAATTTATTTACTTTCGTAGGTACGAGGAAATCCGGTCAGAATCTAACTAAATTCATTCCAAACATGAAAATTGGTACAATATATTTCCATGATTGCCCAACATTAAACACATGTTGGTATACATATACAGACGCTATTTTTTTTTATAACTATTTCTCATTTATATAAAAGCACATTATAATTGAATTATGCTTCATAAAGTTTGAATAGAGTTATCTCCATAAATTATATCGATAACAATCCAATAGCAATAGGAAAAGTAACCCAATTTTATCAAAAAGAAAATTACATACATAATACAAGAAACAGATAAGTATATATCTTTCTTAATGGGACATCATTAACAATTTTTATGATCTGTGTAGCAGTCCAAACATTAACCAGATTACCTACTCTTATATTTTAGCGTTACGTAAAATAAATTTAATTTTAATTAAATATATTCAGTGCCCCCCCTTAAGTCAATGGTCAAAAATCAGTTATTTGATTATAATTCATGTATATATTTATTGAACTAGTCAATCAAATTAAACGACAGGTATATTTTCTATTACTACATCATCTGATTAAAACCAATTAATAAAAGTAAAGAATAGCTAGCATACACTATAATAAACAACATCTAATCGATTTCAACGATATATCACTCTTACCTTAATTAGACGAGTAGCCTAATGAAGATTTGTTTCTCCTTAATTAAGTAATCTTGTCTAAATTTCACATTAATGAAACTAACATTTAAAAACAAAGAACTTTTTGCAGTTGCTTACCTTTTTATCCAATTGAGTACAGTCACTTCGTTACGATAGACAATAATTGCAAGTTGGTCTAAGTTTCGCGGAGTTGGAAAATAACCGAGAGACCGATGGGCGGGCGGCCGATCTCTAGGGCGACGCAACGAAGACTGGCCGAGTGCGCTCTCTGCAAACTCTGGAATATTTTCCTATATTGTTATCCTCCGACATCGCTCGAAAAATGTAATTTCATGCGTCCGTTGTTAACATTTTTTTTGAAGCGAGTGCTTTATCCTTACACCGGTATGAAAGACAAGTAAAATAAAATGTAGTTATTGAAACATAGCCTTTATCCATACATATACAAGTAAAATAAAATTTAGTTATTAAAAAACCGACTTTACCTAGAGTACGTTATGTTATGATGATTTAAAGCTGCAACATTTAAAACATAGTTACACTTTCTCGGGTCTTAATCGCGTATTATTATTTATTTTGAGTCCCCTTGCGGCCAAGACAATTGTTACATGATTAAAAAGTCGAGGTAAGAAAATAAATAAAAATACGTTATTAAGACCTGGGAAAATGAGACTTTGTTAAAAAAACGTGAGAATTTTAAAAGTTTATTTAAGACAGAGGTTGGTACGGCACTAACCAGCGCGGGCGGGAGTGAATAACATCATTCTTACGGTGAAGGAAAACATCGTGAGGGAACCGAAACCGACATGTCTAAGGACTCACCACGGTCCGAAGGCATGGGACATTAGCCAATCCGGAGTAGGCTCCCGTGGCGTATTACTGCCTAACCCAACTTAAGCCCCCGGGCGAGAAGGCTCGGCGAGAAGTTCGCCGAGACTACTCGTAAGAACAAGAAAATTATCCACACTCTCACTTTTCTCATTTGTGATGAGAGAGATCCTTAGTCTCGGCCAAAGATACCGACACAGATCGAAGAACAGGCGAGCGCAAGAACGAGAAGACGAGAAACTCCTCACATTCACGGTTCTCGGGGGTTCTCGCCGTGAGTCTGGAGGGGCTATAAGAGGAGGCCGTTGCCCTGTAGTGGGACAAATTAACGGGCTAGTTATTTATTTATTTGAACGAAGTTCCTTATCCTTAGAAAAATTAAGACCAAAAGTTGTTACGGATACACTTTTTTTTTTCTTGGAACTAAGTTCTATCCGAGTGTCCCTTGACACCTCTCAAGTTTTATTTATAAATATAAATAAATAAATAAATAAATTCTGTGAACAACACACAGCGCCATCTAGCCCCGTGGTAAGCGACTAAGCTTGTGTTACGGTGACTAGACAACGGATATAATACTTATATTTATTTTTCTTTTGTAAATACATACATATTATACATAGAAGGACACCCAGACCAGACACAAATATTTATTTTTAAGCATAAATACTTGCACCCGGCGGGAATCGAACCTGCAACCTCCTGCATTGCAGTCGCGCTCTCGCACGACGCGCCACAGAGGTCGTCAGAGAGATTTATTTGGATTGTGCCAATATGATGAGTAATATATCATTTAATTTTCATTAAAACATATTATGAATAAAACTGAGAATCGTACGGTGAAATCGTATTAACTTACTCAGTAGAGTTTGATTGGTATTAACTTTGGCCTTAGGCTTGTACAAACGATATCCTAATTTCTTTGCAGGCTTATAGGTATCTTAATTTATAAATCTTGTAATCTCAGACCGCTACATTTAATATATATACTTCCGTACCTACGAGTTAGTAGTAGGTATATGTATATTTGTGTTCCGTACTCGCAGAGAGTCGACGTTAGAAACTGGATTAAATCATATTACCTAAGCCAAGAATATTAAAGAATTTTTAATATTCTCGCCCGATCGAGCGAAACGTCTCTGCTGCAAGTCTGGCATATTTTTGTCGTATGTATGTATGTTTGTTCCTTCTCCTTTACAGGTCGTATTTCCTAACCGATCTTCACGAAACTTAGTATTTAGTACATAGGTAGATCGAGGTTATCGTTTTTTTGTCGTGAGGAATTTTTGATCGGTAAACTATTTCGCCCAATATGCCCCCATATTATTTAAACTGATATCTAAGCCACAGTTTCCCTAATACATAGTTCGTGCGCCTCGTTTATTTATTTAACACAATGAAAAAACTTCAACAACTTGACGATCTCATTGGCGCGTCGGGCGAATATTCAACGGCAATGCAGAAGTTTGCCGGTTCAAATCCTGTTCGAAACAAGTATTTGTAATTAAAGATAAATATTTGTTTCTGGTTTGGGTGTCTCTCTAAGTGTAATATGAATGCAATATGCAATAATATAAGTATTATAGTCGTTGTCTAGTTGCCATAACACAAGCGAGTTGCTTACCATGGAGGTAGATGGTAGGGTTGCCAACCGTACTATAATATATAGTATTGTACTATATTTCAGCTCAGCGTACTGTATATTTTTGAAAGCACATATAGTACGCAAAAATACTATATTTCTGGCATAATTTGTAAAAAGTTGTTTCTTTTATAAATTCCTCCTCTCTGCATTTACAGAGGACTGTTTTCTACGAGTATGTAGAGGGAAAAAAAAGAAAAGCCATAAAAAAGGTGCACATAATTTAAACATTGAATGTCGGAAACATTTTTTTTTATTGAAGAAAGAAAGAGTATTTGAAAGTGTGAAAAAAAGGTAAAGTGCAAAAAATACATATTTTTTCGAAATATTCTACAAAACACCGCTCTAATTTTTGTTCTATATTTTTTTGGGTCGTACTATATTTTTTAACCACAAATACTATATTTTTCGAAAAAACTGTTGGCAACCCAAGTAGATGGCAAGGAGTGATGCTCCTAGAATTTATTTATTAATTTTTCCTAACACAAAAATTACTAAGATTGGTCTGGTGTATGACTAAGTATGGTCTTAGTAAATCGGTGACCGCAAGCAAGAAGTTATAGGTACAAAAGTAAAGTATATTACAGGATATAGAATCGGTTCAGTGGTTTCAGAGACTCTGTTACTGAACTTCGAAGTACGAAATTCCGCAGTTTGCGAGACCAAATGTGTAACAGTGCGATGTATGTTAGTTCGAAAGTACAATGTCGCGCTGTTTATGAGATCTAAAGTATGCAAGTGCGATGTACGTCAGTTCGAAAGTGCTCTGTAGTGAAGTACGAAATTGCGATGTGTAATATGAGATTTAATTTTAAATATAGGTATGTATGACCCATCCAACAAAACAAGCAAACAAAAATAAAAATTATTCGTGGTTTATCAATTATGGTAGGAAAAATAACTTATGTAGGTACATATGCTAGACTTAAATACTTTTTTATAACCTCTTTAATTAATATGTTCGTCCAGTAATACGTTAATATGTTCCCACGACAAAATATTTAAAAAACCAGCTAGAAGTCAGCTAGACGCAGTTTTATCGTCTCATTTGCCGTGACTAGGTACCGTATCTTTAGTTTTTTAATTTAATCTAAGGTAACAAACCTTAATCGTAACATAAGTAATGTTAAACCCTACCGTTTAACATTGAGTCCAAGGAAGGACACGGTTGAGGCCAAGGTACAGCGGGTAGATGTACCATGGACCGAATTCCCATTTTCTCTTTGAATTTATTCAAAACTAGGCTAGGCGCTATGGAACCTCGAACCACATGACGTCTTAAATTAGGATACATTAAATAAAAATATAGCGATGGTACAGCAGGCTCCCCTGTTTTGTTGAATGGTCATACATACCTATATTTAAATCTCATATTATACATCGCAATTTCGTAATTCGCTACAGTGCACTTTCGAACTGACGTACATCGCACTTGCATACTTTAGATCTCATAAACAGCGCGACATTGTACTTTCGAACTAACGTACATCGCACTGTTACACATTTGGTCTCGCAAACTGCGGAATTTCGTACTTCGAAGTTCAGTAACAGTGTCATAACTGGATTGTGGATATTTTGATCCTCATGTTTTTCTTATCCTATATATCTTCTTATATACCTATATCAAAAACTTGTATGCAAGTATGCAAGTAGTTATAAATGATCAAATAGGAATATGAAGATTAGGTGTTTGAAGTATGCAATAAAACCCACGCGATGAAACCATTGAGCGTAAACAACAAATTGGAGTTTAGATTCCAAGATTTTTTCAGAGAAGCCATATTATTCAGAATATAAAATTACTTACCTGAATAGGTATACTTGAATGGTATTTTTATTCACTAAATACCAGATAGAAGAAGTTAGAGATAAAAACTTGACTTCTACGACTGGCCAGATACCGCGACAGTTACCGGGGTGTTAACCCCGGTAACTGTCGCGGTAAAACTCCGTGACTAAAACGGAGGTCTTTGCCCTCCTTTGCCTAGCAGCGGGACAAACATGTCTAACACATAATAATAAATACGGGTCCCTACGGAACAAGTACTGAACTGGATATATGGATAAGTACAGATGTACGAGACCCGATCTTAGGTCCAGATGCTATATCTGGATTTTAAGCTATTGCATAGCTTTTTTCGCGGGTCTTGAGCTTTCATTGAACAAATTTCGTAACAAAAAACACCTAACACCGCCTAGGTACCATGTTGCCATGGTTACCATGGCAACGTGATACAAACAAAACAAAAAATAAAATTATAATAAATTGCATAAGTATTTTAAATTATAAAGCGTCAGCTCGGCTTAGATGAAAACAGCAGATACGTTACCTAGTCTCGGAAAATGAGACGATAAAACTGCGTCTAGTTGACGCACTAGCCTCAGTCGTATGTCGAACCGTTTCCGCGTAAGCACGTGCTGTCACACTGCGATTGTCTTTTTAAAATCCATAAGAATGCCTTTCTGCTTATTTACAAATGCCTGAATCATTCTTAAAGACAAATGTTTTTAAATACAATAATTTTATGAAAATGCATGTCGGTGTTTCTAGCTTATTTGTCGAATACGCAATGTTAGAATACACCGTATCTACTATTTTTGTTTTCATCTAAGCAGCTCGGTCGATTTTTAGACATAAGCCGAGCTAAATCGTAGGCGGATTTTTTTAAAATAATAATCGTCCAAGCGTTAGCTCGGTCGATTATTTTTAAAACAATTTTTAGAATTAATAAGCTACTTGGTAGCCGGAATCTTTTAAAATTCCTATCGGCCGAGCGTTAGCTCGGTCGATTATTTTTTTTTTTTTAGAAATAAGTCGAGCTACTTGGTAGGCGGAATTAAGCTATTGCATAGCTTTTATCGCGGGCTTTGGGCCTCCACTCCGCCTACCAACATGGTACAAAATAAATAATTAAATAGGTACCTAATTATAATTAGGAGGAACACTAACTTTTTATCCCGGCAGAGGGCGCGAGTCGATTAATCTTAGGTTTGAATTAAGAACTGTCAAACATGTGTTTTTTACAACTCTCGGCGCCAAATTTGCCATATCGGTCTGAGACCGAAAGAATAAAAAAAAAACTCGGCGTTTCCATTGGTGGAGGACCATCATCGAAAGAAAAAAAAGATCATCCGATGCCAGCGCCTCTGCAAACAGCTTTGCGCGTGGCACCCCTAAGTTGATAAAAAATGCTACCTATGCAATAGCTTTACCGCGGCAGTCCCCGAGTGCCACACGTTTTTTTTTAATTTCCGGATAATCCGTTTTTTATATATTTTTTCGATATGCGGATATTAAATTAATATTATCAATGTGTTGATTTCGCAAATATATTCCACATAGTTCCCCATAACCATCCATACCATATAATTTTATTTTAACATATCATAAATTCAATTTTGTTATGGGACCAGTTCATAACAGTGTCATGTTGACAGTTTTAATTTCTGCTAAAATCAGAATTGGCAACATTTGACATTGGATTGAATGGACAAATATGAATGTGACATTATAAATAAAATTAAAACGACATAAAAATAGCCGTCGATATAAATAAACAAATTCAAAAACATTCACAGCCAATTATTTGATAAATCAATTAGAAAAGGATAAAGAAATAGCCCGAAAATGTCGGCGTCTCTCGACTCAGCTTTAGATCCGATGGAAGAAATTCGTTTTAGAAAGAAACATGGTGCTTTATGGCTTGAGATACAGAAAGAAACTCATTTTACTTTCGACGAACTCGAACGTTAGTATCTTCTAACAGCAGCTGTGCCCCTCTGTATTACTCTCACATGCCTCACTCCCGCCCGTAACAAAATCGGGATAATAGGTGGGCAACCTGTAGATTATTTTGGAGGTATAACCTTTCTACGTAGGTACCTACTTTACTACTAAGTTTAACCGTAGTCGGGTCAGTTAGTTCTTGTTCGAAGTAAGAAAATGGTTACCTATGGCAGAGCAAGCTGGATTTCCTGAAGCTGGCTTCTCACGGCGCGAGATATCGCTAGTCCGCTCGCGCCGCGCCATCGAAGTGCCAAGTACACGCGCTACCCTGCGTCGTCGCGTCGTCGCCTCGAGCTAATACGGCACGTAGGCGCGAGCTGGCGCGTTGCGACTTTACATCTCTCGCGCCGTGAGAACCCAGCGTAACGTCTGATTTTTTTTGTTTCAGAAATAATGGTGATATTTTTCAAAATACAAAAGCGAGACGAGAAGCCGGCGGCATCAGATTTGATATCTAGGTGAGATCTGAATCCATGACGTGACTTATATTAGTAATTCGTGTTCAAATTCTTCTAGGTGAGACAGCATTGTTACTTAACATTTTGTTATGAGGAAAATGGTTTTAAACGCTGTCATTAAATACTGGAACTAGCATTTATATAAATCGTGCAAACAATTATACCAAAACTAATTTTAAGTTTTGCTATTTTCAATGATGAATGTAAGATTATTTTATCGATAGGTACACGTGTTGAATGGAATATACCTAGTTTGTCAATATTATAGATAAGTAAATATTACCCCTCTAATATTATAAATGCGAAAGGTTAGATGTTTGTTTGTGTTTCAATCACGCAAAAAAAAAACTAAACTAATTTCAATGAAACTTGGTATGCAGATAGCTGGAGATATGTAATAACACAAAGATTTGTTTCACTTTTTTTCCTTTGTAAGTTTTTGTTTTCTAATTATTTGAACAATAAAGCATTAATCTATCTATCTATCTATCGGGACTTTTTTTTCCGATATTCCTGCAGGACTGAGCCTTACGCGGGTAAAACTGTGGAGCGCAGCTAGTTTTGTATAATTGAGTTAACCTTATTTCAATATTTTGATCTAATCGATATCTTTTATCCTGCCTCATTATAAGCCTAGCTAGCTAGCTAAAAATATCTAATCCAATACAAACGAATACTTAATTATTTTGTATAACGTAATCTTAGATGAAAACAAAAATAGACGTAATCCATGAATGTGGCTTGATATTGAAAAGAAATACATAATTTGAAAAAAAAAACACTTAAAGTTAATTTACTTGCCTCGTGTTCGTTTATAGCAATTCAGTAATATATTCAGGGAAAAAATGCGTAGGTAAAATAGAGTCTCATCTAAAAATCGAGAGCCGTGTTGTGCGATCAGCGGCACAGAAGGATATTTGAAAAAATATTTTTATTTCTTATAAAATCACTACGTACCTACGAGTTCACTTCGTTTTTTAATTTCAGCCTAGCCTTTGTATTGGACATACATAGATTTACACATCTTCAGGAAGATGTGTAAATCATAGTCTACAAATTAAAAGACGAAGTACCTATTGTATAAAACAAAGTCGCTCCGCGCTGTCTGTCCCTATCTATGCTTAGATCTTTAAAACTACGCAACGGATTATGTTGCAGTTTTTTAATAGATAGAGTGATTAGTTTGTATATAAGTAACTAGCTGCGTCCCGCGGTTTCACCTGCGTAAGTCCCGATCCCTTGGGAATATCGGGATCAAAATAGCCTATGTTACTCAGGCTGCATGTAGCTTTTTCACCATTAGAAAGCTACATCGGTCCAGTAGTTTTTGAGTTTATTCATACCAAACACAGACGCACACACACAAAAATACAAATCTTTCCTGTTATAGTATTAGTAAATATAAGTATAGATACCTACCTGTTATATTAAAAATGTTGCTTTAAACATAACAATCAAGTTACTCTTATATTACCTAGATCAGGGGTTCTCAAGTTTGCGATAACGCCACCTTGTGGGCGCTGCAGGCCTAAAGGCGGTAAGGACATTAACTAATATAAATTAAGAAATTGCTCAAACTATCTGGGTTCGATATTTCTCTCCGTGTAGTTCTCATATCAGTCCTGAAAAAATAAAATAAATGACGAAATAAGGTAGGGTTTCAGGCTACCTTTCTGTTTCTAGTCTGTATCCGAGACCAGTCCAGTTCTATGTACTTACTCTTAGTGGTATATTTCCAGTAGTCCCCTTTAGCCTTGTCCCCCGAGTGACGGCTGGGAACTTTCTTCCCAGTTGTCTCCGGGGTGAAAATTCGTGCCAACTGTTCCCTTTGAAAGCTGACTGAGAGGGAACAAATGGGAAGTCTGTTTCCCAGTTGTCACAATGACATGGGGTGACAATGGCTACGATTCCTTCCCAGAAAAAAACATGTAATTACCATAGATTTCAGATTTTTTATTTGTGTTGTTATATATGTATGTCGTATATATATTATGGGAATATACCCTCTTAGTAGGCAACGTATTTAATTTCACTGTAGGTATCGAAACTGGTACTAGGGCCCATTCGCCACTTCTCCAATTTATTAGTGGTCAACTGGAACCACATTTGATTAGAACGTGGGCCCAGTTGATCACTTACAAATTCCATAGCGGTCAACTGGGCCCACATCGGATCTGAAACAAACAAAAGACGATCGCAGCAGAAACAAAAGATGATTGAAACAGTAATTACTGCTGCGATCGCCTTTTGTTTTAGTGCGTCCAGTTTCACGGGGCTACGGTGCCCCGGACCTTAGAAAGGCGTGCGTGGCATCCAAGCACCGATTGTGGGGGTGGTCTGTGCATCCAAGCCAAAACGTAAAGGCCGTTTTTAATAACAATCTTGAAATTTACGCCAAGCCGGCGATTACCCCTGTGTTCAATATGAAATGCAGCCAAGTGTAACCAACAGATGGGAACTATTGAGAAATATACGGTTAAAAACTACTTGGGCTATAGTAATATAATGGATTTATATCGGCTACTGGCCTGACGGCGGCGTATCGAGGACTTGATACTTTTTTTTTTTTTTACGTTGAGAAATGCGCGCGCATACTGCACTACCACGGGGAGGTAGTGCAGTTATGTGGGACTCCAACCCACTAAAACTTCACGGTCCACCTCCTCTACCGCTAATGGCGGGAAACACGGGCACGCTCTCGCATTCATCCGTGTAACCCGCCACGGCCGTCCGTCTCCGGACCCTCCTCTGGGGGAACGCCCCCATCACGTGGTCGTGGGTGGTCACGGCGTGCCCGACATGGCACGCCGTGACCACCTCGACCACCATACCTACCCGTGGCTAGGAGGCACTGTAAAGTTCTCGAAACGTCGGGCGTTGATGAATAATGCTAAATATAATAATAGAAACGCGATTGAAATAAAAAACGAGTTTAATGCCATTTATTATAAAAAATACGTACGTATATCGATCCGGTCATTGGATAAATAGCAGTATTTTATTTTATATATTTCAGAGCTCATTTTAGAGATGTTCTCCACAATGGACTCGGCATGACCGATGCATACATGATGGAGCGAGTTATGGTCGCTTTGGACAGGGGCACCTCACCTTACGTCACGATGAATACCTTTGCAAAGGCTTTGTCTTTGTATTTAAGAGGAAATTTAGAAGAAAAGATAGGATACGCTTTTACGGTAAGTACCTACTTGTATAAAAAAATTAAAAACCGACTTCGAAAAGGCATAAAATAACCTTGCCTACATACAGCGTCACCGACTTATCTGTTTTGTAATCTGAAGTCGGCCAGTGAAATAACAATTTTTTTTAACGCCTTATGAACCGTCAGCCCATACAAACTTTACAAACGAAGTCGACGGTTTCCTCCCTGGATAAAGATATTAGAGTAAATAATATATTTATGCTCTATATCCTATAAATGCCATGAAACAGTCGACGTTTGTAAAGTTTGTATGGAGAAAAGAGTAGGTAGCCTTAAGACCCAGGGCAAAATGTGGCCCCTTAAGACTCAGGACAAAATGTATTCATATATTTATTTTTACAGAACTTAATAATCGTTGAAACTTACTCCTAGGTAAAGCAGACTGCAAATAAAAGATTTCCAACTGTAAAAAAAAATACACGCTTGTCTTGTGGTTACGTGAAAGTTCTTTTCTGGTCATTCTTCACCACTATTAAATAAGTTGTATACGAATCAGAATAAAATATAAATATGTATAACAGACGTAATCGATGTTCTTAAGAGGATCGTCTCCATTCTCTTTCTCCATACAAACGTAGTTTACATTTTTCTCCCTGGATAAAGAAATTAGAGCAAATATGTTTATGCCATAAAACTTATATCTGTCATGACTATGCAACCTTTTTATTTTTTTAATTTTATTTATTTTATTTTTTATTATTATTTTAATCATAAAATAAAAAAAAACAAAAAGGTGATAAACATATTTGCTCTAATGTCTTTATCCAGGGAGGAAAATTTAAACTAAGTTTGTATGGAGAAAGAGAATGGAGACCATCCTCTTAAAAAAAGGTTTAATTTCAGTGTTACGACTTACTTAGCGAAGGTGCTTTAAGAAGAGAAACGATGTATCAACTAATGAAGAAGAGTCTCGTGAAAGCATCACGAGATGACGATGTAGAAGAAGCTGTAAAGGTTTGTAATTTTATTTGATTATTATTTTTATTATTTATTTATTTAGTACACCAACAGTAACACACAATAATACTATACAATAAAGCATTATAGAAAAAGTCCATGTGTGCTTACCACTGACAGGTATACACAGCTTTGTCCTAAAAATAATGCTAGGTAAGAGCTAAGTATCAACTAAATATTTTGAAATAAAAACAAGGGACCTAACACAAAATATTATAAGACGTAACTAGGGTATTTCAGCACTTTACTCTTGAATCCAGACATTGAATCATGGAAGATGTCAACATCGGGATTCTTAAAGTTAAAAGCTCATTGTAGGTATTTAGAGCAAGCTCTAGCAAAGTATTGATGTCGCCCAAGATTGGATCTGGAATGTGGCAAGGAAAAGATTTTAGTATCAGGGTCACGAGGGATCCTGGGAGGAACGGATATGCGGAACTGTGCAAATAAATGTGGACATTTCACATTGCATCTTAATATTTGATATAGAAATAATAAGTCCAGATGTTAGCGGATTTTTTTATCCTACTTAAAACGAACAAATCAAACTCAGATCGACATAACACTTAAATAAATTGGCTACGTTCAACTAAGTTCGTAATCGAAGTACTTTTTTCTTCCACGACATAAATTTATTGAATGAAAATTAATTTGAGTAACTTCCAACAACAAATATTGAATGGCTGCGCCTTCAGAAATGAAATAGGAATTTTGATAAGGCACGGGGAAGTCAAAAGGCTTGAGGAGTAGAATTTCAATTAATGATTGTTTTATCTGAACTCGAACATCGTCAAGGGAACACAGTTCATTATAAAATCTGTTAAAATTTAACGTTTACCTTCATATAACCTATCATTGAAACTTAACGATCTGCATTGTTTCTGGTTTTTGTGTTTCTATAAGTTTAAAATGTTTGTTTTACAACAAGATAGCATAAAGAATGTTTCACGACCTCTGTGGCGCGTCTGAGGAAGGTCCGACTGCAATGTAGAAGGTTGCGGGTTTGATTCCCGCTTGTTGCAAGTATTTATGCTTAAAAATAAATATTGGTTTGTGGTCTGGGTGTTACATTTACAAAAAAAGTATATAAAGGAGTTTATCCGTAGTCTAGTACCCATAGTACAAGCCTAGTGCTAAGTTTTGGGGCTAGATTGCGCTGTGTGGGACGTCGTGCAATTTTATTTATTTATTTATTTGTTGTTGGTCACCATATGTAAAGCCTTTCCACGTTGCGCTATCTAAGCTACCTTGGTTTAAGTTGATTCACTTGGAGTTAGATGGCGCTATGTAAACAGATATACATGCTATGTATATTAAACATATATAGCCTTATTACTAAACGTGGAGTAATGTCGAAGTAATTTTACCACTTTTTGTTTCTGTCTGTCAACTTTGAAGTTCTTGTCACGTAAAAAGACAAAGCATGATCTCACTACTCCGACCTTACTCGACGTTTATTAATAAGGCTAATAAAGTATGGAAAATATATATCATTAACTGTCATTGATGACCTCTGTGGCGCGTTCTGCTAAGGTTGCGGGTTCGCTTTCCGCCGCCAACGACAAGTACCTACCTACCTATCTATTAGGTATAGGTGTACTGACCATTTAATGTTCGTTGCTGGTTCTTGGTGTTTTCTATACATACATACATATGTTAAGTATTTATTTAGTAAATAAAGATTGATGTACGATGTAAATGTGTATTTCAATACAATATCGCGAAAACAGAAGAAAAATCTAAGATTAATGTAGCTATATCCATTGTCTAGTACCCATAGTGCAAGGCTAGTGCAACGTCCGGCAATATTCAGTTATATATCTGGCTTGATTATTTCCACAAACGATTCCAAAAGACTTGCTTAGTTTACTGCACCTTGCATTAACCTAGGAAGTCTTTCAGTATCGAGTCATTTGTCTGCCTAGGATAGGTTCATAATTTAGTTGTTTCATAGCATTGAACTAGTAGGTACCTAACTACCTACCTACTATAAACGTCGTCTCAAACATTTTCCACGTTCCTTTTACGCCAAATAAAGAAAAAGCCGCTGCAGCGCGGTCAAGATTGTTACGTCTATCGTAGCAATGAAATGAGCATCGTTGCGGGCGCTAAGATGAGGTCGATGAATGACGATTAAAACGTAAAACGCATTATTGACTTTGAGGTAACGTTACCGCAGTGGCTGTTTACAACTGTCTTCCTTCTGATGTCATATCTACTGTTAAAGTTGTGATCAATGTTTCATAGGTATCTTTTTACGACATGCAACAGAGTGAGCTCTATCGGATAACTGTAACTTTCTGTTATTAATACTGGAACCATTACCGTAAACATTATCTAAAATACACCTTGCGTATTAATCTTAGAACCTAACCTCGGGTTTCCACCTCGGCTTAGTGGAAAACAAGCAACAGATGGCGTTATTAATATATTTAAACGGTACAAATAATTACATTTTCCCTAATATGGATAATAAAGTAACCAAAAAGTGTTTTTAAAAATGTATTTTGTCTGTTATCTTTGTCATCATAATACGAGTATAAGAATTTGCTTAATTTGGGACTAGTGGCGCTGTGTGATAATGTCATGCAATATTATTTTTCCAATAGCAGCGCCCTGCGGTTTCATAAGCGTACTAAGTGGCGATCCTGCGACAATATCAGATTGTAAAGTATCGAGATTATGTGTTATTCCAGGTCTTCAGAACTACGTAGCGAGTTTTATTGGAATCAGTTAAGCGTAGAAGCAACAAACATATACACACACGAACCCTCATCTTTAATTTTTTATTAATATTAATATTAACAAGTCCGCAGGGCACCTTGAGGCGAGGTGTCAGGGAATAGGTAGATAGTTCCTTATCTTTTTGTTGTTTATTATATTTGACTAGATGCAAGAAGATTGTACTGTCCTTGCATATAGTCGAATTAAACTGTGGGATAATAAGGGCCGGTATCGTTTTATTATTATTTTTAGGGTCGATGCGGTACACGTCACGGACATCGGAACCGTATATTATGCAACTAGTGAATAAAAGACGGATTTAAAGCGAGGGCCGTAGATCATGATGATTGAAACACGAGCGTAGCGAGTGATTCAAGTGTTAGAATCCTGAGCGACGCCAGTGGTTTATGGCCCTCAATATAAATTCGTACTTTATTCAAGAGTTGAATACTATAATTTATATTATACCATGACTACGAGAAAAAAAACCGGTCAAGTGTGAGTCGGACTCGCGTCGCGTACGATGGTTTCCGTACCACTATCACAATTATTATTGGGTACGGAACCCTCAAACGAACACTGGACCGGCAACCAATCCGTGAACGCAACGCGAACGTTCAAAATTTATTTTACCACTGGCGGCAGTCTCAATTCATCACTAGATGGTTAAAAGTAAAATGTGCTAGTGGTAAAAATAATCGCGGTATCGTTGCGTTTTTATGTTTTTTTTTTTTTTTTTTATTTACCGAATAAAACTTAAATAACATTGATTACTTAAAATTAGCATAAAAAAAACCACAGAGGTTTAAATACTAATGCTAATAATCTACGTCTAACTAATAAATAAGTATATGGAGAATACAAATTGACAAAAATAAATAAATATAAAAAGTATAAATAAATACGTCGGGAAAAAAAAAAAGATAAGTTATTTCGTAAATATTAATTTTGTGGGTATAATGCAAGGTAGGTAGTTGGGTGAATAAATCACGTTTGTTGAATGGTCCTTAAATGTTTTTTTTTCATCTATTTGTTGTTATAGCGGCTAAAGAAATATATCTACTATGAAAATTTCAACTGTCTAGCTATCACAGTTTATAAGATACAGCCTAGTGAAAGACGGACAGACAGACAGCAAAGTCTCAGTAAAAATGTTCTGTTTTTACCCTTTTGTACGGAACCCTAAAAAGAATTTGTATGTCAAATATTCTTAGCGCAAGGAGTTTGTATCAAGTTTTTTTTGCTTAAGGAAGTTGTATAAGCATTTAGATAGACGAGACGAGTAAATTGTGTTCTAAATTCAAACACCAAACAGCGTGAGTAAAAGGCCTTTTTATTCACTGTTTTGCGTGAATAAAATAAGATTTTAAGAGTGGGAATGGAATCAAATGGTATAAAGGAGTTTGTATAATCTCACTTAATCTCTTCACCACGGAATTTAATGTGCGCCGATCTTCAGGATCGGTTGTCGTGACATTTCCAAGCTCAATTGTCGTTGTTTTTAATTCTTTCCAGTATTTCGATTATAGTCTTGAGCGACTTGAGCGGCGCTTTGTAAACAAAGTTCTCTTCTTCAACCTATACCAATTTATTCACAACAAGCTGTGCCCGCGACTTCGTCAGCGTTATTCGAACGAATGACCAGGGAAGTACTGTTGCTGAGCAGAAGAGAATCATGGATCATGGCAGAGATTTTTGCACAGCGATAGCTAAAGTTCTGCACGTGATACTTATCATAAAGATATCCATTTATAAATATTATTATGAGATGTGATCTTTGTTGTAGGTACATTGTACCTCAAGTCCTACTTGAGAATATAAAATGTTAAATAAAGAATTTCGGTATAATCCAGTCGGGTCCGGATATATTATACCTACTAAACAGATATATTTTTGGAACCTGCCACTTCGTTCGCGTTGGTTCGAACAACGCGAACGAAGTGGCAGGTTCCAAAAATATATCTTACCTACCTATCGTTGTGCAAAAATCCACACTTAGTCGATCGCCGATATCGAAGAACTGATGGTGCCAGGCGCTGCCGCACCTCTCAGCATCAGTTCTTCCCTGGTCTTCCGTTTAAGTGTGGATTTTTGCTCATCGGTAGGTAAGGAGATGCGCCTGCTACTTGGGAATCTTTAATATATCTTTCAGTAGGTACCTAATATTTAAAAAATACATTTCTGAAATCAGCTTTTCGAACCCTTTAATTTGATACCACACTCGATATATAATCGAAAAAAAAAAAATTAAACCCCACATTATCCCGTCTAAATACAGTCATGTTGATTTTTTTTATTTACATATGGCTAAAAACACTCGCGTTGTCATTACCACTGATCGGAATAGGTAGTGCTAATGTGCCTAAAGTTCGAGGAACAAAAGTGCACATCGGAGTCATCCTTTTTAAAAAAAATGTTTTTATTATTTTTCTGGAATTTGTTAATTCCGAAATTAAATAACACATTTTACTTTTTTTAGTACAAAAAAACGAAATACCAGCATTAATAACATAATTACTATAATTATTAGAAGTGCAAAGGTAAAAAAAAACAAGTTCATAATGTCTTAGAATATAATTTATTTATTTCTTACAATTGTTTTTAAAGTTATTAGAGCTAGTCGCCGACTAGTCGGGAAAGCCGACTAGTCGGCAGGTGCCGATTAGTCGGCAAATTATGCCGACTAGTCGTCAACTAACAATTATACAATAAAACCAATATTTATTTAATTAGTAGTACAGTTTAAAAGGTGGGTAGTCAGAAAAACGTAAACAAAACACGTCATAGCTTACATACATCATCTAAACATCTAAAGTGTCATAACTATGCCTCAGCTCCATTTTTTTTTCCAACTATTATTTTTATTTCATCCATTTTTTGGAAGTTTCGCTACAGCTTTCAAAGTGCAAACTTATCCAAAAATAGCAACAATCGCCGAGTGATCACGATTAACCCAAATATCACGGAATTATAATGATCTGCATTGCCGACTAGTCGGCCGACTAGTCGGCAATTTTGGAACCGACTAGTCGGCTAGTCTGCTAGTCGGCAGAACCCCTAGTCGGCCCATCTCTAAAAGTTATATATAAATAATTGAAACAACGTGGACATAAATTAAGCTCAATTAGATACAAACTTGACACCCGTACTTAAAATGATTCAGAAACAATGATTAAAAATCCCACGATTAAAAAACTCACATAAGTAGGTAGATACTCATAGAACTTGTATACCAAGTTTCATTAAAATCGGATCTCATAGTGTTAGTATAGTCCTTTTATCTCACGAGCGCGAGTTAAGCTAAATTGTGTGCGTAGCTTTATTGTCTATGTATATTGTGAGTGTGAGCGTGCCTACAGCACACATATATGGATTGGCGTGTCTATACGCTCACACTTACAAGTATGACATTCCCGCGCTCGTGAGGTAAAACAACTATACCTCTCTTTATGGGAGAAATACTCCACCAATCAAAAATCCCCCACGACAAAAAAATCTATTCGCTCTTAGAACTTGCATACCTACCAAGTTTCATCAAAAACGGTTGAAAAGTAAACAATCGGTCGCGACGCTTGCTCGGTCAATTATGGAAAATTTAGTCTTCTTTATTTAGTACTGTATTTTTCCCATTGTTGACATAGTTGCGTTCGGCTCTCAAGGTCATAAACTTGAATTGTTCACAAGCCCAACATCGAAAACAAGTTTGCAACAACCTATTCCATACAATTTTACTGGACTTTAAGTACTACTTTTTAATATCGACGGATTGTTTCTGAATCATTTTAAGTACGGGTGTCAAGTTTGTATCTTATTGAGCTTAATTTATGTCCACGTTGTTTCAATTATTTATATATAACTTTAAAAACAATTGTAAGAAATAAATAAATGATATTCTAAGACATTATGAACTTGTTTTTTTTTACCTTTGCACTTCTAATAAATATAGTAATTATGTTATTAATGCTGGTTATTTAATTTCGGAATTAACAAATTCCAGAAAAATAATAATATTTTTTTTAAAACAGGACGACTCCGATGTGCACTTTTGTTCCTCGAACTTTAGGCACATTAGCACTACCTATTCCGATCAGTGGTCATTACGAATCTAATGATACCTCATATGCTAAAATCCATCGAACAGTTCAGGCTACAGAGAGTGACAAACCAAAATTGTAAACATACTCTTGAATAACCCTCCTTCGGCAGTTGGGTAAAAAAGCCATATAAAGAATTTCCGTATGTCCAAACAGAATTAGAAATACATATTACTTTTGCCAGATAACCGGACTTGATATCCGGATATAAAATAGCCTATAACTTAATCGGGGTCCATTAGCTTCCTGCTTACCGAATTTGGTTGAAATCGAGTGAGCCGTTTTTGAGATTAGCGTAGTCAAAGCCACACACAGAGAGACACAGAAATTCATAAAAATAGGTTCTATTGCGTTAACAGATATACCCATAAAATTTGTTTTATTTTAATATCGTCCAAAAACAGACATTTCTCATTCACAATAATTTTATTATAAGGATAGATAGCTGTAAATTTCTCAATGCTTAGCGGCCATAAACTCCACTGTTCCACTCCAAATTTTGATCGCGTATTGCAAACGTAGCGGAGTCAACTTTAAAATATCGGTCATTCTGTTGCTATTTGAATTCAATAATCAGGTTCTTAAATTCAGCGATGCCACCGTCAATATTATAGTACGGTTATACCTGTCTTTGTTCACTATCCCCTACCCAATAGCGCGGTGTTGGTCTAGTGGTAGATACCCCGACTTTTATTCCGAGAGTCGTGGGTTCGAATCCAGGCCGACCGCGCACCAATGTCTTTTTCTTTAAGAAAAAGGTATGTGCGCTAATAACATCGCTCTTACGGTGAAGGAAAACATCGTGAGGAAACCAACATCTTCTAGGTAGGACTCACCACGGTCCGAAGGCATGGGATATTCAGTGTTTTCTATGTGATACACACATGTACGTACACTACTACATACACTACAACTACTACATATACTACTACATACTATCCGTTGTCTAGTACCCATAGCACAAGCCTAGTGCTTAGTTTGCGACTTGATTGCGCTGTGTGTAACGTCGTGCAATTTTATTATTTAAAAAAAAAAACTGTCGAAGAGTCTTGCTGATTCTCAGCTGAAATCGGCGAGTGTTGGTACGACATTTTGAATATTGAGGGATCGTTAGGGAGGGAACACAAAACTGATGACGATGATCACAATATGAAACTTTTTGGGTTTACTTCCAATAATTAGATTAATTAAATATAATTATATCGGAGTAATATGTAAATTAACGATGTTTACTAATAGTAGTTGGATAACTTAATAGTTGGATTAGCCTATATTCCTCGTGTCAACACTTCTAAACACTATAATGTTAGGTATATGCTACTGTAACATACTAAACAAACATACTGATTTATGTGCTACTACGTACTACGAGAAACAAATTTCCGAGTCTGTTGATTAGGTACTACACATTAAAATACGTATACAAAATAAATGTGATTAAAACCACAATTTATCTAGTAGTTGTGCGCTTCAGCGAAAACACTAAACACTAAAGTCGCACTGATATTTTTACACACCTGGTATAATTTTAAAACCTTCTATAATGATTTTGAATGCATTTTCACATTTCACACCATAAGCAATAAGGTTTTAAAATTAAATTTGCCACACGTAATACGTTGATCATCATAATCCACTAAATTCAGTTTCAAAACCAACGTTATTATAAGTTACTAGCAGATTCCCGCGGTTTCACCCGCGTAGGTCCCGATACCGTGGGAATATCGGGATCAAAAGTAGCCTATGTTACTCAGGGTGAATGTAGCATTTTAATGGTGAAAGAATTATTGAAATCGGTCCAGTAGTTTCGGAGATTACCCCCAATATACATACATACATGTTACCAACGTTACCTCTTTATAATATTAAGTGTAGAGTATAGATACACAACTGTAAGTGTAGCCCACGTACTTAAAATTCCGTTTCGTGATATAACGGTGCAATAAATTCCCAAATGACAGAATGGGAAACCAAACAGTAACCTCTCCTTTAATACAATTACACGTGAGCGAACTGAACTACTCTACTATAATAGTTGTGTCGTAAGCTCTGTGAACTAAGCCGTAGTAGCTAATTTTATGAACAGTTTCAAAATTGAATTGAATTGAAGTACCTACACTGTAAGCTGGAACTAGTAATTGGGTGCATCTAAGCGGATTTAGTCAGTGCAACAGTTTTATCGTTTCATAAAGCGATTCTCAAATTTTAATAACGTTTCGTTTACTTATAGTTTATTATTAGCTTAGTATGGAATGAACGAGAGAATAGAGCGTGGGTCTCTATATGGGAGTTTACCTGTTAAAATAAATGCTAAGTCCTAAACCAACCATTCAAGTAGGTATTACGTAGGTGCTAGAAATTATTTATGTTACGAATAGATCTGTAAAGAAACCATTTTATAAAAATAAATAATAACAAAAGAATCACAAGAAACACGGCGCGCAAACAAACTTAATTTTAAAGTTACAACAAAATGGGAAAAGTTTTTAGCGAATTCTGATGTTACTGGGTATCTCAAAGCTATGTTGATTTCTCTCGTTGTTTCGTTTCGAACCAAATCGATTTATATCAGGTTACTATTGAAAACTGACCTATAACTTATTATTAATTATCATTTTGAGCTTACAATGAAACGCCGAATGTTCCAATACATACAATACATTCTTCACCCATACATTAAAAGGTTTTGAGCGTTTCCGTACGTATTACCTCACAATTAGGTAATTGTTCGTGATTTTAAAATGTAGGTTTCGTTGCGTTGTTTTCCTTTACCGTAAAAAAAAACAAAGCTCATATTTTTTAGAGAAAAATAAAATTTAAAAAACGTGAATTTATCTACGACAGACACTTCAGAATGAAAGTCGGGTCTACCACTCTAGACCAACAAATTATCATCTCTACTTAAAGCGGTGCGTTGATTGATAAAAAATATTCTCAAAACTATCGGTTGTCTCGGGCGGGCGCTTTATGCAAGCCTTTTCCCATCGTATTTCATAAACACTAAGGTTTAGTTTTAGTTTATATTCTCAGTATTTTCATACATATACTGTGTGCTGGGTGGACCTGACTCACGATAGCTCGCGTTGCCGTTGGTACGTTCTGTGTACCTAGGTATAGTAGGCGGCAGATTAGTTGAAACAAAATGTCGGATGCGCAAAAGTCTATTTTTCATAGAAAGCGCATGTAAAATGTACTTCGCGAACTTTCCCCTTCCACGACAAAACTTTTCAACTTTCGTGCCGGTCACTATACCTACGTATTACTTACCTACCTCCTTATTAAACTGAACCTTGTACCAAATACGAAGACTCGTTGCTCGTCTTATCGTAGGAAAAAAAACCATGGACTGCATTTCTATTCTTCGTTTGTAGAACGTGTTGGCAGATCCTAGTCCGGATCATCCCCTTGTGTTGGAGATTCATAAGGCTTTGGCAGAGCTCATGAGGTTGGGAGGCATGGTGGGGTTCTACTGGGTCAAGGCTCATGTGGGTATTGTTGGGAATGAGCGTGCAGATGAATTAGCGAAGGCTGCGGCAGTCGGTATTTGCGCTGCCCCTGGTTATAATGCTGTTCCTCTTTCTTATGTTAGGAAACTTTTTAGGCAGGATACGGTTAGGAGGTGGCAGGAGCGTTTTAGTGCCGCTACAACTGGGGCAGTAACAAAATTGTTTTTCCCGGTGGTGTTGGAGGCCTATAAGACATTGAGCAGGATGGGTATTTCGGCATTAAGGACGCAGCTTTTCAGTGGTCACTGCGGTATTAGGGCCTACCTTTGTAGGTTCAAGCTCATAGATAATCCATTCTGCACTTGCGATGACTCCACTGAGGAGACAATCGAGCACATTTTACTTTATTGCCCTAAATATAGTCTCCAGAGACTGGAGTGTGAGTGCAGGATGGATCAAAAACTAGTAGTCGGGAACTTACCTACTTTATTGATGGACGACCGACGCCGACCCGTTTTACTGGCTTTTGCCGAGCATTCTCTTAGGAGAGCTGCCAGGGCGAATGGTTCTACTGTACGCTGATTTAGTGGCAGTTTTATGGGTATTGTGTTTTAATCGTGCTATTATGTGTTTCGTGCTGTTGTTTAATTGATCTTGGGTTGTATAATTTTAGTTTTCTATATGTAAATTTTGTTTTAGTGTTGTTAATGTAATGAAATGTTAATAAATCGGTTTAGGGTAGGAAATAATAATAATTAGATTATAAATGATTAAACAATAAAAAAAAAAAAAGAATAAAGGAAAAAAAAAAAAATGGAAAAATAATAATATTTAAAAAAAAAAAGTGTAGTAAAAAAAAAAAAAAATTAATAATAATAATAGATAAGTTAGTTTTAATGTAGTTTTTAACTTGTTTTATTTTGTTATTTGTTTGTGTGCGTTTATAGATGTTTATAGTTTAAGTTTAATTATAATAGGTTTAACCGCTACATCATTGAAAGTGGCGATAATTTATTTGTTGTCATCGAAAAAAAAAAAACCCATAATCTGTATTCAATCAAAAACACAAAAATATGCACTAAAAGCTTATGCAGGTATGTATGATGGATGAGTATTGCGTCATACGTATCGGCCGGTGAAATGTAATTAAAAACAAACAAACTAAGTATCCTTTCCATCAGTCGTAGGTTCGTTACCTCTCTGCATATTTTGATACAGAAATAAAATATCGGTTAAAATAATATTTTTTTTGTACCTCAAAACATTATCTATCTATACTATTATACTATTACTATTAATATTATAAAGAGGTAACGTTGGTAAAATGTATGTATGTATGTAGGTATATTGGGGGTAATCTCCAAAACTACTGGACCGATTTCAAAAATTCTTTCAGGCGACTAAGAGATATTTGGGAACTGACAAACCTGGAGTTCTCCCCGCGCGGTGGCGGGTAAACTACATGGCCCCAAGGACCAAGTGGGACCAAGGGGTCTGTTAAGTGATTAAGTACCAATTCTATAGGTAGAAGTCGAAAAGTGAGCTATTTACTAGAATCGCTTTTCTGCTTACCACTTCGAAGATCTTCATCAGATCTTCCAAATATTTTTATTAGACTAATTAGAAGTTGATACCTTGTCAATATAAAGAACCATCAAAAACTTATCTCATAGAGCGGAGATATCAAGTAGGAACCCACCAAAAAAATTGTATGTAAATTGTATTTCATCAAAATCGATAGAAAATTGCGACCTTAGAGGAGAAGGACATCTGACAGTAGAAATCTAATTTTGTCACACTTGAAGCAGATACGGCTAGCCTCGCTTTGTTTGCTTGATCAATAAACGAAGCAAATAACTCTTCAAAACAAAGTAAATTCCTTTTGAGAGTTCTCTCAGATAACCTTCAATAAGCTAATTGATTAGTTCTAGATGGGTTTAATAATAGCTGTTCTTGAACATCGAACAGATAATTTTGTTACTAGCCATGTTGGTACTTGTAATGCGGATAACTGGAGATAAATTTTCCTCGACACATCATCGTCTTTGCTGTGGAACTGAATTTAATTACTGTCGATAATTAACTCATTGTTTTAAGATCTATTGTTTAATCAGATTTACTGTAAAAATTTCAGTAAAAACTCGGAAACGGTTAAAAATAGTTTTGACGGACTAATTGGAAAAATTATATAGTCTTGAAGTATACTTAAGCATGAATATAATACTTCAAGACTTTCTATTTTCCCCTCCGTAAGCTTTATAAAGGTTGTTTGCCGGCCTTTGGACTTTTTTCACATGTTTTGTTTTTATCTTTTTATTTGTTTCTTTTGGTAGGCAAGTCAAAACATGCGTGTAGGAGCTTCTGGTCCATGAGAGCTAGTGTTCGATTCTCTATGAAAAGAGCTACCACGTGCACAAAATGGCACTACCAGATTGTCCAGACTGGTCCCGGAGCAATGAAACCGCTCACCACTCGCACCTCTAAATGAGCTAACGACAACCTCGCTGAGGCCCGCGGTTAAGCCACCTATCACACTTGTGTGGTACAGGAGCTGTTATTGGGACGCTCACTTCCCGGTATAAGTCCACCGAACACTGAACACCAGCGTTTGGGGATCCATGAGATCCATGAGAGCTTATGGAGAGTGATATTTCACTGGCACCAAAGCAAAAGTTTGTTGACATGTGTATCCTGACTGAGCTTCAGAAGTCCTAACTCGTAGTATGCCAGATGGCTATGGAATGTGAACTATTGGGCGTAAGGAATAAGGACCACATCTGCAATACCAGCCAGCATGAAAATACCAGGACTAGCACTTTCCAACAGACAATAAATCAGCAATCGGCCAAGACGAAGCGACGACGCGCGACGGTGCAGCTGTTACAATGGGTATTATCTACGTTCTTTGGAGTAAACGGTGTCTGTGTTTCGGTGTATGGTGTAAACGGTTCTCTTTTGTATCTAAGACATCTGTTGACTTTATAAGGTACTATTTTGATGTATTAATGGTGTTACTATGATTACCTACATTGTTCACGTGTATATTCGAAACAACATAACTAACAATTTTCGGGATTTTATTATTGCAAAATTTACGTATTATTTTTTTATATGTAGGTAACGTAAATTATTCATTTTATTACACATCTCAATCATTTGAATACAATATTGCCACAATCTAAATGCTACTTATTTGTGACACCGAGAAGATTCAGCAAAAGTTAATTAATTATTAAGATGCTCATAATGCCCATCCATGTACTGTACCTTAATATTTCAAATAAACATATAACAATACTCTACGTAAATACATTTGACCTAATTCTGAAACGGTATTAGGGTTTCCGTTCTCTGAGAGGGACAATAAAGCTCTTAACATTGACATCGCTCGGCCCGGTTTCTATATTATGTTTAAGCTTGCACGGTGAACACATACTAATATTACTTATTAAACTAACCAATACTCAGCGTTTCTATGGGTTAGTCCACTTTCGCCATACCAGGTTCTACGGCTACGAAAAAAGTAGTAATCCTTTCGCCATACCTTCTCGACATGGTCGATAGGCTATGGCGAAAGAATACTCCAATTTATTTATTCGATTTTTATTAACTTTAAGTTGAAAAGTTGTTGAGTGGAATCGTGCCCCTCGCGTCCTTCTGCTCATCGTCGTCATCGTTCTTCGCAATGAATTGGACGTGAGCGTGGTTTTTACCAGGCTGTAAGGACTGACTAGAAGTTATCCTGCACCGTACTAGACGTGTAAAATGTGTGATAGTAGGTAATTGGTATGGAAGTACTAGGCTATTATAAATCACCAGAAGGTCGTTACATACTTTTACAATTGAGATATTTCTCGCTTGAAGAAACATACGGAAATGTGATAAGTGTGAGTTATACATTCTACATACTTATGATAGCCTAGTACATCATACTTAATAATAGAGTATATTTTTTATTTCCTTCACTTTTTGTCGAAATGTCGAGGCAATTACTAAAAACTATTATAACTCTATCTAGACCTGTGTCTAATAATAATGTTTGCTATTTTTTTTTACAAAAACATGGCAATATAAAACACAGACTTAACTGCCATCATTTTAAAATATGCTGTTTTAAAATTATTATAAAATCATCTTTAGTTGTGCAAATAATTATCTTAAAACACTAGATAATAATCACAGCACTGCAGATTTGCTTGTTTTAATTTAATTCATAAATTTAGAAATATGCATTGTGTTGGATAGTAAGTAAATAGTACCTACCTACTTATTATAAGACTTATTATAAGTCTAATCACACTTCTCTTTTTTTATATGTTGCCTGGAATAGATCTGTGGCGGACGCCCACAGAATCAACTAGATGGCGTTACTAGTATGAAATCCTGAATCGCGCTATCAGCATTCTTTCCGAGATAAGCTCATATACAACTCACGATGAGAGAACGTCGGGCCGCGGCCTACCGGGCAAAACCAACTGCCTGGTGGAAGATCTTCTCTTTGGAGGTACACACCATCTCGTACCCCCAAACTGGTGACCTTGAACATGGACAAGAGCGCAACCTTCGCCGACATAAGCTTCAACCCCGCACCACCCTCACCTACCCCCTGCATCCTGCCAGCAGCAGCCGACAACCACTTCTAGCCACATTGGTTGGACCACGACGCCTGTGTAGTTACAAGCACTGGTTCACCCTCCAATGGCTACACCGCATCGCAACTGGGCACCTGCAGCACGCTTCCGAGATCCGGCACCTCATCGATTGGCCATCGACACGCTGGATCATCACGTGCTATGCCCCCTTCACACGTCCCGACTCACCGTGGACATCACTGTTCCGACTCACTGGAACAGCATCTTCCCGACTCACCGTGGAATTCAAAGACTCCGACTCACTGGAGCAGCATCCCGACTCACTGGGATATTCCGTCTCGACTCACTGAGACCGCACGCAACACAACTGGCACACTGGCAAAAACAATCTGCATCGACCTCCGGTCTCGAGGGGGAGTAGTGTGGCGGACGCCCACAGAATCAACTAGATGGCGTTACTAGTATGAAATCCTGAATCGCGCTATTAACATTCTTTCCGAGATAAGCTCATATACAACTCCCGATGAGAGAACGTCGGGCCGCGGCCTACCGGGCAAAACCAACTGCCTGGTGGAAGATCTTCCCTTTGGAGGTACATTTACACACCATCTCGTACCCCCAAAGATCGCTTTCAGCAATAAGGCCGCACATGGTACCTTTATTATAATTACTAGTAAGTTTTTGTTTTTTTCATGAGTTTTGTAAATTTTGGTACAATAAAGTGTTAAGTAATCTAATATTTTAATAATCTTCTTTGTCATTCAAACATACACACACACACACCCACGCCCATTTATTACCTTGCGTAAAACTGGGCGTGGCCATATTGGTGACCACGCCTACTTTTACAAAAAGTGAAGGAAATAAAAAATATACTCTATTATTAAGTATGATGTACTAGGCTATCATAAGTATGTAGAATGTATAACTCACACTTATCACATTTCCGTATGTTTCTTCAAGCGAAAAATATATCAATTGTAAAAGTATGTAACGACCTTCTGGTGATTTATAATAGCCTAGTACTTCCATACCAATTACCTACTATCACACATTTTACACGTCTAGTACGGCGCAGGATAACTTCTAGTCAGTCCTTACAGCCTGGTAAAAACCACGCCCACGTCCAATTCATTGCGAAGAACGATGACGACGATGAGTAGAAGGACGCGAGGGGCACGATTCCACTCAACAACTTTTCAACTTAAAGTTAATAAAAATCGAATAAATAAATTGGAGTATTCTTTCGCCATAGCCTATCGACCATGTCGAGCAGGTATGGCAAAAGGATTACTACTTTTTTCGTAGCCGTAGAACCTGGTATGGCGAAAGTGGACTAACCCGTTTCTATGTAGGTATAACAATATGGGTATAAGCCCCGCAAGTTGATATTACGATTTAATCTTGTCACAATAACAGCTGCGTGACGTCATCCGTTGCACAAAAGTACAGATAGCAAAAAAATTGTAATAAAAAGTAAATAAGCTAGGGTTATGGGTTTATTTGTAGTAGCGAGACGGCTGTTTATGACCATAGGGATATTTCTAAGAAATTTCGGGACCATAAAAAATAGAATTTTGTAAAATATTCAAAATGTTTATTACTAGTTGCTTCGACATTAAAATGTCCTCAGTAGTGTCCGAAGCACTTTTTAAGGCACAGTTTATATTTTGGATAACTAACTTAGAGTCCTCTTTCTTTTTTACAAAATAATTGTCCACTTTAATTATCATTTTACGAGCACGACTGTAAATTAATTTTATAATTTTCTGGAACTTGATATTTTTTAAAAAGGTCTATTACTAAAGGCGATCTCGTTTTGGACCCCTTTTGGTGAACAAAAATTAAAATCGATATGTTTATTACGTCTTAAAATTAAAAATTAGTCTAGTTCTTGTATCCTCAATTTACCTAAAGTACATTTTCTTTTTTTATTTTCACAGTAAAAAAGTTGTTATTTGAACAATTTCTTATTTAGATTCAATTAGGAAGCAAAATAAGCTGATAATCTTCAATTAGAAAGCAAAATAAGGGATAAAAAAAAACCCGGCCAAGTGCGAAACTCGCGCACGAAGGGTTCCGTACCACTATCACAATTGGGTACGGAACCCTAAAATGGTTTACAACAACTTTGATTCAAAGAAAATCTGAAACTTATTAGAAACTCTTTGGACAGTGAAGGCAGACTAGTATATTTGACAGATAGGGCAGCCATTTTGAATTCCATGACCAACTCGATTTGACTTGACCAATCAGAAGCGACCTCACATCGTAGAATTCCCTTGTAGTTTTTGAAACACGTTTGTTGTATGGGAGCCCCTTTTAAATAATTGTTTTATTTTGTTTTTAGTATTTGTTGTTGTAGCGGCATCTTCTGTGAAAATTTCAACCTTCTAGCTATTACGGTTCATGAGATACAGCCTGGTGACAGACGGACAGACGGACGGACGGACGGACGGACGGACGGACGGACGGACGGACGGACGGACGGACGGACGGACAGACGGACAGACAGACAGACAGACAGACAGACAGACAGCGAAGTCTCAGTAATAGGGTCCCGTTTTTACCTTTAGGTACGGAACCCTAAAAAAGATCTATTATCATATCAACATAAAGCTATCTTATAACTACTTTCTAAATATAAAAACATTGTAAGTTTCGTATATTTTATGCCGTGCTTCGCGAGACTTATCGAATAATCTTTCCACCCGCCAAAAAGAACATATTTTTCACCTCACAACCTCGGAAAGGATCGTTTTGCACGCTGATTTCTGCGTGCAAAATCGCATTTTGTGCCCTAGCGTGGAAAGAGATTTTAAAATTCGAATCGAGTAAGTCCTTTGAAAATGCGCTAACCGGAACCTCATTTCTTTTTTTTTTTGTTCATGGCATCGAACCACGAAGTATTGTTGCACATAGCCAATGTAGTATTTATTGTTTATTATCATTAGTACCTATCAAGCAGGTTTTTTCATGAATTATTCAATTTAGAGATTGTTTGCTTATTTTTATTATTTACGGTACAATAAGCGGTATATAATGCCGAATTGGGTTTTCTACCGGAAAAATGCACCTAGCGTTTTCCTCGCCGTAGTGAGGTGAAAAATTGTGTGTTTCACTCGGCAGCAAAGTTTTTTGCATCTCGTACCTTTGAAACCTTTGCGACGCTCAGCATTCTATATTTGAACCACTCGCTTGCGCTCGTGGTTCAATCCTAGGATGCTTCGCTAGCTCAGGTTTCAATACAAGTACTCGCTGCAAAAACCAACTTTGCAGCCTTGCATAACAAATAACTATTATTTATATGCCTACTCAATTGAAATTACAAAAATTAAATCATCACTAAGTTCGTCAATCCGATGGTTATCGCTATTGATCGTTAGAGTACATGTTGTATAGCGATTTTGATGCATCGAGGGAGTAAACTATAGAGTTCCCGATTCGTAAGTGTAATGAATAGTCGAGTTACCGTTTTCGGGCATTTAATATTTTGATTAAACGGTTTTAAATCTCAAATAGAGAGCCTACGTAACGGTGTGCTTTGTATGTAATTAATTATTAAGATAAGAACTGTTTGACGGTCCCTTGTTTACATAACTTTTTATAAATTCTAAGAAATAATTAAATTTAATAATTTCAGGAACTAGTGGACATTATGCTGAAAAGAATGGACATGGACTTGGATGGAGTGATTAATTTCAAAGACTTTCATGAGTGCATTGTAAAGACACCATCGCTGCTGGAGAGTCTTGGGTACTGCCTGCCGGAGCGGCCTGCTCTTTTTGCCTTCATCGCAACATGGTGTCCAAGTTGGGGCAAGATGTAGTAGGTAGGAACTTTGCACATTACGCATAGACAATAATTTTGGTAAGAATGAGTCAAAAACATGTTTGATCGGGCTTCCCCCCTGAATCATTATAAAACGGTCTGGTATTGTGAACGGTTCTTGTATGACCTCAGTCGGGTTTTTCAAGCTTGTCTACTTAAATATTAACTTAAAAGTTCTTTGTTCCTTGCAATTATGTGACAGGGTGGGTTGCCTATCACATATTCCGTCATGAAATTTTATTAACAATTTTTGAAGAACCCGGCACGAATTTTTTAATTGTGTTAAAATTGAAATAGCGTTAAAAATTTCAACCTAGATTATCCTCAGATCCGATAACTGGCTTAAAGGGACCGATGGATGACCGAGTATATATCTATCATCCCCTTTGTCCGGCGAGCGAGACGTCGATAGGCAGAAGGCATTATAAAATTAATTGAAATGGACTAATCACACATAGATGCAGCAAACTTGATCTCTGGGGAATCATGAAACTGTAAAATATATTTTCTGCTCGAAGATACAGGGCTCGCAAATAATTAAAATTTATTACGAAAACGAAAATTGCATCTTTAGACCTCAACATAAATAAATTATGTTGACGAGTTCGATATACACTTATTGAAGAGAGTTAATCTTGAAATTAGTAATGTCAATTCAATCTCATTGAGAAAATCGTAAGGAAAATCTCTATAATTTTAGATATAATCATTTGATCTCATTTGACAGTTAGCAATGGTTATACCTAACAAAATTTAACGATAATTTTTGTAAATATTTGTTACATAATACTTTTATGATATCTATTATCTACTGACTTTTTATGTTATACCTTCTTATCGTAAATTAAATGATACTACTGATGTATTGATTATTGTTTTAATTAAATAGTCTCTACTCACTTTTGCTAAGTACCTACCTACTCACAGTAATACATAATAATATGAAACTAGGTGTGCACAAACGTTTCAACTGTAATCCTCATGATTCGATAACGAGATGTATCTACATTTAAATTTTATAAGTATATTCAATTCAATAAATAAATCCTGAGAACATCACACAGCGCCATATATCCCTATGGTAAGCTACTATGGGGACTAGACAACGGATGTAATTTATAAGTATTTGTTTTTGTTTTGTAAATACACACAAAATAAAGATAGTAACAGAAAAATTAAGTCCTTATTTACAGTTACACGCTACACATGTTTTAATTTTCATTCCACTCGGAAATAAAACATTTCAATAAACATTTTTAATATAATATTGGAGCCCCAACTTCAAAGCTACCGTATTGAAATTACCATTAAGCTTAATGTGAGAGCAACCATTACAATTTAACGAGGTGTTCGACAACTCACAAGGCTATTACGGCGTTGTCTTTTAAAATATCATTAATTATTGCAGATACTCGGGAGTGAATACCTGTTGCACAATTTGGATTTATACAAGCTTGTCATTTTAATTGGACTTTTACTATTTATAAAACGGTTGCTTATTCAAGTGTAGACAGCGTTCAATTATGATTCAGACTGTGATTAAAAAGTACCTACCTAATTACCTCTTTGTCGCTTTATCTACCTACTAGCGACCGATACAATTGGGAATAATACCTATATATAAAGTGGGAGGTCAACCTCATTAATTTCACAATTAAAACGGAAAACGATTGTGATTTTTGATTTTAAGTTTCACGATATTGGCGATGTGATTTAAACGGTTACAAACTTAAAATACGCTTAATCAAAACTGAAAAGAAAAAGAACAAGTTCAGTAGGTAATCACGGAACATAGTAATTGATTAGTGATTTTAACAGTCGGGACCCATTATTTATAGAAAAGGTTTGAGATGGTCTAGATTTAATGGGTCCCGACTGTTATCTTATCACTATCTTCCGGGACTAATTGACGTGTTATTTTTCTTTTCAGTTTTCATTATCTTTTAAGTTACTTTTTGTTTAAAGTTATTTATTAATTGATAATTTTAAATTAATAAACGTTATTTCTTGGTGTTTACCACACTAGGTAATAATGCAGGGTTCGAGTTCCGCCGGGTACTAAAGTTTTTGAAAGCATTTTTTCAAAAAGCAATTTAAATTAATTTTAATATTCAGCACAAATAAGCTTTACCTTTGAAAGGGAAAATAAAGGTTACGTATAAAGGAATCACTGTTGTACGGTATTTCCTATAGTTGAAGTCGTATCGGTTTCCTATCATTACTAATTGAAATAAACGAGAATCACCTCATGAATTAAGAACTTTGTAACTACCAATTTAAACTCTACACTCTACGGCTTTGAGTCGGTGGAAGTTGTCTAATTTTAGACATAGACTCAGTTAGGTAGACACTTCATTAAGTACGTTTGGTCTGAAGTATGACTTCTGGATGGCGCTCTAGTCGACTGAGCTTTTTTTTAAATTTTGTTGTCTCGCCTGTACTGTGAAGTCAAGTTGGAGTCTTTGTGTTTCAGTGTTTAAATTATCTAAAAATAATCCATTTATGTCGGTTTCTTGTTTAGTCTCAAAGAAAAACATAGTAGGAAAAATGCTCCTATTACATTAAAGCATTTTATTTAAATATAAACGTAAACATAAATGAAACCGCTGAGAGTTGTGAAAATACCTACTATTTGACAGTTCTTATTTCAAAATTAGATTAGTTGAACATCGCCCTCTGCCGGGATAAAAAGTTAGTGCTCCTCCCCATTTGTGAAATTTGCACAATTGAAACTAGTGAAGTGATGCAACGGATAGTTGTTTGGCCGGATACCGGATACCGGATATTCGGCCTCATTACAGGCCGAATATCCGGTATCCGGCCGCCGAATATTCGGCCGGCCAAACGATACCTACATTTTAGTTTGGCGGCGGGCGCGTGCAGGTTTCAACATGTTACGTATTGTCGGTTCGCGCGGACCGTTTTCTAGGCAAGAAACGAGTTTTATTAGGTCAGTATCTATGTACGAAACTATTTCGTATGCAGTACACGTGCACCCGCCTATTTTGCTGAATAGATAAGTTTTTTTTTGTTTAATGTGTATAGTAGTGTATACGTGATTGTGAACTTGTACTTCATTCTGTGTTTATTTTATTTTTCTAAAATAATGGCAACTGACCATTTTTCAAAGTTAAATACCAAACAGAATCACTATTCGGTATCCGGCCGGATAGTGCGCAACTATCCGGTATTCGGCCGGATAGTAAAATAATGGCCGGATAGGCCGGATACCGGATAGCAACCGGATATCCGTTGCATCTCTAATTGAAACTGTAGAACAAAGATAGTAGGTATACTACGTACGGTAGGTGTATGGTAGGTATAGGTATAAGGTAGATGACGACCTCTGTGGCGCATCGGGGGAAGGTTCGACTGCAATGCAGAAGGTTGCGGGTTCGATTCCCGCGGGGTGCAAGTGTTTATGCTTAAAAATAATTAGTTGTTTTTTTGTCTGGGTGTTTTCTATCTATCATATGTATGTATTTACAAAAAAGTATAATATGTAGTATATACGTTGTAGTGCAAGCCTAGTACAAGCCTAGTACAAGCCTAGTGCTTAGTTTGGGGCTAGATTGCGCTTTGTATAACGTCGTGCAATATTTATACTGAAAGCACGACTGCAATGCATAAGGGTGGCGGGTTCGATTCCCGTCGGATGCAAGTAGTTATGCTTAATCAATAAAAATATGTGTCTGGTCTGGGTGTCCCTGTATGTAAAATATGTATGTTTTTACAAAAGAAAAATAAATATAAGTATTATTTATATCCGTTGTCTAGTTACCGTAACTTAGCTTAGCTAATCTTAGTCGCTTACCACGGGGCTAAATGGTGCTGTGTGTTGTTCACAGAATTTATTTATTATTTTTATATAGGTATACAAATTTGTAAAATATTAATTGAGTGATTAAAAATATAAGGGTTCCTTCGCCTCTATTATCCTCATACTATAAAAATTAAGAACAAAATGTACCTACCTCAGGTCATCTCAGATCAGATTAAAACACAAAACAGAGACAAAAGCCTCGTCAATATACAATATACATACATACATAATCATTGGCAAAAATATGTCCACAGGATACAAACATTTTTCCATTAGAAATCTGATACTAGACACCAAACACACAAAGCAATTCACCATAATGATTCAAACGGGTTAGTATCAGATGGCCGAAAAGGCAAGTGGTCTTATGCGTCAACTTGGCTTAAAATCGTGTAGTCCAATTTGCAACTAGACTTTATTACATACCAGTACACAACGCAGCAGTAAATATAGTGCCCAACTTAGAACACATCACATTGGAATCATGCATTACGTAAGAAGATGCTGCACGGACGACATTACAACCACAGTTTCAATTCAATTCATTTTATTGCGAATAAAGGTAGGTACAATAATGTGGTATTACATAAATATAAATGGAACACTCAATTCGGCCTTTAGGCATGCAATATTGGAAACTAATAATATCATACTAATCATCATTCATTACATAGGTACCTACGTATGTTACAAAATCAATTAATTTAATATGTTAAAATTCAAACAGTGATGAGAACTAATGATTTTACCACTTCTTTTGACTCTGCTATGTTACAACGATCTTGGACATCCACACATAGACAAAGATGCATCAAATAGCTTTTTATAAGAGGTTCATTGTTGTCTAAATTACGGTTTTATAAAAGCAATTCATATGTTGTTGGCTTCTGGAATACTGAAATAAATTCACATTAACCAACATAGTTTTAGAAAAGTTGACCGGCGACTCCATCGGAGCTACGAAGTTTTAGTTCAAGAATACTACTACTGGACCAAGGGTGTAAAGGGGCGGGTTGTTACCGAGGCGTGAAATTTCTTTAACAACCGTACGCGTCAGTTGGATGACACTCTGGAATAGACGTCATAGATATAGATTCCGTACTTGACCATTTTAATACTCAACAAACTCGTAAGATACTTAAGTTACTTGAAAACAAATTGCGGCTACATATTTCGCCTTCGTTCACGTTGGTATGTAAACTTTGAATACAAGTTAAATACTTCGAAAATAGTAGGTAGGTACAATTGATCAAAACTCTTTCGTTTTTTTTTTAATCCTGGTGGTTGTTATGACAGTTTCTAATTTCAAATAATTTTACTTTTAAAATAACATTTTATAGAAATAAAGAGAACATTGAATCTGATAAATGTTATAATATGTTATATTTTTCAGGTTTTGATGTTTTTATCTCATATAGCTTATACACAGTTTACCTAATAGTTGGTAGGTACTCACGGCGCCTTAGATTTAAATTTACCCCCGTAGTGGGCGAAATACACCACCAATCAATAATCCCCCACGACAAAAAAATGTATAACCTTGTCTGCCTATCTATATATCTACCAAGTTTCGTGAAGATCGGTTAAGAAATGCAACCTTTAGAGGCGAAGGAACATACATAATATATGTACATACACAAAAGAAAATTTTGCCAGACTTGAAGCAGAGACGCTTCGCTCCCTCGGTTAACTAGTTGTGAGAGAAGAGTTATTTTATTATACATACAAACTAAATTAAATATTTTACGAGTCTGATCATTTACTATTATAGCAAAGCAGTGAAAGTGCGAGCTTTACATGGAACGGACATGATTTTAACGAAATTACTCCATGAATAATATCGTTTCTGAATTCTGAAACAATACGGACCAAATTGCAAGCAAAACCAAGCCGTTCATTGCATACAAATATTTCGCTTGCTTTAGCAACGATTTCAAATATCTAGGTACCTAATCAAGAATCATCTGGAAATGTAATATCCAATTTTAGCTAGAGTAAATAGTAGCTTTTCCAGCTAAATAGTTACATCAGCCGATTTGAAGCTTCACGGAGACTGGCGTAACAATTTCTGTGAAAGTTATTAGCTAATAATATCATTTTCAGTAGAAACGTTTGCACCTTTTGCACGAACTAGTAGACTGAGATCCCAGAAGTGGCAGACATCACGTATTTTCTGACGAACGAAATGTGGTCGATTGAGTAGTGTTAGTATGTACTAAGTACGCATGCCTACTTGCTAGCCTGCTGCGACGGCTAATTCTGAGATATCAGGTCATCAAGATACATAAAATAATTACTTACCTCACGTTAATTCTCCGAGCTGATTTTCACGTATATTTTAGGTAATGTTCTTAAAAATAAGTCGCCAATACTCCCATCCACTTTCTGTCGGCCGTATTGCTTTGCAGTCGCTTTAAAGCTCCCAAAATAATTACTCGATTTTACGTAAGTTCTGATGCTCCATTTTTATATATGTCCACCAGACAACTATTTTAAAACTTTTTACAAGAAGACAGACCGATCCAAGTGGCCAATTACCCCCTAAACTCAATTTTAATGCCTCTTTGGTTAGGATCGCGAGGGCATTAGGGGGTTAAGGGGATGATTGGCCCCTTGGATCGGTCTGTCTCCTTGTAAAAGGTTTTAAAATAGTTGTCTGGTGGACATATATAAAAATGGAGCATCAGAATTTATGTAAAGTCGAGTAATTATGTTGGGAACTTTAAAAAGACTGCGAAGCAATACGTCCGACGGAAAGTGAATGGGAGTATTGGCGACTTATTTTTAAGTAGGTACATTACCTAAAATATACGTAAAATGTCTGTCTGCTACTTCTGGGATCTGACTCTATAGTGCTTTGCGGTGTGTTTAGATATTTCATAGAAATTGTGGAACTGCAAAGGTATTTTCACAGAATCAGTATTTCTGGTGTTGCCTTAACAACAAATAGTATAGAACAGAATGAAATAAACATTTATCTAAGTGGTGCTCCCATACACCAAACGTGTTTTTTTTATAATAACAGTACGGATTTCTTCGTGCGCGAGTCCGACTCGTTTTGAATCAATGTTTACATTTCTTCAGTTGAAAGAAAATAATATTTTAACAGTTCATAACATACACAAACATGTTATAAGTTGATGAAAGTTAAAGACTATACATTTCTATTGTTTAGGCTTACATTTAAAGCTTTTATAGAATACTAAAAATAAAAACGTATTACTCTAGCTAGAATGCTCGAATGTTAGCAAATATTGCATTCGATATGTACCTATGATTTCTTTATGAGAATATTACAGTCGTGGATTTGCGTAAATATATTTTCAAATCCTTTTGCATGACATTCAATACGAACGGTATGAGGAGAGAGAGAGAGAGAATTGTAGGAAAAATTTCATATATTTCTGAGCGCAGCGTAAAAATTATAAAGCTTGCACGCTTATAGTTTTGACTAGCTGCGTCCCGCGGTTTCACCCGCGTAAGTCCCGATCCTGTGGAAAAATCGGGATCAAAAGTTGCCAATGTTACTAAGGGTGAATGTAGCTTTAATGGTGAATGAATTTTTGAAATCGGACCATTAGTTTTTGAGTTTATTCATTACAAATATACGATACACATACACACATACACAACAATACAAATCTTTCCTCTTTATAATATTAGTGTAGATGTAGATCACTGACTATTTATGTGTACAACCTTACTAGAGCGATTGCGAACGTAGCCACTATAGACACATCAAATTGGTGGTATAAGGTATGTCATACGGCTGTTTGTGTTTGTTAGTAGCTTGTTGTCTGTTTATTCCCATAATCCGTTGTAAGACCCCTTGTCCTATTATATGTCAGCTGTATTGGTTCCTACTTGATTGAATATTAATACGTTACATAATACAAAACGTATATGCTTTGCACTTCCTTCATGAATAATTAAAACTAAAAATGGCCTAGGCCTTTTTTATTTTTAACCCCCGACGGAAAAAGAAGGGTGTTATGGCTGTGTATGTATATGTATATGGCCTGTCTGTGTATCTGTCTGTGGCATCGTTACTTAAGAAGAAGAAGCGATTTTGTTATAGTTTTTTTAGTTATATTGGCATAGTACATAGGTGACTTATTTAGTAACAAACTTGGTATTTAATCTTTGATACTATTCTTGAGTTTGTATGTCGATCTAAGATGTCGAGTATTCTTTGCGCAAGGAATTTGTATCGAGTATCTTTTTGTGCAAGGAGGTTGTACGAGTATAAGCATTGCGCCGGAGATCGAATAGGTATATTCGTGTATTCTAAATTCAACTACCAAAATAGTGATAAATAGGCCTTTTCATTTACCGTTTTCAATGAATAAAATAAGCTTTTTAGCTTTTTTTTGAGTGGGAATGGTATAAAGTAAATTCATAAATAAAATAACATTGTTCTGATTGATGTATTTGTTCTAGTTCGTAAAGAAAAGCTTTTAGAAAAACAAAATACTCAGACGTAAATGTTCTTGATGTTTTAATTGTAACTTTTTCTAAGTTTCTTTTTAGACTATAAAATACGTAGGTTTGACGGGTTTTGTAATATCAATGATGTAGAAAAATAATCTAAAAAGTTTTTACCTGACTCGGAAAAGGTATACCCTCGGTATAACCCTCCCTTTTTTACCCCTATGTATGTGTATGTTAGTATGTGCCTTCATAACGTCTAAATCACTTACCTATCATAATTCAACAAATGAGATATTGTTAAAAAGTCTAGGGCGTTCGCTGGTTAACTGCTATATGTAATAGGTTCACAATTTTATCAAGACCCTCTGGAGGCAATGTCACATTTCCTAAATATATCATTAGTTTTTCATCGCTGCTCGATTTACACTCAGCACTCTTTAAATTACTTGGCTTAGTCTTGGAGGACTGAGGTAAATAAATCTCCAAATAAATCTTTATTAAAAACCCCGACCACAGAATACATAAATAGTACACCCGACTATGTATATAAACGGCATGAAGAAATAAAATCAGACTGCACAAAAATGACGCTCTGTAAAGTATAACACAAGAAAAATATTCTGATCAGAGAGGTAATTCTCTATGATGTATTCTCAACATATCATTATCTCATTTGTGGCGAACTTCATACTTCATACTTCGATTTCATTCTTTTCCACGATGGACGACTTTCCACTTTCACTGAAATAGCTAAGTAGCAAAGTTCAGTGGAAAGCCGTAACTTGGTCGTATGCTATCTTGCCTTTTACTTATTTCTTATTCGTGTATTTTATTTAGTCTTCTCGTGACGAAGACTAGGTACCTATAGTAACATAGTCGAAACGTCGAGGTAGTTAGTTTCGCTGGGCCTTTTCCGCACTTAGCCTCACAATTGGGCCATTGTACGTGATTTCTTAAAGGGGTTAAGCAGTAAGACGCTACGGGAGCCTACTCCAAAATGGTACAGATACCATGCCTTTGGACCGTGATGAGTCCTAGGACTTGTCGGTTTCCTTACGATGTTTTCCTTTACCGTAAGAGCTATGTTGTTAGCGCACATATCTAACATTTCTTAAAGAAAAAGACAGCCACTATAGACTTTAATTCCAAGAATCGTGCGTTCGAATCCAGGTCGACCGCGCACCACGGTATCTACCACTAAACCAACACCGCTTTTGAAACGTCGAGGTAATAAAAATCAATAAAAATAAGCTAAGAATACCAAGGGTAGAATGCAAATATCTAGGTATGTTTGCAAATCGTGGGAGTTTAAAAATGTAATATAGGAACATTTGATTACTATTTATTGCACACAATTTTTCCATCTATCCGTTAAGGTAATAAGATGACACGACGTTAAATACATAACTACTATTTATCATACTTGAGTAAAACCTAACCTAATTATCCGACTACGGCAAAAGTGGGGCTATAATTTTGATCCCGATGTTTGTATGTTTGTATTTTCAACATTTAGCAAAGTAACATAAAGGCGACAAACTGCAAAAAACTAAATTTCAAAGCGTACGTTACCCCGGCCATTTAGTTTTGTGTACCAGAATTAAATAGAAGTGCGTTGCCTGTGGTTATTCTAACTCACTAATATTTAATAGTTGTTGGAGGAAATAGGATCGTATGACCTGTTTGAGTTTTAAACGTTTGTTTAGAGACTCATTGGTACATTTTGATACACGAGGCTTATACATTTATACAGACTTTTAATAAGAATCTCTAATATTTCGTAAGTCAAATTATGCCTGGACCGTTTTAGCCGACTCTTTTTAGCCAGTTCTTTTTTTGGGATTTCAAATACCCGGATGCTAGTTTATTAGCATATTAGTTACATTAGGACATTAAGGAATAAGTTGCAAGACTATGTGCATTTTAACTTTCTTCGGGATAGCTGAAACGAATTAGCACAGGCCAAAACAAAATGTCGAACCATCCATGAAGTAGGTCAAATTAAATAAAAAGAATTGAAAAATAAATTATTGTCAGTGTTTTAATACACCTGTTATAGGAACAATTACATAAAGTAAGATTATTGGTTATACCTATTAGGTTGCTATTTTAATTTATTTTAGAACTAGCTGCGTCCCACGGTTAAACCCGCGTAAGTCCCGATCCCGTGGGAAAATCGGGATCAAAAGTAGCCAATGTTACTCAGGGTGAATGTAGCTTTCTAATGGTGAAAGAATTTTGAAATCGATCTAACAGTTTTTGAGTTTATTCATAACAAACATACCGACACACACATACAACAACAAATCTTTCGTCTTTATAATTTTAGTATAGATTCTAAGTGTCGGCATAGCGCGACAAAAGGAATAGACATCAGCTTATTGTTGTGGGAATATAATAGCCGACAAGAATCGGAGTACGACATTTATCGGTTAGTACTTTAATATAAAAATGAATAGCGGAGTTTAAAGCCTTATTAATAAACGTGGAGTGGGATCGGAGTAGTGAGAACATCTTTTATCTTTTTTCGTGACACCTTTAAAGTTGACAAACAGAAACAAAAAGTGAAATCATTAGGTACGACCTTACTCCATGTTTATTAATAATGTTATAAGTGAATACGTCGTAAAAAGCATTTGCATTAAATTCTTAATCCTTAATTCAAATTAAGTTTAACCTATAAATGATAATGGATAATTTTATTGCCCATCAATGAAACACGTTATAAATCACTTTTACAATATTTTTTAAAAGAATTACGGACTTTATGCTGATGCTATTATTTGATGCATTCATTTTAGTTTCGCAATTATTTTTTTTAAATGTAGTGTTACCTACCGTAAATATCGTATTCCATGGGTGGTCCTACATTTTGTATTGTCATTTGCTATTCCGATTTAGATAATCCAGATTAGTTAGTTCTATGTAGCTGTACAAGACAGCCGTAGTAAAATGAATAGAAAACAGAGTAATGACTACAAGCGCTTGTTCAACAGAATGTAACAATGGGGAAGTTGGACCTAATAATTTATTTATTATTACCTCAAATAATGCTTTATTTTCACAACAAACAATTACAATGAGCAAATTATACTTAAAGAAGTAAATAAAATAATAATAAATAAAAAACTAAACATACGCACCTTATGATGAAATGAAATGAAATGAAATTTTTTATTTGCATAAACTGTAGGTACAATAGGATGGTATTTCATTTTTAGTTCAGGACCTTGTACGGTTTACCGCAGTCGCAGCGTGCAAATTAGCAAAAACACATATGTAATAGAAAGAAAAAATAATAAAATACAATTAGATAAATTAAATTCATTAGGTCCGTACATACAATGCAGTCAAGTTAAAATCAGTATACATTAAATCATATAAACAATAGGTCATATCATGTAATTCTTTTTTACCAGTTGCGACACAGAATAAAACGCCTTTTCCAGAAGCCAAAGTTTAAGACGTTTTACAAATAGAGGACCAGACAACTGCTTTATATTATCCGGTAAAGCGTTGTATACATAACCGCACATGGCATGGCAGTTCTTATGGTACATAACGGTAATAACTTACCTTATAAATTAGAAGTCAATAATTTCATATTTTCTAATGTACTTAGATGACTTGTATCTAATGCATACTTACTTTTACGTGCTTTTACTGTGTGTGTTTTGCGTGACTTTAAGCCGTAGGTTCCCTCACGATGTTTTCCTTCACCGTAATAGCGATGTTAACAGAGCACTTATGTTTTACTTAAAGAACACAAACTTAAAGACATTGGTGCGCGGTCGGCCAGGATTCAAAACCACGACCTTCGGAATTAAAGTCGCGGTATCTACCACTAGACCAACACCGCTCTTTACTTGTTGTAATTGTAATGTAACTTAAGTAGTTAAAATGGAATGCATCAGTTTGTTTTAAAATGATCTGAAGAGTGTAAAAAAGTATTCTGATGGACCAGAATTTTGCGTGATAAAATAGTATCTATCGGTAACGGTCATATTGGTTGTTTTTTATTTACTGGAGCCTCGTTGAGTTCAGTTAAATTAGTTTCAACCGTTAGAGTACAAGAATTTTCGCAGCAATTTTTTATCCAATTCGTTTCAACCCTGTTGTAACCCTGAAATGTAATTGCGTTTCAGGTTTAACTAAAAATGAATATTTTGATGTAAAATTGGGACGTTTTCACATTGGTGATTATTATTCAAACAATGGCCGGTGGTGCGGCTGGTGCGGCCGAAATCTATTTTCTCATCTTAGCGATGTTCCCGGTTGCACCCGTGTCAAGACCCCGGGGTCCGCTAAAACCCAAATTATTTGGGGTCAGCGCAGTAGGCAAGTCATACCTTCTTTTTATAGATTTAGAATTATTTTTACAGTTGGCCGCCTGCCTGACGCCAACCCTCCTAGGGACCAAGCAGTTTATTCGCCGCCGCGCGGTCAAATCCCTTAATCGCCTTTTCGGACACTCACGGGTAAAGATGAGCTAACCCTATTCTATGCCGGGGTTACACGGTTGATGCGGCCGAAATCTATATCTTTGTCTTATTACCTTTGTCTATTCATCATGTCCTTTAGATGATTAGAAGATCTATTATAATTATACCTACTATATACCTACTCTAGTAACTAGGTGACTATGGTTTTGTTTATGGATTACTAGCTGCGCCCTACGGTTTCACCCGGGTGAGTCCCGATCCCGCGGGTATATCAAGATAAAAAGTAACCTATGTGTTATTCTATGTCTCCAGCTATCTATATTACAAGTTTCATCGCAATCGGTTCAGTAGTTTTTGCGTGAAAGAGTAACAAAGTCACATACAGACTCACATACATACAAACTTTCGCGTTTATAATATTAGTAGGATAGAATTGGATGTAGTAAATATATTAATTTGCCGAATTTAGTCGAAAATGAATTACTCGTAGGTATTTGTTAACATAATTATGTCATGTACCAATCAGCTTTGCCTGATAGTATTTTTAGTGCTAACTCCACGCTAATCAAAACTTTACAGGGTTAACAAGAAACCCTTATAGCGTTATTAATAAACGTGGAGTAAGCTCGGAATAATTTAACCACTTTTTGTTTCTTTCTGTTTATTCTAAAAGTTCTTGTCACGGAAAAAGACAAAGGATGTTTTCACTACTCCGACCTTACTCCACGTTTATTAATGAGGCTATTATAGTTTCGTCATGTCCGTCTGTTAGTGACGCTCAGTACTAAGAAGCTGTTACTTTGCATGAGTAATAGTCCAATTTTAGAGTACCTCCCCCACATATCCAATGGGGGATGTTTTTTTTTTCTTAAAACTATTTTTCATCTTAGGGTTTTGTTTCTGAAATATTGAGCTTTACAAACACTGCGCGTGGCCCGACAAGACACGCACTTGCCTTTTTTTACTTTTCTTTTAATATGAATTAAGTAAAAGTACGTATTTCATAATATTGGATCGGTGCTTTGTTACAAAATATGAGAGATAACATTTGTCACGGTAATAAAAAAATACGTGGAAGAAGGGCACACCCCTAGTAAACTTGAAACTCAAATTATTCAAAAACAGTTTCAAATTCAAAACTAATAAAAGTATAACGTTTGTTGGACGTTTATAACAACGCATATAGGCTCTAACACGATCTGTTGATTCGGTGGAAATATTGAAAATAAATACAGTGTGACGTGTTGGTTTATCTTTTTGCCTGTATTCTACGTAGGTGGAAAATTTACTGACAATTTTATTTTGAATGTCACAAGGTCACACTTTTTTCATTTATGTCCAGTTGCACACACAGAACGACTGCTAGTCGTGCGACATCATACAATTAATATTTACTTTAATAATTATGATTTAAACTGTTTCAAGAATTTGATCTCGTTTACTACTGTGTATGTAATAATGTGGCGTAACTTTATTTTACAACATAAGCTAAAATTAAAGACATTTTTCTAGGTTTTAATCGAGTGGTGGTATATTTAATAATAATTAGTCGAGTCTGCGTACACAGAAACGTTTTTATACCTATTTTAATTTTAATTTTGATAAGACAATAGTTTCACTGCAACTTTTTAATATACATCACATCTCAGTCAATCCTGAAGAAGGGACCTGTGAAGGACAACGTTGAACGTTGAAACAATGCTAAAAGTAATAAACACCACGCGATTAAAAAGTTGTGACATGAATGTATGTTATTCCAAGTCGGGGACATTCTGTCTTAAGTTATTATTACGTAATTAGCTAATCTAACAACATCTTATAGAGACCATAAACAATATTTTAAAAAAAGGAAAACTGAGTTGCGAGACTTGCTTTTTTTACAAGCATGTTTTTGATGGGATACAGATAGACGGATAAATAAAGTAATTCTACCAACTGTATGTAGGGAACGATTACATACTGTTATCGATCCACTTAGATATTCAAAAATAATATTTTGCACGTGTTCTTTTTTATTTTTGTTACTACGTAATTCAAAGGCGGCTGTTATATTTCTTATTATATTACATTTTTTACAATAGTCAGTGAGCTTAAGAATCGAAAGATGTACCAGTACCTACAAATTGGCAATTAGGTACACACCTAATCACCAATTTATAGATACGTAAATATAGTTACGTAAATACGCAAATTGGTCTCAAATCCTGAATATAACTTTTAAAAGGTGGCTTCTCAAGAAATAAATAAGGGTATTATGTGGCTACGTAGTAATGGGAGATCATTAGAGTTCCAGCTTATACAATATACAACATTTTCAGGATGCTGTTAGATTCCCCCCGTTTTGGCTCTCTAATATGTTCGCGAGGATGCTAACTGATGGTTTTAATACTTTGTAAAAAAACGTTATTGATTGATAAAGAACGTGAGGGAGAGTAACAACAGCATTGCACCTTATTATTACATCATTAAAATCGTAACAGTTGACCCGCACGCACCTGACACAAACCCTTCAATTAAAGTTTAAACGATAACCACCGTGGAGAACCACTGCGGTGGTCGGCATTCGATTGACTTGTATTCCAGCTACATGAGATATTACATTTTAATTATACGTATAACTTACTGTTACGTCCCAGGTAATTACCGCAACAACTAATTAACTCTAAGTGTTGCACTTTGCCTTTTGGTATTTTTTATAGCGTAACTTTGTCCGAGCTTAATAATTTAATTAGTATTTTTAAGAAAAAGATGTTACTCTGTGAGTCCGTATATGAAGCCGGCTTTCATGTGCGAAAGCACTACATAAGTATATATAGAAACTTTTAATTACCTATTGTGTTCTGCTACCAAATATTGTTTTGATGTAATTTTAATATAAGATTTTTTGTAGACCTAGTCAATAATTATACAATCTGTGGTTTACTGACTCAATTTAAAATTCAGCACGCCAGACAAATCTTGGTGATTTTTGGCTTGCATTATGTTTTTTAGCTTGTCTTTATTTTCTAAATAAAAAAAAAGCCTAGGTCATCCTGCAAAGTAGATCCCCGAGACGTCGTAGATCTACAACTGTACCATAGACTAACATAGTTTGTAACTTTGACTAACACTATGGATTTGGAAGCTAGTTGAAATTAATAAATTAAATTGAATATAGCTTGAAATGTCTGTGAATTGAATTTAAAATTCCGATCATTACAAATCACGAAAGTATTATGATTATGAGGCTAAATAAATCATCTATTTTTCCGATTTTCTCACGCAGTTGGAATCGTGGGACTAAATTAATAAACTAATCCGTAGACTTATGATACTTTTATTTAACTACCTACTCCAGATTCAATATATAAGCCACTAGCAGCTCCCCGCAATAGAGGGATCTAATAAAGGATTAATTGTCTTTTTAACTGCCCAGATGCATCCTAGAGTCCCCATCCCTAGGAGGGTTAGTGTCAGGCAGGCGGCCGGCCGTAAAAATATTGTGGTATGGTCAATGATGACTTACCTACTGCGCCGACCCCAAATTAATTTAGGGTTTGGCGGACCCCGGGCTCCCGAGAGGGATGCAACTGGGAACATCGCTCGGATGAGAAGATGCATCCTAGAGTCGTTTTTAAGTTTTCGTTTTTTTACATAGATATGAAGCGTCAATACCTCTATACTACTCAGTTTTATTCTAGAGCGTGTGCACAAAGTCGATAACTTTTTTTAACCGCTATTATAACTGACGATCGTTCGAAGCTACCGTTAAAATAAATTCAATATATTATTCAAGATGCATCGATTTGTAGGGCGTATACAAATAAAACAAAATAGATTTATCTTAAGTCGGAATCTGTGTAAAAAGAGCTAAAGTCAACATTGTGAATCTATACATATTATAAATCTGTGGCCATAAAAAAATCTGTAATTCAATTATATCCAGAAAAAAAATGCAGGTCGTCTCAAAATCGGTAGCAAAACACGAATCAAATGTTATTAGAGACTTTGTCTGTTTGTTAGTTTCCGCTAATCTCAAAAACGGCTAATCCGATTTTAACCAAATTGCAGATAACTATAGACCCGGATTAACATATAGGCTACTTTTTGTCCGGATATCCGGTCAGGTTATCCGGCAATAGTGTTATTTCTGCTTTTACTTAATTAGTTTGATTGTTGGTGTTGGAATGATGAGCAGAATAGCATCCCACAATGCAGTAAATTACATTTTTTTTAAACTTTTATCGATAGAATCGGCTTATAAAGAACTAGGTAGAAATAGATAGACAACCCGAAACCACCTTCTCATTACAAAACTCCTAAATGATTAAAGTTACGGTTACAATTTTGATGATTTTTACTGCTTTTGCTTAATTAGTTTGAATGTTGTATTGTTCTTTCTTCGATTATTTTTGTATTTCTTTGTTTGTTTTTCACAATTTTTTTGTCGGTATACCTACTGTTATTGCGATGTGTTCCCATATCATGAGGCGGGCAATATCATGGGTTGATATTCCTATTATATTCCCCGTCCCGAATCGAGTAAGAAACCTGATTAAAATAGGTGTTAGCACACTGGTCATCGTGTTTCATCTTTGACGGCATCAACGCTTACCATTAGGTGTAATAATAGCGGTCAAAACACTTCTTTATGTTTTTAAAAAGAAAGATAAAGTAGCGGGTTATTTAATTAGCTACGATTATTCAAGAAAAATCGTGTTAATGTTATTTAAAATGACATTACTCAAGATTAGGCGCATAATATGCTTTTGGATAATGCAATATAGGTATGTTTGTGCAAGAATCATCAAAATCGGTTTATTATTTACGAAGATCACCGTACGTTTCCGTCATACGAACGTCCTTCCATAAACCCAAACTTTACCTTTTTATAATATTAGTAGGTACCTATAGATGAGCAGCGCGCGTTAGCTCCACACGTAACCTACCACGCAGCGCCTTGCGCGGTCAGTACCAAAAGGCCAAAAGTTTGGACATGGACCGTCGTCGTCTGAAAGTTGGCGATATACAGATATCCACAAAATTAAGTTAGGTATGTTGTAGGTAGGTATATTATAATTTAAATTTCAGAACAGCTGGACCGATTACGATTATGTATTTAGATAGCTGAATCTTCTTCTTTTTCCTTCCCTTTATTCCGCCGTTATTTAGGGGCGGGTCTCCTAATTTAACAGCTGCAAGTTGATCTGTCTCGGATTGTCGTTATTGCCAATTTGGCTTGCTTGAGGACTCTCTTTCAGCTATCTGATGTATTTAGATAGCTGAATAACATATAGCGATATAGAATAACAGTATGACAATTGAATTTAATTCACCACGCTACCGGAAGGAATCGGAACTAGCCGAAACCCAACGGGTTTCGAGTCACAGCTAGTTGTAAATAAGATTGTAAGCGTGTTGGAATGTTTAAATTACATGATTTTTTGAAAATTTAGCTTTAGTTTTTTTATAGATTTTTCTAATTAAAATTAAAAATATGTGTGCACATAAACCAATTCTCACCGTCTTGTAATTAATTTATGTCATTTGTAATGTACATTTAGCTTCTAACCTCTTAAAACTTATCTCCGCAAGCAAGCACCTTATTTAGGGTAAGATGTTGATTGACCTACATTTTAAGTGAAACTGGTATCGGCGTTAGCTTAGTTTTAGACATTGAGTGGAGGGATTTATCGGGTTGCGAAACCGATTTGAGGTGTCATCTGAGTAGACTGTTGAGATAGTAGGTTAGGGTAGTGGAAGTTAGATGTCTGGGCCTGACTGGCTGGTTGGTTGGCTGGCCGAGGGCGGTAGCGCGAGAGCGAGCGGTCGGAGCGGGGCGTGCGCGGCGGGCGCGGCGGTGGCTGCTGCGAGCTACCTCCTCACTGTTTCACGGTGCGACCTAACGGTCACACGCTACACGCGATCCGAACTTCGAGTCGAATCCTCGCGCGCGGTTACGCGCGTAAGGTAGTTTCAGCCTATCGGTTAATAAACGGCTTCAAACTGTATTCAAGTATTTTAAAAGTTGTCAAAAAAATCTCCGGGGTCGCCGCCGACAATCAGGCGGGAACTTCTGGTAAGTGTTTCATTAAATATTTAAATTTAGGGATAGTGGTGGTACCTCGAGCGTGAAGGGAGGCGCGTAAAAGTTTGATCTGCACGTCTCGACGCGCCCGCCGTAGCTGGCGCGGCAACAGGTAGGGCGGCCAATATCGAGCGAATATACGCTCACTTTTACTTTTCGTTTAGGCAACCGTAATCCCGACATTGTCCTGACCCGCCATTTTATCTGCGCGACTCCGCCGATGTCGCTGCCAGACCACCCTCACCTTACTCTGCAACATTTTATTACAGCATTAAATACACCATTAACGCCTCATCATTTTAGATGCTCCATAAATTTCTTTTTATACCGTTAAATAGGCATTCTAAACGGTTCTCTAACAGGACATAAGTTTTAAGGAGATCGGAAAGACTTCTTTAAGATACCTCTCTCTGGCAAACTATGCGTTTATTAAATACCTAGTTTATTATCAAGCCTCCAGATATACAGGGTGAGGTGTAATGAATGGGCATTTCGCTACCAGCCGATAGAAGGAGTCTTCGTGGTGATTCAGATTTATAATATTGTATTCTATAACTTTCGTGGTTTCTTAGATTGAATTTTATTAATTTTTTAAAGTATTTACCATTCTTTTTTTCGCTAAGACCACAAATGAAGTTTATTTACAATATTTTAGATACTATTCCCAACTTATATCAGTTTTAGAACACCAGCATACTTTTTTTTCTTATAATTAGGATTTTAGTCAAATTTTAGGTTTTATAAACTTTTTCCTTGCCGTTGCTTGAAATTGAAAATACTCCTCGCTTTAATCTCTTTAACGGAAAACAATTTTGTAATAAATACCGAAACACCACGCATTGGTGTGTACCATGAAAATAGGTTTTCGGAAATATAACGATACGTATATATATTTTTTTAATTGTTGTGATGTTAAAATTAAGTTTAGACTTAATTTTTTTTATTTAAACTAGGTACTCTAATCATTTTTGTATGCGAGTAAAATAAATAATCTTAATTTTATGGTACATATTATACTTGTCTCCCGTTTGAATAAATTGATTACAACAGCAAAAGCTTTCTAGATAATTCGCTCATGAGTATCTAAAACATTCGGCTTTATAATTTAATTCCGAAAAAGAAAATATAATAACTCCTTTCAATAGATGACATTTTAATATTATAAATCTGTCCAGACGTTTTAGTGTCTAAACTGTAAGTCTGGGCGGCATTTGAAATAAATAAATAATAAATAAATATTATGACGCATGCCATACCAATGAAAGAGTAAATTACAAAATAGTTATTTGTTATGCAAGGCTGCAAAGTTGGTTTTTGCAGCGAGTACTTGTATTGAAACCTGAGCTAGCGAAGCATTTTAGGATTGAACCACGAGCGCAAGCGAGTGGTTCAAATATAGAATGCTGAGCGTCGCAAAGGTTTCAAAGGTACGAGATGCAAAAAACTTTGCTGCCGAGTGAAACACACAATTTTTCACCTCACTACAGCCGAATTGAGTTTTCTACCGGAAAAATGCAACTAGCGTTTTCCTCGCTGTATTGAGGTGAAAAATTGTGTGTTTCACTCGGCAGCAAAGTTTTTTGCATCTCGTACCTTTGAAATCTTCGCAACGCTCAGCATTCTATATTAGAACCACTCGCTTGCGCTCGTGGTTCAATCCTAGAATGCTTTGCTAGCTCAGGTTTCAATACAAGTACTCGCTGCAAAAATCAACTTTGCAGCCTTGCATAACAAATAATTATTATTATATTGAAATTAAACTCAGGTTTCGGCTTTTTTTCCCGTGGGATTTATTACTTAGCATTGTTACAACGCTCAACGTTTATAATATTGTATTAAAAAACCTTCCTACGTAGAAATTTTAAAATAATACCTATTCCTTTAGTTTACCAAACTTAGGAAATAAAAAAGAAATAGAATATAATTTAGATTTTTTTTTATTAGAATTGGTTATAAAATGCAAATGCAAATAAAATTCATTATTAATCTCGTAAAACACAAAACGGACATTTTATATGTAAATAGGTACCTAATATTAACTTTTTGTTTTTTATCTTTTAAAAATTTACAAAAAAAAACAAAATACTTACTCAAATAACATTAAAAAACCAATGAGGTTTGTTACTAATGTTATACTTCTAATCTACGACGTCTATCATATTATCTTAAAAATAGGACTTTAATTTTAATTTAACATTGTTGGGTCTAACAATTTGAAAAGTACGCAATTCCGGGGGTAAGTTTACTTGCATCTTTGTACGGTAAAAGTAAGTTATTATTAAATAGTTAACTAGGCACCTACCATTTAACTGTTCAACAGATAACGGTCTTCAAAAGGTAAAGTTTTTTTTCATCCATTGTAAAGTTTTAGGTCTGTTATGAATGAAATGAATTAAAAATTACAATTTAATTTAACAGAAGGATTACAGTTATAACAAGCCACTGAAGTAACGCTACGCTAAATTTCAATGATATGTACTTTTAAGGTCTTAGGCGTCATTCATCGTATCGTATACCTAAGCGTAGGTACTAATAATATTGTCAGCGCTGCATCGGCTTTTTATATTTATTTCGCGTAAAAGGAACATGGAATATGTTGTTTTAAGACAATAACGCTAGTAATTATTTGAAAAGGAAGTACCTACCTATTTAGTTTCTAATTAGAGTTTCCAGTTACACGACTATTACAAAAAATAAAAGTTTTTCATGTGGGCTATGACTATGACAGAGCTTTTTATCCGGCAGCAAGGAAAGGGTTATGTTTTTTTTTCCTATTTTAATTAGTCAGAATATGGTTAGGCCAAGCAGGAGGGAAATTACATTACAAAAGGTGGTGTAACAAATTTTATGATTTTACGTTATTTAGCTAAATTAGCTTGATATAAATTCAATTTCTTGACCTTGGGGCACGACGGGGTATGTCCGATATTTTGAGTTTAATATGCTTTTTGCACATAGTGTCTCATGTAGTGTTGCACATCACATAATAAGTCGTATGACAAAAATGTCTAAGAACAGTATGTAGAAGTCAAAAATTCTTACATTCTGTCCATACATGTCAATTCTGTAAGTCTTACAGGTAAAAAGTTACAATCAAAAGAAGAAAAATGTTAAATGCGCCATTTAGGACACCGTGTCGTACTACTAGCGCCATCTTGTAGGCGGCCACCACAAATAATTTGTTGTTGCTTATTATGGAAACGATTAAAAAATAATTGTCGTAGAAATCTATACTGATTTCATATAATGTTTTTTCTTTTTTTGATTTTAACTTTTTACATGTAAGACTTACAGAATTGACATGTATGGACAGAATGTAAAAGTTTTTGACTTCTACATACTGTTCTTAGACACTTTTGTCATATCACTTACTATCGAGGCACTATGTGCAAAAAACGAAATATTAGCAAAATATCGGACATACCCCGTCGTGCCTCAAGGTCAAGAAATTGAATTTATGTCAAGCTAACTTAGCTAAATAACATAAAATCATAAAATTTGTTACACCACCTTTTGCAAGGCTACGTAAGAGGTGATTTCCCTGCTGCTTGGCCTAGGTTTATATTAGCTTCTTCATAACAGCCAGCATCTAGTTTTCCAATACTATTTTCAATAGGAATATATTTTTCATCCCATCTATTCGAAAAGTGTCGCTTTGGTCCTCTATAAGTGCGACCAAAGTAGCTCTTTTCTGTTAAGATAAACAGCCGGGAGCAAAGTAAAACAGCCGGGAGCAAAATAAAACAGCCGGGAGCAAAGTAAATTTGAATTTGGAACATATGTATCATTCATAGAAATCAAACGTAAATTATATGAATTACTGGCTTACCACGGGGCTAGATGGCGCTGTGTGTTGTTCACAGAATTTATTTATTTTATTAGTTTCATTAGTGTCATTAGTTTCAGTTTCATTAGTGTCATTCGTTTCATTTGCTTCATTAGTTTCATTAGTTACATTTGTTTCATTAGTTTCATCAGGTTCATTAGTTTTATTAATTTCATTAGTTTCATTAGTTTCATGAGTTTCATTAGTTTCATTGGTTTCGTTTGTTTCGTTTGTTTCATTAGTTTCATTAGTTTCATGAGTTTCATTTGTTTCATTAGTTTCATTAGTTTCGTTAGTTTCGCTAGTTTTGTTAGTTTCGTTAGTTTCGTTAGTTTCATTAGTTTCATGAGTTTCATGAGTTTCATTAGTTCATTAGTTTCATTAGTTTCTTTAGTTTCATTAGATTCATTAGTTTCATTTGTTTCATGAGTTTCATTAGTTTCATTAGTTTCATTAGGATCATTAGTTTCATTAGTTTTATGAGTTTCATTAGTTTCATTAGTTCATTAGTTTCATTAGTTTCATTAGTTTCATTAGTTTCATGAGTTTAATTAGTTTCATTAGTGCATTAGTTTCGTTAGTTCCGTTAGTTTCGTTAGTTTCATTAGTTTCATTTGTTTCATTTGTTTTATTTATTTTGCTTATTTTTTTAGTATTTATATGAAATTTTCACAGATGATGTATTTCTGTAGCCGCTATAACAACCAACAAATATTTATAGAGGGCTTCTGTATAATAAACGTGATATTAAAATTTTATACCCAACATTTTTGTTTAAGTAAATAGGTATATTCACGAATTACGTAACACCATATCTTATTTATTTTCTCATAGAAGGGGATGAAAAGTAGAGTATATGACTCGAGAGCAAATTATTTTTGCCTCGGGCGATGTATACTTTGAATCCCTCGCTGCGCTCAGAATTCTACGTTAGAATCCCTCGCTACGCTCGGGATTCTATTCTAGAATTCCTCGCTTTGCTCGTGATTCAAAGTAACGCCCTCGCCGTAAAAATACTATTTTGCTCCCTTGTTATACAATCTACTATTTCACCTCACAACTCGGAAACAATCGTTTTGCACGGAGATATCTGCGTGCAAAATCGCATTTTGCGCGCTAGCGTGGAAAGAATTTTTAAAATTCGAATCAGTCTTGTCTATACATTTCTCTAAAGCAAGTCCTTTAAAAATGCGGAAACCGGAACCTCATTACTTTTTTTTTGTTCATGGCATCAAACCACGAAGTCTTGTTGCACATTGCCAATGTCGTATTTATTGTTTATTATCATTAGTATCAAGCAGGTTTTTTTCATGAATTATTCAATTTAGAGATTGTTTGCATATTTTTATTATTTACAAAAACGAGGAATCATTTATGATTTTGATGATATTTAAATATGAGCGAGTCCAGCAGCGACGAAGATATTAATTTAACAACTGCAGAGTTAGTGCAAGCGGTACATAAGGCCGAATTGAGTTTTCTACCGGTAAAATGCACCTAGCGTTTTCCTCGCTGTAGTGAGGTGAAAAATTGTGTGTTTCACTCGGCAGCAAAGTTTTTTGCATCTCGTACCTTTGAAATCTTCGCAACGCTCAGCATTCTATATTTGAACCACTCGCTTGCGCTCGTGGTTCAATCCTAGAATGCTTCGCTAGCTCAGGTTTCAATACAAGTACTCGCTGCAAAAACCAACTTTGCAGCCTTGCATAACAAATAACTATTTTCTTCATATTTTTGCTTTTTAACATGAGGTAATGAAAAATAATGTTTTGCATAGCATAGGAATGCATAGGATTTAATAAAACGCTCTTGATAAAAGACTATAAAACCGCGGTGCATAAACCACCATTGTTTGTGTGGTTTTATTAAAAATTCCAAACGGTTAAACAAAACAAATTCTTTATTTGTATAGGTGAAGCATTCCGTGCACATTCACGTCGGTATTTCAATTCACCAGGTATGGTTAGGTCTCAGAAAGGCTCGCTCGGCCATTGAACAATTTGTCTTGTAAGAGTAGCGAGACTGTACGAAACTTAGATATACATACTTGGAGTATTATATTTTATTGGAAAAAATATAGGCCGAGGCAAATATTTCATCGTTCACCCACAAATGAGACAAGACGTGAGATAGAGTGGTGTCTTGTCGCGTCAGTGCGCCGCGTCTTTTTATAAATATACTAGCTGACCCGGCAAACGTTGTTTTGCCTTATAAATTATAGATGGTAGCCGATTCTCAGACCTACTGAATACGTATACAAAATTTCATAAAAATCGGTGGCGCCGTTTCGAAGGAGTACGGTAACTAACACTGTGACATGGAAATTTTATATATTAGATTAGTTTAGGGTTAAAACTGAAAACCAATCTTGAGAACATAATTTTAAAGCTTTTAGATTAATAATATCAAAACGAGTTTCAAGTATTTGTAAACTTATTCTTACTAGTTTATAACAATTAATTAACTCCATTTTGACCCTAGCAATAAGCATGGTGCTTTGTACCTTTTTGATTTTAAAACACAAGTTCACATAATATTACAAAATCTCAAGTAGAAGCTGCAGTATCATCACTTTGCCATAGCGGCACTAGAAAACGCATTAAAATAGTCGTGTGGCCCAACGCCATAATAAAACGTAACCATAACTGACCTAAATCAGCACCATATCACTTTTTTCTAATTTAGGTTTTTACTTTATCAGCGGATGAGGATGCTGTTAATAATAAAATACTTTAAAAAATATACATAGGTAGGTACATAAATAAAAATTATGAAAAAATTGAAATACATAGGTACCTACCTACTTAAATGAAACATAATAGGTATCCAATTTTTTAAGCAATATTGATAAAAAATTATTCAATATGCCGTGTAGTCCCAGCATAGAATAGGGTAACCCCATCTCTCCTCGTGGGTGTCGTAAAAGGTGACTAAGGACTCTGAGGGACATTAGCAAACCTTAAGTTAGTATAAATAGTGGCGTATAAACTGCTTGATCCCTAAAAGGGTTGATGTCAGGCAGGCGGTCGGCCGTAAAAAAGATTGCCAAATCTAATTGCAGAAGGTATGGTCAATGATGACTTACAGATAGCGTCGTCCAAAATAAAAAAAAAAACATTTGGAGTTTAGCGGACCCCGGGCTCCCGAGAGGGATGCAACCGAAAACATCGCTCGGATGAGAAGAAGATAAATAATTATTCAATCATTTATGTTATACTAAAACCTTTTTTTTTGTATAACAAAATGCGGCAGCTGATTTCAAAAACAATTTCTGATAATTTGCGGGCCCCGATGGTTATTTTCGGAACAAGCCTGCTCTGTAACACTGACGATCTTTTCAACACATTTGCAACCCAGTGAAGTAATACTAATAATTATGTATTGTTTAACCGTTACTAGAGTATAATTTTTTTTACGAGAGTAAACGATAGGCTAGCGCAGATAGACCATTAGCCCATAAAATTTTATCTTACCAATTCACAACTATAATCTGCTCCGTAGCTGAACATCAAAACTATGTACGAGTACGTCGAATATTTCCTAACCCTTAAGTGAATAAACTTTACCTTTGACCAGAAACTCTGAAGCTAGTAAAGCTTGAAAACCACTAAACACATCCAACATGTTTGATAACAAATTCGAAGTCGGTTGGGTGGATTTTAATCAGAAAGAGGAGACTTTTCACTCACAGCCATATTTTTGGAACAATAAACTTGATTGCATGCGAGAAAATACGTCCTGTGTACGAGTTTCACATTTCATTTGTAGTTACACTTAGGTACCCGATTTTCTTCCAAGCTACGTCGTTTGCCTCAGGTCATGAGCAGCGAATTTTCATACGAAATATTTTATAGAGGTGGAGAAGGTGGTATTTTAAATTCATTTTCTTCTCATCTAAGCGATGTTCCCGGTTGCATCCCACTCGAGCCCGGTGTCCGCTAAACCCCAAATTGTTTTTTTAATTTGGGGTCGGTGCAGTAGGTAAGTCATCATATTGACCATACCTTGTGCAAATGTAAATAGATTTGGCAATAGTTTAATGGCCGGCCGCCTGCCTAACACCAACCCTCATAGGGACTAAACAGTTTATCCGCCACCGCGCTGGGAGAACTTAAGGTTTGCTGGTCTCTCTCAAATCCCTTAGCCACCTTTTACGACACCTACGGGAAGATGGGATGAGGATAACCCTATTCTACGCCGGGGTTACACGGCTAGTATGCCGGAGCTACACGTTCATATTATAATATTAATAGACAGGTTGAGAAGAAATAAGAGCCGTGTAGGTAACAAGAACTTGCTAACTTTAATAAAGATCCTGTTTAACTGGATTTGTACTGAAAAGCAATTATTAACCGAAAACAGGCCATAAATCAAAACAAATTTATGAAGCGTTTCTGTAGTCTAAACTATCATAATAAAATGTTGATACGAGTAAGAAAATCTGACATAGGTATGTTAGAGATATAGTATCCGGCTATTATATAGTTTTAGAAAATAAAGAAAGAATATTTTTTTGACTTGTCTCTAGTTTGAATTTGAAATAGTAAGGATTTGTAAGGGTTGCGGTTCAAATCTTGTCGGGTGCAGAAATTCGGAAAGCATTTTTTCAAACCGACCAGATTTTAGTCGGACTCGCGCACGAAGGGTTCCGTACCATTATCACAATTGGGTACGGATTTTTGTGAACACTGGACCATGCTAAAAACGTAAACGAAAAGCATTTATTTTTACTATTGGCGCTAGTATGTCACTAGATAGTGCCAGTGGTAAAATAAAATTGCCCTAACGTTGCGTTTAAAATTTGAAAGTCACGTTTCTTGTATGGGCCCCACTTATTTTATTCTGTTTTTAGTATTTGTTGTTATAGCGGCAACATAAGTACTCGTACGTCATCTGTAAAAATTTAAACTGTCTAGTTATCGGTTCATGAGATACAGTGAGAGAGACGGACAGCGAACGGAGTCTCAGTATAAGGTTCCGTTTTTACCATATATAAATAAATAAATAATGCACGACGTTACACACAGCGCAATCTAGCCCCAAACTAAGCACTAGGCTTGTACTATGGGTACTAGACAACGGATATACTACATATTATACATTTTTTTTTGTAAATACATACATATGATACATAGAAAACACTGAATATCCCATGTCTTCAGACCGTGGTGAGTCCTAGGACATGTTGGTTTCCTCACGATGTTTTCCTTCACCGTAAGAGCGATGTTATTAGCGCACATACCTTTTTCTTAAAGAAAAAGACATTGGTGCGCGGTCGGCCTGGATTCGAACCCACGACTCTCGGAATGCAAGCCGGAGTATATACCACTAGACCAACACCGCTCTATACAAGGAGTATATACGCCAACGACCTTGAAACTGAAAATCCCTGTCGGGCTCATCGAAAATTGTTGATTATTTCATGACGGAATGTCGTAGAACTTTTTTTTGTGCACAGATTGTAGGTGACATTGTTTCCTACATTTTGGTGTAGTTTTAAGACAAGAACCTCCTATTGGTGCAAAGCCTATCCAAATTTTAGACAAAAAATGTCTGATTTGGCTAAAATGTCGATAGGCTTCAATACGTTTCGACATATTTGTATGGAAACTGCACTAAAATATCGGAAACAATGTCGCCTACAATCTGTACACAAAAAAAAGTTCTACGACATTCCGTCATGAAATAATCAACAATTTTCGATGCGCCCGACATGGATTTTCAGTTTTTCAGAATAGGGCCCTTAAGAACGTGGCGACTGTTACCATTTCCATACACTTAATACCAAAATAAATTATGAAAAATTAAGTTGAATGAATAATGAAAAATTTCACATTCAAATAAAACATTTTTCAATGAAAAAAATCCGTTTCTCCGTTTTATTTCATTTCGAATGAATATTTTGGAAAACCTTGCGGTGGGGACCCTTTGAAAGTAAAATCTTAATCCGAATATAACGATATTAAGGTAGAAAACTAAATTTTTTATAATTTATTTTGGTATTAAGTTTGTATGGAAATGGTATAACAGCCGCCACGTTCTTAAGGGTACGGAATCCTAAAAAACAAGTAAGCTAGACTTCTAAGTCACCCCGTACAGTTTATAAGGTGTTTACATTTTTATTATATTTTGTTTCAAACAATTTATAAACCTAACATATACAAAACATTGGTATAATTACGTGGCATATGAAAATTACCATTTCATTATGATAGCAATTAGCTCAACTATCTACTATTAATGATGCAGCAACAACAATTGTTACTTACCGTGTTATGTTTCACCACCTATTATTAATGTTTAAATAATTGTGACATACAACACTAAAACAATTTGATTTGATTATAGCTACGTCCCGCGGTTTCACCCGCGTAATGCCGATCCCGTCGGAATATCGGGATTAAGAGTAGTAGTAGAGAATGTTACATAAAAAAAATTAGCCTATGTTACATTTTGTCAGGGTAAATGTAGCTTTTAAATGGTGAAAGAATTTTTGAAATCGGTCCTGTAGTTTTTGAGTTTATTCATAACTAGCTGCGCCCCGCGGTTTCACCCGCGTAAGCCCCGATCCCGCTGGATTTACGGGATCGAAGTACAGATATTGCCAGGCGCTGCTGCGCCTGGCAGCATCACTGCTTCGCTGGTAGTCTATTTAAGTGTGGTTTTTTGCACAGCGGTAGGTAGGTGTTCCGTTCACTACTTATCGTATAAAATATAAATATCTCTATCTATTAATCTTTAATTAATATATTATAAATAATAATAATAGATAATAGTAGGAGGATGAAGGTTACGCAGCAGCATTACTCATATTGGTGTCCCTACTTTAAGAAGCAAATCATGTTGTGGTAAGCCTGGGGAATCAAGACTATGTAAGAAAAACTTGTTTAGCGTCGTCCATCGTAACATTACACCTTTTTAAAACTTAACGTCAGCGCGATCTAATTTGACCAGTACCGCCATCTATTGAGCATTGACGTAAAACTGTTAAAAAATAAGGTAGTAAGACATCAACTTTCTAAAACGTAACGTCAGCGCGATTTAATTTTATCACTAATGCCATCTATTAACGATAATGTCAGCGTTTTCTTATAAAATGTAACCCCCATTTACCCTGTTAGGGGATGAATTTTCGAAATATATTTTATCCACCTTTATCGATACTTAACAATAAATCTAATACTTTCATACATCTAACTCTAAAAACAAAAAAGTTTCATACAACTTTTCAACCCTTATTTTATTTCAGAGGGTGAATTTCCCAAAAATCCGTTCTTAGTGAACGCCAAAAGTCCTAAAAGAGAATTTTCGACCAAAGAATTTTTATATACAATTTTTGCTATGATCCTCTAATGAAAGACCAATAAAATTAATAGAGTAGATAGCTAATGAAGTACGGAAGTTTTTGAAGTTGTTGGAAAAAAAATAATAGGCGAGTTTTTCTTTTAATTGCTCTTTAAAGTGTGTATAGCGTTTTGTCTACGCCCACTTTATGAAATACTTTTTTTATTTGTAACAGTTTGGTTAGTGTTACGCGTTTTTTTTGTAACTGGTAACATGACTCAATTACTCAGTTCCACATTTGAAAGGAAATCAGCCAATTATCTCAATTATTGCAGCCAGTATGAGCAAATAGGTGTCAGTGGTCGCATTTTAGTAGAAAAATGAGAAAAAAAGCCATAACTTCTGAACTACGAAAAATCGCGGAACATACATGGGGGTGATTCGGGTATCCCTTAAGATCCTTTACCTCTGGACTTCTGCTTGAAACTTGTTTCTGGGACACCCTGTATAGACAAACGACACACACACACAAAAATACAAATCTTAAATTTTCTTTTTATAATATTTGTGTGGACTAGGTAAATTTCAGGGCTGTATTTATTGGTTTACTCTTGGTTCATGTAACAACCTTTTACGTATTGTCACTTTGACGAATTTCAGTTACACTATTATCATGACATATAATTATTTATTTCTTCTTTTATTTCATCATCATCATCCGAGCGTTGTTCCCGGTTGCATCTCTCTCGAGAGCCCGGGGTCCGCTTTCCTACTTTTACGTCTCCACTTCGCACGATCTTCGGCATCCCGTGTAGTGAGGCCATTTGCACGCATATCCGATCTCACAACGTCAAGCCAGCACTTCTTGGGTCTTCCCAATCTGCCGCGGCCGGGCGGGGGCGCCATAGCAAGACATTTGTTTCCCACATAACTACCCGGTTTCCGTAGAACGTGGCCGTACCACCGTAAGCGGCATTCTTGCAGTTTGTCTGCAATGTCTCGGACATGAAGGCTGCCCCTGATGAGGGAGTTTCTGACGCGGTCTTTTCGCGTCACTCCACACATCCAGCGCAGCATCTTCATCTCCGTGACACGCAGCTCCTGCTTATGTCGCTCAAGCAATGGCCACGCCTCACTACCATACAAAAGGACAGGTCTAATAATCGTTTTATAGACCTGTCCCTTCAGTTTAACCGGCATTTTCGGGTCACAGATGACACCAGTTACCTCTCGCCACTTGGCCCAAGCTGCCGAAATGCGGGACTTGACGTCACAATCGATGTCGCCGGACTCGTGAAGTACAGATCCCAAGTAGTGTAGGTGTATGATACAGCTATTGACCACCTAAGGAAAAAATATTAAGGATAAAAAAAGGATAATTGAAGGTACATTTTTGTTTTCTTCATTCGCTTGCGATCTTTTAGTACCTTATTTCGATCAATGTAATATCAAGTGGTCAGTTACTATTGGGGGGTCAATTACTCTAGCAATCACCCTACTTAAACTGGTCTGTCCGCTCGACCATGTGACCGTCTACGCAGACAGGTGTGGGATCTGTGGTATTGCTAGCCAAGTATTCGGTCTTCGCTACGTTGAGTTGCAAACCGCCGTTCTCAAGTGACTCTTTCCACGCATTTACACGCCTTCCAAGCCGTCCCTTATCCGAGTCCGCTAGCGCAATATCATCAGCATACATGAGCATCCACGGGGGCTGCTCGTGTGCGTCTCGGATGATTACGGACAGTGCGTCCAGTATTACGCTAAACAGAAACGGACTTAGGACGGATCCTTGGTGGACTCCGACTGTAATGGGGAAAGATTTAGTGTCACCAACAGCAGTTCGCACCACTGAATCGGAATTTTGGTACATGTCCCTGATGGATTCAATATAAGTTTCAGGCACCCCTTTGGACCGCAGCGCCCACCAGATCATCACGCGAGGAACACAGTCGAAGGCCTTCTGCAAGTCCAGGAACAGAAAATGCAGAGGCGTATTCTTCGTTCGGTATTTCTCCATAACGATCCTTAGGGCGAAAACAGGGTCCATGGTACCATGACCGGGGCGGAAACCATACTGGCCCTCCGAGACAGTGCACTCCTGCCGGATCCGAGAGTCAACTATACGCTCGTAGAGCTTCATGGTGTGGGACATGACCTTTATACCACGATAACTTCCACACTCCTGCACAGATCCCTTGCCCTTGAACACTGGAGTGATAACACTCAGTCTCCATTGGGCGGGGATTCTGCCGGTCTCGAGTATGCGGTTAAAAAGGTTGGTTAAGATGCCCACACCACGAGAACCCATAGCTTTCCATACTTCGATGGGGACTCCATCGGCGCCGACAGCTTTCCGATTCTTCATGCAGCGAAGAGCCTTGCGCACCTCCTCAGGCGTTATCAGTGGCACAAGTCCTAGATTCGGAGGGAGTTACGGTGGCTGCACCTCTTTATACTGCTTATTGAGTAGCTCGTGGAAATAAGAGCGCCACCTCTCCTTCACCGCGAGGTCCTCGCATAGCAGGTTACCATTAGGATCTTTTACACAGCGGAACTTGGATATATCCTGTGCCGCTTTGATCCTAGAACATGCCAACTTATAAATAAGCTTCTGCCCCTCAGACGCTTCCAACTTATCGTACAATGGCTGTAAGTGGTCCCGTCTGGCTCTGGCTACTGCTCTCTTTGTGGCACGTTTGGCAGACCTGTACGCGTCGCGATCTTCAGGAGAGTTGGACGCTTGCCACTTTTTAAAGAGGGCTTTCTTCACCCTAGTCTCCCTCTGGACTGTGTCGTTCCACCACCAAGTTTCCTTGTCACACTTGCGTCCTCCCTTAGACATACCGAGGACCGACCGCGCCGAATCAGTGATAGATACTTGAATCCTGTCCCAGTGTTCCTGTACCGATTCGCCTTTAGCATTAGCATATTTGTCGCCGATTGCTGAGGCGAGCATCTGGGACTTGACTTCATCAAGCATCCACCATCTGATTCGGCGCTGACATGGTTCCGGTCGTTTGTCTTTGGTCTTTACACAGAGATCCATGACAAGGATACGGTGTTGGGCAGTGAGACTCTCACCGGGTATGACTTTGCAGTTGGCCACGTAGCCGATATGGTGTCTCCTAGTGATTATGAAATCGATTTGGGTAGCGCGCCCCCCGCTCTTGTAGGTGATCAAGTGGTCGGGCTTCTTTTTGAAATATGTGTTCACAAGTGCCAGGTCGGCAGTGGCACACGTACGCAGAATTTCTTCTCCTTCCGCATTCCGACTGCCATACCCGTAGCCTCCATGAACACGTTCAAATTCCGCCCCCATCTCACCCACATGACCGTTCAGATCACCACCCAAAACGATTCCCTGTGACAACGGGATAGCCCCAAGGACCTCGCCGAGTTTATCCCAAAACGACCTCTTATCAGCGTCGCTACAACCGACCTGTGGCGCGTAAGCACTTACTAAGTGGGTAGGGACCCCCCCAATAAGCACCTTCACGCACATAAGTCGGTCGCTAAAGCGATTCACTTCCAAGATATCGTCATGCAACCTCTCAGCGAGCACCACAGCCACCCCGTTCTCTCCACCAGGTGCACCCGTGTAGATCAGCTTGTAGCCATTCCCAATGAGCCGGGATCTGCTGCCTTTCCATCGAGTCTCCTGCAGGAACGCCACGGCCACCTTCCGCCTGGAAAGCACGTCGGCTAGCTCCCTCGCGCGTCCGGTTAGCGTGCCAATATTCCACGTTGCGAAGCGGAGTTTCACATCGTGTTTAGGGGCTAACGTCTTTGGCCGTGCCCGCCCGTGGCACGGTAGCCCTCGTCCACTTACCACAGGAGTCAGGCGAAGCTCCTGCGCGCCGTTATGCGGCGGCGCCCTTTCTCTGTGGCAATCTCTTTCAAAACTTTCCATTTAAGATTTGGCTGATTTTTACTTTTACGGGAGCGACTGCCGTCTGACCTCCCAACCCCGAGGGCAAAGCCTGCGCCAGAGCCTCGTCCGTTCATCAGCAGGTGCACCGGCTAGCAGGTGAGGTTGGCTTGGGCCCAAAGATCTTAGTGGACCCCATACACACCCATGGACCCCATACACACCCAATTATTTCTTCTTTTATTTAGTTGCTCGTATTTCATTTGATCTTTTGTTCATTTGATATTTTATTCAATACAGCACAATCTAGCCCGAAACTAAGAACTAGACTTGTACTATGGGCACTAGACAACGGATACACTACATATAATATTTGATACATAGAAACTACCTAGGCCAGAAAAGTAATTTGTTATCCATAAATCCGCGCTTGTGCCTTTTCCCATTAAAAGGTTCACCAAACACTTGTTGCGTTTTAGAATTAGATTGCACTAAAACATTAAGCATTCATGTTCGAAGTTCGGTCCGGTGTTCTTCTCAAGTCTAGGTAAATCCACCTTTAGTGGCACTAAGTGCTTAAAACTAACCAATTAAGAAGGTATTAGGTAAAGTGAGGTACCTGCTTACCTAAGAGCATTATTAAAATAGAACTCTTATAGCCAGGCCCTTTTAATAACAGCCCGGGCGGCTCACTATAATAAAATAACTTTGAAAGTTTTTCTTGACTAAGCGCGCGGGGCCGGATTCGGAGAGTTAGTTCTTTCTGGTGTGTAGGGGTATCCACTAAGAAAGGATTTAAAAAAATCGCGTAAATTTTATAATAAATAAATAAATGGATCATTGGCCTGGCGGATCCTTGGCCTGAACATTACTGAACATTTTTGTTTTATCGGTGTTTTTATTTGCTTAAAACATAAGTATGAATATAAGTTGGTTACAAATTATAAGTTTATCTATGTTCTGCATATAAGTTTTTTTTTAGATATATTTCTATTTTTGTCGTTTTTAGGATTGCCTGTGACATGTATAGTCACATGACATGACAGACATGTATAGTGACATGTATATATACATAGCATAGTCTCCCCTTCTTCTAGAACTTACCTAGAAGAAATTGAGACTTTTAGTATATTTGTCTCCTAACTACAAAGTCAAATACTTTTATGCCTTTGAATTTTTTATCCACCCCTTTTTATACGCTAATTTACTAAAATATTAAAAACGAAGCGTCAACGTTCGTCTACGCGCGCGTTATTGGCAGCCCTATTATATTCCGGATAACAAATTTATATAAAAGCTGGGCAACTGTAAGAAGTAGAATTTTGCAGCTAGGCCAATGAGCTCCTTAGGTATGTACCTACTATATCTATGGGGGCGTCCATAAATTACGTGAGGTGTTTTTTGAAATTTTCTGTTCCTCCCTCCCTCCTTGGTGAGATGTCGTGAGATTTTATTCAACCCCCTCCCCCATCCTCCAATCTCACGTGAGATTTTTCAAAATGTGGGTTTCTTACGTAGACGCGTTGGATTGTTATTGTAAAAAGAAAAAAATCTAATAGACTGTTGCATAACGAACTAACAAACTGTAGAGTGTGTTCAGTTACTGGAACAGTAAAATACAGCTCCGGTAGCAGATTTTTTTTTTCAGTGTGTACAATCTGGATTAAATGGACCAAAATAGTATAATTTTTTTTTGTTTCAATCAGAAAAAAAATTGCGTGCTATTTGCCGAGAAACGTAAGATTAGATGAGATTTGACACGACCCCCTCCCCCCCTTAAACATCTCACGTAATTTACGGACGCCCCCTATGCAATAACGTGAGTACCTAAATAGTGTAAAACTGTTAGAAAAAATATCTTGTTTTAATAAATGAAATGAAACAATGGTTAAGTACTTATCTACTACTATTCATTTACCTAACTAAAATAGGGATCACATTCGTTGGTAGCGTGGGACAGGGTCCAGTCTCCTCGCAATCTTTTTAACCGACTACTAAGTAAACTGTGGTACACTCACTCTGAAGTAAGCAAACTTGCCATGTACTTATGCGAGCACTCTTAAATTATTCAAACGGTGTACACTTGTCCATAAACGGACCATGTTGTAAATTCACCGGCTCTGCATTTCAGGAAAGTTTATGTTTTCACGATTGCGTATTAGTGCGCCGATTTATGAATTTGTGACATTTGACTGTGGTTTCGCACGCAGGCATGTAGTACATTGAAATGTTACACTTTTTTGGGCTTAACGTGCATTTGTCAGAGGACGCAATTTTATTTTTTTGATATCAAGTGGTGGTTAGTTTAAAGTTAAATAATAGTTTGTGGGGTTGTGGCTCTTGTCCCACGGCCGCCATCTTAAAAAAAGATATTTGTGGTTTATTTGACGAACTATAGGTCTCACAAAAAACATAATTAACATTTTGTATTGCAAATAAGATTATCTATAACTTACGTTAAGTAACTTTTAGTCGTAGAACTAAAAATAAAAACTTAAAAGCCAAAATCCGTGGAAATTTCAGAAACAAATTCTATTTTTCATTTATGAACCTATAGCACAAGGTCTGATTCTACTGGTGAAAGTCCAAAAGTAAGTAATTTGCTACTTTCTGAGGAACTATTCTGCTCATCACTTCGAAGATCCTCGTCCGATCCATATAATTTTTCTATGGAGCCACCTTGGGACTTCTACCTTCCAAATAAAAAAATAATCATCAAAATCGGTTCACAAATGATGGCCAATAGAATTTGTTTCTTAAATTTCCATGGATTTTCGCTTATAACCTTTTATTTTTAGGTCTACGACTAAAAGTTACTTCACAAAAGTTGTAGATAATCTTATTTGCAATACAAAACGTTAATTATATTTTTTGTAAGACCTATAGTTCGTCAAATAAACCATAAAAACTATTTGAACCCCCTTTTCCAAAATGGCGGCCGTGGGACAAGAGCCACAACCCTACAAACTATTATTTAACTTTAAACTAACCCCCCCTTGATATCTAAAAAATAAAATTGCGTCCTCTGACAAACGCACACTCAAATGTAACTTTTCAATGGACTAAATGAGAGGTACGCGGATGGGGTATAGGTATGTCAAAATGTGCGTCTGTCGGTGGCCTTCAAATTCCAAATTGAATTCCCAAAGTCGGTCGGAAACTTTTAAAATAACTGATTCAGTTGCAATAATTAGGTGATCGATACACAAATGAAACGAATAATAAATTCAAAAGACAATTTAAACCGGTCTATACAATATGTTAATGGGTTTCGACTGGTTAACAAACTGACCAGAATGTTTAGCCAAAATTGTTTCTACTTACTGAAAATGAATTGATTTATAGATACCTACTACATACTAACTATCGACTTAAATTACATACACGAATATCATTGGTCTATTCAACCAATCATCTATATGCCTACTAATATTATAAAGAGGAAACATTTATATTTAGTTGTTTGTTTGTAACTAATGGGCTCTGCCGATTACAAAAAATCTTTTTCACCTGACACAAACTCGGAAAGGATCGTTTTGCACGCTGATTTCTGCGTGCAAAATCGCATTTTGCGCCCTAGCGTGGAAAGAGATTTTAAAATTCGAATCTGTCTTCTCGATACTTTTATATAGAGCAAGTCCTTTGAAAATGCGCTAACCGAAACCTCATTTCTTTTTTTTTTGTTCATGGCATCGAACCACGAAGTATTGTTGCACATTGCCAATGTAGTATTTTTATTGTTTATTATCATTAGTATCAAGCAGGTTTTTTCATGAATTATTCAATTTAGAGATTGTTTGCTTATTTTTATTATTTACGGTACAATAAGCGGTATATAATGCCGAATTGAGTTTTCTACCGGAAAAATGCAACTAGCGTTTTCCTCGCTGTAGTGAGGTGAAAAATTGTGTGTTTCACTCGGCAGCAAAGTTTTTTGCATCTCGTACCTTTGAAACCTTTGCGACGCTCAGCATTCTATATTTGAACCACTTGCGCTCGTGGTTCAATCATAGAGAGCTTCGCTAGCTCAGGTTTCAATACAAGTACTCGCTGCAAAAACCAACTTTGCAGCCTTGCATTACAAATAACAATTATCAATAGAAAGCTACATTATCGAGGAGAAAAATAGACTATAATTATTTTGAAAAAAGAAAGAAAAATAAGGATCCGTAAGATAATAATAATTGCAATATTGTGAACCAGGGTATAAAAATATCTTTTTTTCCCATCTATTGGATAAGAGCTAGTCTAATCCCTGAAAACAGGGCAGCAACTAGCGCTTTGCTGTTGCTGTTAATGACTAGGCAGGCAAATCGTTTTGCATCCCTGTTATCAGGGGGGCTCAACGATTTCAATTTAGAATGTTTTTAAAAAGTTTCAATCATCAAAGAGTTTCTATTATCGTACCGCGTGTCTGATAGGTAAGTGATGGGTGATTGCTCGAGTAGGTTAAGCAACACATGTGACTTATAGGTGAGAGATGGGTATTCGACCGTCCAGGTAAAATATTGGTAAAAATGGAGGGTTTTGGTAGAAAATCGTAAGTTTGGTAGAAAATAGTAGGATGTGGTAGAAAAAAAAGATACTCGTAAAAAATAGTAGGTTTTGGCAGAAAATTATGAGTTGCCAAACCCATAATAAAACCCATAAAACCCATAACTTAGTGTCAGACGCGAACAATGGAATAAAAAGTCAAATTTTCTCATAGAGTGTGATAAAAAGTAGAACGTCCAACTTGGGAGCAAACACTATTTTTTGCTCACTCTCATAAAAAACACTCTCGCCGGCAAAATTGTCTTTTCTCTGCTAGGTATACAATCTACTATTCTTAGCGGGCGCTGTGAAAACAATAATGATGATAGTAGAATCCACTTACAGATTTATAGGTTTTAGTGATCTACGAAAAAGTCCGCGAGACGATATATGTAACTATTACGCCTTCCACCGCGAGCGGAGCGGAGCCAATAATGTGTTAGTTTAACAACCAACGATCGTTCTCTTTGCGCGATCGAGTCCGAAAGCGCCGTAGGTCTTTGAAAACGATCGTTGTATATTAAGAGGATAGTCTCCATTCTCTTTCTCTATACAAACGTAGTTTAAATTTTCCTCCCTGGATAAAGACATTAGAGCAAATATGTTTATGCCATAAAACCTATATCTGTCATGACAATGCATCTACCTTTTTTTTTTATATAATTAAAATAATAATAAAAAATAATAAAATGAAAAAAATAAAAAGGTAGATGCATAGTTATGACAGATATAAGTTTTATGGCATAAACATATTTGCTCTAATGTCTTTATCCAGGGAGGAAAATTTAAACTACGTTTGTATGGAGACAGAGAATGGAGACTATCCTCTTAAACCGACACTTTTTTACCAGTGGAAAGCCGGCATTATAGGTGCTCGAGCATTCGAGCATTCGAGTGTAATGTAACGTTACAAATTCTAGCATTGCATCGATGAGGGAGAAAACCGACCATTACTGCGCGCACCTTGTAATGATGCAAAACGGATCCCTCGCCCGTAATGCTTGAAGTCGAATCTATAATGTTACATTACACGTGAATGCTTCCGGCGAGGGAGTTCCTTTTGAACCGACTTCCAAAAAAAGGAGGAGGTTCTCAATTCGTCGGGATATTTTTTTTTTTTTAAGTTTGTTCCCCGATTACTCAAAGATGCCTGGACCGATTTAGATTATTCTTTTTTTGTTTGAAAGGAGATATATCACAGTTGGTCCCATAAAAAATTGGTAAAGGTCGGATCAGGATCTTCGGAGTGATGAACAGGATTGCACCTCGAGAGTGCTGCAAAGTGCTCAGTTTTTGATTTTCACCAGTGGAATAAGGCCATAAGGAATAGATACCGATGAATAAGAATATGGTTTCAGAGTCTCCACATCTGAAACCACCTTCTCATCACAGAACTCCTCAATGGTTAAAGTTATGGATACAATTTTAATGATTTTAGTGGTAGTTGAAAGTAAGTATACTAAAAAGGATGAAATAAAAAAATAATTTAAAAAATTAAAGATCGACTTCAAAAAAAAAAAAAAAAAAATTAAAAACCGACTTAGCTAAGCTAAGCTACACTGAGCTACGCAGAGCTACGCTGAGCTAATCTAGCTAAGTAAGCTAAGCTAGCTAAGTAAGCTGAGTAAGCTAAGCTAGCTAAGCTACGCTAAGCTACGCTAAGCTACGCTAAGCTACGCTAAGCTAGCTAAGCTATGCTAAGCTAAGCACGGTGTTTTTTTATTGATACAACTATAACATTTTCGAAAAAAAAGTTCGAATTTCCAAAAGTCGTAGAATAAAACCGACTTAAAAAAATCATAAAATAACCTCGCCTACGTACAGTGCCACCGACTTATCTGTTATGTAATCTGAAGTCGGGCAGCCAAACTACTTACAATCCTACTCAACCAACCCAGTAAATCTGCCCGACTTCAGATTACATAACAGATAAGTCGGTGGCACTGTACGTAGGCGAGGTTATTTTATGATTTTTTTAAGTCGGTTTTTAATTTTTTTTTTTTTATTATCACAAAAGTATATAGGTATAGGCGTAAATTCCTTTTTTGGGTACCGTACTCCTTAAAAACTGGATCCTATTACAGGGCTTCGCTGTCTGTCTGTCCGTATGTCACCAGGCTGTATCTCATGAACCGTGATAGCTAGACGGCTGAAATTTTTACAGATGATGTGTTTTCGTTGCCGCTATAAAAATATTTACTAAACACAAAATAAAGTTAATAGGTATTTAAGAGGGGCTCTACAACAAACGTGATTTTTGACATAAACGCATGGGCGTATTGGATGCACGCGACCGTTTTCAATTATGTCGTCGAACGTTGAAGACATTGTTTTGGCATACAACTATGTATACATAGTTTAGCCAGCTAATCTTTGTTTAGCTTTGCTAAGCTAAGCTAGCTAAACTAAACTAAACTAAGCTAAGCTACGCTAAGCTACGCTAAGCTAAGCTAAGCTAAGCTAAGCTAAGCTAAGCTAGGTAAACTAAACTAAACTAAACTAAGCTAGCTAAGTTAAGCCAAGCCAAGCCAAGCTGGCAAAACTAAGCTAAGCTAGCTAAGTAAGCTTAGCTAAGCTAAGCTACACTGAGCTACGCAGAGCTACGCTGAGCTAAGCTAGCTAAGTAAGCTAAGCTAGCTAAGTAAGCTGAGTAAGCTAAGCTAGCTAAGCTACGCTAAGCTACGCTAAGCTACGCTAAGCTACGCTAAGCTACGCTAAGCTACGCTAAGCTACGCTAAGCTACGCTAAGCTAGCTAAGCTATGCTAAGCTAAGCACGGTGTTTTTTTATTGATACAACTATAACATTTTCGAAAAAAAAGTTCGAATTTCCAAAAGTCGTAGAATAAAAGTCGTTCGCCTAGACCTCCAGAACAACCCCCTTTAGGCTTAATACCCCCTCGTCGAAACACCCTGTATATGCATGCACTGCGCTGCAAATGTCTCGTGCACCCCGAGCTGCAAAATACGCCTACGCCCGGCGTACGACATGCAGCACGGCAGACTCGGCGTATTTTGCAGCTCGGGCGACATTTGCAGCGCGCGCGACATTTGCAGCACCGTGGACACACTTTCGTGATTTTGTATGAAAACTGCACGCAAGCTGCACGTCGTGCACCCCGAGCTGCAAATGACGCTGCCGTGGACGGTGTCCAGGCGTATTTTGCAGCGCGGGGTGCACGCGACATTTGCAGCCGCCGTGGACACATTTTCGTGATTTTGTATGAAAACTGCATGCAAGCTGCACGTCGGTGCACCCCGAGCTGCAAATGACGCTGCCGTGGACGGTGTCCAGGCGTATTTTGCAGCGCGGGGTGCATGCGACATTTGCAGCCGCCGTGGACACACTTTCGTGATTTTGTATGAAAACTGCATGCAAGCTGCACGTCGGTGCACCCCGAGCTGCAAATGACGCTGCCGTGGACGGTGACGCTTAATGTTCGCGTTCACGGATTGGTTGGTCTTTTGTTCATTTTAGGGTTCCATAACCAATTGCGATAGTGGTACGGAACCGTTCGAGCGCGAGTGCGACTCGCACTTGCGGGGTTTTTTTATTTATATCCTACATTTTGTTTGCAAAATATCATCATGTCCCGTAAAGATAAACGTTAGTTTTTTCGTGTCCTTTGTTTTCACGAATAAGCTCCGAACTTACTCGACCGATCTATAATGTTACATTACATTGCACGTGAATGCTTCAGTCAGGTGAGGGGAGTTCCTTTTCATCAAAAAAAATATGTGTCATGTCATGGGAGTAAATTATTTTTTTATTTATAAATATCGTTCATTTCGTTTACGAAATATCATCATGTATACTTATAGTCCTGTAAAAAAAATGTGTTTGTGTCCTGTTCGTTAAAATAAGCTCCGAAACGACTGGGCTATTTAAAAAAAATGCAAAAGTAAGCTAGGTACACTATCAGGGAGGGAGTAATATAATCCCGATATTCTCACTGGATCGGGATTAACGCGGGTGAAACTGCGGGGCGCCATAATTGCGGGGAGATCAGTTGCGGACAGCTAAACAATAATGAAACTACATTTAGTCTCCATGTAATAAAGTTCCCTAAGTTGTTGTATTACACACCGCTTATACTCGTGACCACCCAAGTATTAATAAGTAGGTGTTGGTATATTTTAAACAATTGGAAAATGCCTTACTGCATCACCATCATTGTTGTCTAGTACCAATAGTACAAGCCTAGGGCTTAGTTTGGGACTAGATTGAGCTGTGTGCAATGTCGTGCAATATTTATTTATTTATCACCTCACCCTGAAAGCAAAGCCACCCGGCTTAGAGACGGTAGGCAGTCGGAACCAATAGAAACTCATCGATGTTCCGTCAAGCGCCGCTGTTTTTAGCAACATTTCCAGTAGGTATTCCAGTAATTACACCAGTAGGAACTTTTTTTTGCATTGATTTTCCCAAATAATGATCGAATAGAATTGACTGACTACGTTGCCCGCTGCGATGTGGATAACTGGGTAGGGTTACCAGATGAAAAAAACAAAAGTCCTGAGAAAAGTCCTGATTTCCACCAAAAAATCCTGAGATTTTTCACACTTTGTTTTTTTCCCATACTTATTCAATTATTATTAGGTATTACCAAAGAATGATTATTAGAAGATACCAAATGATTCTGACCAAACGGTTAATTTTAATTGTATGTACCAAAGGATAAGCTACTAAATATTAGGTATGGTAAAACTGATTAAGTAGGTATCTCTCTACTTAGCAGCACTATTTATTGAAGTACTATAAAATACAGTCGTAAAGAAATGCTGATTGAATTAAAAAAAAAATGCACCAGTAGTAGGTTTATACCTAAATAATGAATGATTATTTTTAGTTAGTTTACTTTTTACTAAAAAAATCTTTAATTAAGTTGGTATTTTGTGGAAATTTCTAAAAATCCTGAGATTTTAAGAGATTTACGAAATCCGCCCGCAATCCTGAGAAATATCCAAAAATCCTGAGATCTCAGGACAAATCCGGAGATCTGGTAACCCTATAACTGGGACTTTTTTATCCGGAAAACCCTCGCCGGCGCTTGAAAAGAAACCAGAGAGACGAAAAATCCAGAAATAACATTCGCAGGGTACAACCTTGGAAATGAATAGACTTGTATTTATTTTAACCTCATTATTTTGTTTAAATAGTTTTTCGTTTACCTAAGAACGTAATGGTAGGAAAGCGGCCCCGGGCTCTTGAGAGAGATGCAACCGAGAACATAGCTCGGATGATGATAATTTTCTCGTTTACCTAATTATAACGTCTAAATCAGGCCCTTAGCCGGGTACCCAGCCCAATATTGGTATCCTATATCCAATTCGTTATAGAAACAATGCCTCTTTGTAGTAGGTAGCTCTGTCTACTATTTTATGTAGTTCCCTAAGGAGGGGTTGGGGTTGAAAAAGAACACTCATCTAAAATTGGGCCTACGTTTTCTTTGATGAGTTCGGAGCGTTTTCTTTCTCTCCCCGCCCAGGTGGGGTCCTATTTAATTTAATACTATTACTATGCTCTGATTTGTGATGACTATGCTAGATATCTAAATTTCTAGGGTTTCAGCGGGTTATACTTTAGTTAGTAGATACTCGTACGAAGCTTAGGATAAAATTGCGCGAACGTTTCTTGGAAAAAGTTTAAGTATTGGCTGAGGGGGACGTATAGGGAGGTAGTAGTAGTGTGTACAATATTTTTAGGACATCGAAGGTTTTTCGTCTCATGCCATAATGCCAACTTTCCAAAATGACAACCACTCGAAAAATTTCAAAACGTGAAATTTCAGAACGCCGAAATTTCTTAAAATGAAAACTCCTATTAAGTTATAATAGGAGTTTTCATTTTAAGAATTTACTAATGTTATAAAATGTGTTTTTTTATAGCCTGCTAAATTGATTTTGATGGAAGTTAGTGGCTCACTCAAACCTAATGGATGCACTTAGGCCATAATATGGGACAATTTCTGTACCTATTAATAATGCAATTAGGGATTCTAAATTTAGTATATGATTTAGGTACATATTATCATTCCCTATGATGATTTTGATGACTTGTAAATCTATTATATTTACCAATAAATTAACTTGAACTTGGACAAATTGACTTTGGGTAAGTTGGGATGACACATACTCACATATCTAATAGATCGGTCGACTAGTTTCGGAGCTTACTCGTCCCGGTCGATCTCTAAATCTTGACCACCAGGTCCTATACCATACATAAAAAGCATCCACTAAGTTTCACCCACGAACTTATATCAAAATCAGTTCAGCAGGCAGTTAGCTATAAAACATTCACATTTTACAACATTAGTATGGATATAAGGAGTTGTCATTTTGAACAGCTGACCTATCGAGTAGCTGTCATTTTGAGAAGTTGACATTATGAGATGACGCGGTAGGTTTTTGTAGTAGTACGGTTTTTGAGCAAAGACATTATTTAAAATTGTAGTTTTTTATTGTATTTGGGACTTTAAAACGACGCCGACTCGTTACAACATAAATACAATAAACCAAACTCAGAATAGGGAAGAATGATGGTTAGCCGGAATTATGTCAAGGCCGGTGATAATTTTCACGTGACCTAGTTGTATATAAACATGGAACTCTTAGGGTCTTCATTATATTCGGCGAGGCAAAACTGAACACGCATCTGATCTGTTCAGTCCACCTGGCCAGGTAGAGTTTCATACATAGGTAGGTATACAATACGGATTGATGTCCGGTCACGCGGAGCTGAAGGTAAAACTGATCGTTTATGACGGTCCTTGAGCAACTTATATGGTAGGTACCTATAAACTTTTTAAACTAACAAGATTGAAATTCATAATTTTATATTTTCCCGGGTCTTAATCGCGTGAATTTCACTTTTAAATTTCCTTACGTCGATATTTCAACCATGTTGTAATGGTCTTGGTCGCAACCATTATAACATGGTTATAATGGTCGCAACCAATTGGTCAGTCTCGACCAATTAAAAAGTAAAATTAACGCAACTAAGACCTCGGGGAATATGAAACTATGCTTCCAACTTTTAATATTGGCTTCGTTTAACTAAAAATTGTTTTTAAACTTTTTTGTAAGCAACAAGTGAGAAGATAAAAAGATTATCGGAGGAGCTCAAAGGCCTTGCGATTGTGTGGTGGGCGGCAATGTTTGCTCACTTTATAACATTCAATACTGCCCACGTTACTAGAAGAGCATAAGTACAGAAACTGAAGTATCGTAACCTTTGCTTTGGTTGTTTATATACTACCTACGACTGTGGAGACGAGCTACTTACTTAGTTAATTTTTTTATATCGATATGAATCTATACTTATCCTTAATATTTTAAAGAGGATATATTTGTTTGCTAGTAGCGAATTGGGTCCGAAACTAGAAGACCGATTTCAATAATTCACCAAATAGAAAGCTACGTTATCAATGAGGAGGAACACTTACTTTTTATCCCGGCAGAGGGCGCGAGTCGATTAATCTTAGGTTTGAATTAAGAACTGTCAAACAGGTGTTTTTTACACCTCCCGGCACCAAATTGGCCATATCGGTCTCAGACCGTAAGAAAAAAAAAACTCGTCGTTTTCATTTGTGGGGGACCATCATCAAAAAAAAATAGATCATCCGACGCCAGCGCCATCTGCTTACAGCTTTGCGCGTGGCACCCCTTTAGTAACATAGCATAGGCTAATTTTGATGTTGATATTTCCATGGGATCGGAACTTACGCAGGGAAAGCTAGTATAATACTTACACTACTTACTAGTAAAAAGTATATAAGGTATGTAGGTACACGCTTTTCTTTAAAATGATTCATTGGTGACTTTTGACTTATTGCAACGACTGAACGGGCGGAGAAAGCAATTAATGAGATAGATGCAATATAGATGTGAAGAAAAAGTATAACATTTAATGTTATATTTTTTCTTCTTAGTGAAAATTGTATTCAAAAGTAATAATTAAAATAATTAGGTAGGAACTAACAAGACTAAAAAAACATAATATGCAATGAATAAAAAATACGGTCAAGTGCGAGACGATATCGCGCGCTGAGTGTTTCGTATTCATGTACGACTGTATGTAGGTCTGTAATTGGTTTCTGATTGATAACGATTAAAAACCATCCTATTGTATGGGTAGGTACTCATCTGAATCAGGGGCCTTTTTATGTTTTGTCCATATTGTGTATCTACTTAGTGTCGCCATGGGACACTAAAGTACACAATGCTCAACTTTTTTATTTTTGTTAAATTTATCTTTATGTGTGCTAATACCTAGCTTATTTTGTTCCAGGTCAACGGGAAGTACCATGTATGTTACTTTTATACTTATTATTAAGCTATTATACTTCTGTTTTACCTAGATTAGTAAATTTGGTTTGCAAGCTATAAGGTCTTCCAGCACAGTAAAGGGAAAAGTCTGTGGAGTTCGGTATTTAAAAGTTTTCGCGAAAATCCAAATGTGCTCATATCTATTTATCGTGTTGACTCAAATCCTTGATTTTTATACACCAAATATGACCATGGACCTCAGTGTGGTTTTCTTCTTCTTCTTCTTCTTCTTTTCGCAAAGTGGTGTGGCTCACCCAGTGTTAGAGTTTTCAGGTCGCCCTAAGGCCTCTAACTTGACCTAATGACTGCTACCAGAGATAACAACCGGGACCAACTGCTTAACGTGCCTTCCGAAGCACGAAGGAGCTCGAGGAAATGTTTTGTTGCCACACAAATTATCGGTCACCCATCCAAGTAATAACCGCGCCAAGCGTTGCTTAACCCGCACGACCGCTTTTTAAGATCGGCAGGTGCAGCTAGGCCAATGAGCTCCTCATTGTGTGGTTTTAATTTCACTCGATACTTTCGCGCGTTTGTGAGATAAACGGTCTTGACAGATCCGTCCGTCTATCAAGACCGACAACAAAGTCATCTTTTAAAAGTTCCTTCCTTTTTTATCTTTTGAGGCACGGAACCCTAAAAATTGTAAAAGTGTCACGTACATGTTTTCGTCCTTGACTTGTCATCAGCCACATGACTTGTCATCAACTTGGTAAGTACCTATACCTACCCATTATTTGTTTTTTTCGACAGTTGTATAATTTACAAATAGTAATATAAAATAATAGTGTCTATTATAAGTGCCTATTATAAACGCATAAAATACAAATTACTTAATGTACATAGTTTAAAATCAGTTAAATTTAATAAGTCACTACGACGAACGCCAAAATATATAAATCACAAGTACCTATAATGATTTGGCGACTAATGTCTCGGTTTCAGAGTCTTATGAAATTGATTCGTCCTCGGTTCTCAGAGTGTAATAATGCCTCCTAAATCAAAGGATACAAAAGATTAGAAGCCTACTTAAATATAAAATTCGCTTACAAGCTTACATATTTGTAAATTTTACGGACATTTACTTATGATTATATCTATCAGATTATCCCTCAGTTGCTCGAGATTATATAAGACCGGTAAGTTGAAGGGGCGGTTCAACTACGGATAAAGTTATACTTTCCCTTGAAATATTTGACTTATTGTCTTAATTCCCACTATGCTATGCCCACCAGTGGGTTTCAATGCATATTGATAGATGGCTCAGGGCGGATTCGACCAAACTTGATTTAAAGAAAATATCGCCTTTTTTCGGTAGTAGGTCATTCATTTTTACATTTATTTTCCAAACACAATTTCCATGGTTAGCAACGCTATACGGAGAAAAACCGCTATACCAATTATTTCGGTTAATTAAGAGACAATTCTACAGATATTTTAATAGCGAACGAATATCAAGCATTGACACTAAAAATGATAGTGATGAGTGAAAATGACTGCCACAATAAATAGGAATGAATAAATAAGGGCAGCTATTGGGTTAATTAATTTCTCTTATATGACGTCATTATTTTTTTCTGGTTAACGCCTCTGTACTCGTATTGATATACAAAGAATAGCTATGCTTTAGATTAGGTACATGAAAAAACCCGGCCAAGTGCGAAACTCGCGCACGAAGGGTTCCGTACCACTATCACAATTGGGTACGGAACCCTAAAATGGTTTACAACAACTTTGATTCAAAGAAAATCTGAAACTTATAAGAAACTCTTTGGTCAGTGAAGGCAGACTAGTATATTTGACAGATAGGGCAGCCATTTTGAATTCCATGACCAACTCGATTTGACTTGACCAATCAGAAGCGACCACACATCGTAGAATTCCCTTGTAGTTTTTAGGGTTCCGAACCTAAAGGTAAAAACGGGACCCTATTACTGAGACTTCGCTGTCTGTCTGTCTGTCTGTCTGTCTGTCCGTCCGTCCGTCTGTCCGTCTGTCACCAGGCTGTATCTCATGAACCGTAATAGCTAGAAGGTTGAAATTTTCACAGAAGATGTATTTCGGTTGCCGCTACAACAACAAATACTAAAAACGAAATAAAACAATTATTTAAAAGGGGCTCCCATACAACAAACGTGTTTCAAAAATAACAAGGAGTCGAGTCAGGACAGGAAGAAGGACAGGAGGACAAATCGAGTTGGTCATGGAATTCAAAATGGCTGCCCTATCTGTCAAATATACTAGTCTGCATTACTTACCAAAGAGTTTATTTTATGTTTCAGATTTTCTTTGTGCCAAGGTTTTTTTTTTTTCAGTGATTCGGTCGTTTGATGGGAGTAGGAATCGAAGATAAATATTTCATATTTTCCTATAAAATTTATTGAAACACGTTTGTTGTATGGGAGCCCCTTTTAAATAATTGTTTTATTTTGTTTTTAGTATTTGTTGTTGTAGCGGCAACCGAAATACATCTTCTGTGAAAATTTCAACCTTCTAGCTATTACGGTTCATGAGATACAGCCTGGTGACAGACGGACAGACGGACGGACGGACGGACGGACGGACGGACGGACGGACGGACGGACGGACGGACGGACAGACAGACAGACAGACAGCGAAGTCTCAGTAATAGGGTCCCGTTTTTACCTTTAGGTACGGAACCCTAAAAACGACTTCGTTAGTTTAGTCGAGTGTACTGGATGAAATAGATAAAACCTGTATAGCCTTATTAATAAACGTGGAGTAAGGTTGGAATAAATTTTTCCATGTTTTGTTTCTGTCTGTCAACTTTGAAAGTTCTTGTCACGGAAAAAGACAAAACATGTTCTCACTACTCCAACGTTACTCCACGTTTATTAGTAAGGCTAGAAATGTATAGTAAATCGAGAATAAATTTTAGTTTGGTTTAAAGTAGGTACCCTTTATGAAATTGTAGAATATCATAGTGTAACTTATTTCATAAAAAAAAGTGTCTAACCGTCAATTAATGAACAATGTACAATAATTCACAAAGGATCCTTTGTAACTAGGCCTTTTTAAGGCCTCTGTGGCGTGTAAGGCGGTTCCCCGGCTGCAACTGCAAGGTTGCGAGCTGAATTCGATTCCCACCAGGGACAACTATTTATGTACACAATAAATGTTTGTGTCTGGTTCTGGGTGTAGCTTTCATGTGTATGTGTTTACAAAAAAAAAATGTATAATAATGTAGTAGGTATATCCTTTGTTAGTATCTATCCATAGAACAAGCTCAGTTGCTTAGTTTGAGGCTAGATGGCGTTGTGTGGCAGTATTTATTTAAATTAAAGACGTTTTTTGGTTTCAATCGCGTGGTGTTTATGACTTTTAGCATTGTTTCAACGCTCAACGTTTCGATACCTTTACAGGTCCCTTCTTCAGGATTAACTGAGATGTGATTTGTGTGTGATCAGATCATATCTCAGTCAACCCTGTAAAATAAAAATGTCTTGTAGAGGATAGTCTCCATTCTCCTTCTCCATACAAACGTAGTTTACATTTTCCTCCCTGGATAAAGATATTAGAGCAAATATGTTTATGCCCTAAAACTTATATCTGTCATGACTATGCAATACTATGCATCTACCTTTTTTTTAATTTTATTATTATTTTAATTAGAAAATAAAAAATAAAAAAAAGGTAGATGCATTGTCATGACAGATATAGGTTTTATGGCATAAACATATTTGCTCTAATGTTTTTTTCCATTGAGGAAATTGTAAACTACGTTTGTATGGATATCGCGAAAACAGAAGAAAAATCTCAGTACTTATTATTTATTTATACCTTAAACGACTCCATACACTGCATCGCATCGGTACATTTTATTAAATCACGTTCGATGCTTCGACATGCTGCTTCACTTTGATCATGGCCTTATGAAACACGTTTACGTACGTTTATCAGTTTATTTACGTATCCTTTCATGTAGACTGTTCACTTAGAACGATCGTTTATAATAATATGCAGTTTCCTGCTTTAACTCACTTTTTAACTTACACAATTTCTGTCCATCATTATAATTAGACACGGATCTAGATCGCGTTAAAAAGATAATCATTGTTGTGTGTCTTCTCGGAACCACGGCCGGTAAAACCCGTTTGCCGAAACGTCCAGATAATCATTGTTGTGTGTCTTCTCGGGACCACGGCCGGTAAAACCCGTTTGCCGAAACGTCCAGATAATCATTGTTGTGTGTCTTCTCGGGACCACGGGTGGTAAAACCCGTTTGCCGAAACGTCCAGATAATCATTGTTGTGTGTCTTCTTGGGACCACGGCCGGTAAAACCCGTTTGCCGAAACGTCCAGATAATCATTGTTGTGTGTCTTCTCGGGACCACGGGCGGTAAAACCCGTTTGCCGAAACGTCCAGATAAATTAAAACAATGATTATCTTTAGCGCGATCTAGACCCGTGTCTAATTATAATGATCAACTATAACTTGCATGTAGTTTTAATATTTTTATTAATTGCTAGCAGCGCCCCGCGTAATTCCCGATCCCTCGGGAATATCGTGAATAAGTTACGAAATCACGTACCTACATACTTACAAACATTCGCGTTTATAATATTAATAGGATAGGAGTAGCATAGAAAACATATCATTAAATAATACCTAAATAAATTGTAAAAGAATGAAGAACGTACCTGGAAAGTGCTGAAACGTTGAGAGTTGTAACAATGCTAAAAGTAATGAACACCACGCGATTCAAACCGAAAAATGTCTTTTATTTCAAACTAGCTGGGCCCCGCGGTTTCACCTGCGTAAGTCCCGATCCCGCGGGAATCACGGGATAAAAAGTAGGCTATGTGTTATTCTAGGTGTCCAGCTATCAATATTCCAAGTTTCATCGCAATCGGTTCAGTAGTTTTTGCGTGAAAGAGTAACAAACTTTCGGGTCCGTAATTTTTTTGCGAAAAACATATGATCGATTAATGGATGATCGACTGAACGATTGCTCGAATAGAATTTAGTGCAAAACAATTTTTTGTCGAAAAACGCTGCATCGATAGAACAATTTATCGAAAATTTATTGATCGAAGGTGTGCTCTTTCGAAAGTTGATACGAATTTTGCCATTAAGACCAAAATGTTGACTTTGTAAAATGTTTAACAGCTGTGAAGTCTTAAATCTTGATGTATCGGAAACCATTGACCTTAGACATATTTAAAATAAATAATAACAAGTTAAAAACATGAACCTATTTATTTATATGTTGTCTTAAATCTATAAAAAAATGTCTCCAGTAAATTTAAAATAAAATTGTAATTTTTTTATAAATTAAAAAAATTACAAGTCGACTGCGAGATAGCGTTACGGGTAACGTTAGAACACGCGATCGTTGCGTCGCGTCGGCTACCTTTTATGACTATCTCGATGAGATTTTGTCATCCTTCCTAGGGCCTGGGTACAGCTCAGTTAGTAGCAGCGTTCAAGCTATGGGACCAGCCTAGCTATACTGAAAACACTTTTATGGTTTCCGATACATTGAGAGACAAATAAATTACGGACCCAATTATAAGGGTCCGTAATTTATTTGCAAAAAACACACTTCTTCAGACTTCACAGCTGTTAAACATTTTACGAAATCAACATTTTGGTCTTAATGGCAAAATTCGTATCAACTTTCGAAAGAGCACTCCTTCGATCAATATATTTTCGATAAATTGTTCTATCGATGCAGCGTTTTTCGACAAAAAAAATTTTCGCACTAAATTCCATTCGAACAATCGTACAGTCGATCATCCATTAATCGATCATATGTTTAATGCAAAAAAATTACGGACCCCAAAGTTTCACATTTATAATATTAGTAGGATTTATAATATTAGTAGGATAAATTGTGTCAACAATACACAGCGCCATCTAGCCCCGTCGTAGGCGACTAAGCTTGTGGTACGGTGACTAGACAACGGATATAATACTTATATTTATTTTTCTTTTGTAATTAGGTAGGTACATACATACTATACAAAGAGGGACCCAGACCAGACACATATATTTATTTTTTAAGCATAAATACCTGCACCCGGTGGAATTGAACCCGCAACCTTCTGCATTGCAGTCGTGCTTTCGCACGACGCGCCACAGAGTTTGTCAAATAATTAAAATAGAATAAACATTGCAGGACGTTGCAACGTTTTAAACGCCGCTCGTTGGGACCAATTGAATTTCTAGAATCTAGCTAGACCATCATAAACCGTTTCAATAATGGGTCCCGACTATTAAATTCGCTACCTATGTTTCGTGACTGTTTTATTTTCATTTCATTCATAGCAGTCGTTTTTTTAGGTATGGGATGGTAAATTTTTCAATTGTATTCTAATAGCAATCATATCATTTCGTTGAGGGATTTTATAAGTTGAGGATTATTGAATACTAGCTGCGCCCTGCGGTTTCACTCGCGTAAGTCCCGATCCCGCGAGAATATCGGGATAAAAAGTAATCTATGTGTTATTCTAGGTCTCCAGCTATGTATATTCCAAATTTCATCGTAATCGGTTCAGTAGTTTTTGCGTGAAAGATTAACAATGTCACATACCTACATACGTACATGCAAACTTTCGCGTTTATAATATTAATAAAAAATAAAAAAAAAATAAGTAGGAAGTTGCAGTCGTCTAGGGCACAGTACACAACCCACTTGACATAGTCAGTCAAGGTTTATTTATTTCAAGGTCAAGGTCTACGTATACGCATCCGGTCTGCTCCAGCCTTTAGTCCTGCGAGTGCCACTGCCACTAGTTTTTCATACCACCACCTTGCCACCACTGTTTCATACATTACAACTCAGCGGTACGTGCACGTCTACGCTTACGTCTACGTATACGCATTCGGTCTGCTCCAGCCTTTAGTCCTGCGAGTACCACTGCCACTAGTGTTTCATACCACCACCTTGCCACCACTGTTTCATACATTACAACTCAGCGGTACGTGCACGTCTACGCTTACGTCTACGATTACGTCTACGTAAACGCATTCGGTCTGCTCCAGCCTTTAGTCCTGCGAGTACCACTGCCACTAGTGTTTCATACCACCACCTTGCCACCACTGTTTCATACATTACAACTCAGCGGTACGTGCACGTCTACGCTTACGTCTATGTATACGCATTCGGTCTGCTCCAGCCTTTAGTCCTGCGAGTACCACTGCCACTAGTGTTTCATACCACCACCTTGCCACCACTGTTTCATACATTACAACTCAGCGGTACGTGCACGTCTACGCTTACGTCTACGTATACACATTCGGTCTGCTCCAGCCTTTAGTCCTGCGAGTGCCACTGCCACTAGTGTTTCATACCACCACCTTGCCACCACTGTTTCATACATTACAACTCAGCGGTACGTGCACGTCTACGCTTACGTCTACGCTTACGTCTACGTATACACATTCGGTCTGCTCCAGCCTTTAGTCCTGCGAGTACCACTGCCACTAGTGTTTCATACCACCACCTTGCCACCACTGTTTCATACATTACAACTCAGCGGTACGTGTACGCTTACGTCTACGTATACGCATCCGGTCTGCTCCAAATTAGCCTTAGTTGTAAATCGTGTTAAGTCCTAAAATATTAAGTAGCCATATAAAGAATTTCCGTATGTCCATACGGATCCGGATATATGGATAGATCTGATTTCAAGATATTTGTTTTTTTTTTTAAAGTTCCGGATAAAAATAATGTGTTAATTCCATACAACTTATACTTCTCCGACACAACATTCAAATTAATTAAGAAAACGATATCCGGATAATTGGACTTGATAGCCAAATAACAACGACTATCTGCATACCAAATTTGGTTAAAATCGGATACGCCGTTTCTGAGATTAGCGGACCAAAACACAACCAGAAAAACTATAAATGACTCTTTCGGTTGGTATCATAAAATACATGGAGTTATTTTTTTCACTTTTCACTGGCACGATTCCCGGCTCAATTCTTAGATTAAAACAAAAAACTAAAGATACGGTACCTAGTCTCGGAAAATGAGACGATAAAACTGCGTCTAGCTGACGCACTATCCTCAGTCGTATGTCGAACCGTTGCCGCGTGAGCACGTGCTGTCACACTGCGATTATCATTTTGACATCCATAAGAATGCCTTTTTGCTTATTATTTACAAAGCCTGAATCATTCTTAAAGACAAATGTTTTTAAATACAAAAAAATTATGAAAATGCATGTAGGTGTTTCTAGCTCATTTTTCGAAAACGCAATGTTAGAATATACCGTATCTACCTATTTTTGTTTTTATCTAAGGCTCAAGGAAGTGATTTTTCAAAAATGGTTAAATGTACCTAATTTTACTTAATTTTCAAAATAAAGGAATGTTTCCTTTCAGCAAAATCTGCTTTTTCAATATTAAGGGTACTTTTCCTCGGCCTTTTTTTCTACCCTGCATAATGACACGGTTTTAATTTGAAGCGAATTGAATTGAAATTGTAACAAACCACCAATTTCAAACAAAATAAATGTATTATACTTAGTCATAAATAAAAAATAATTATGCCTACTCAGAAAACCCAATTTGAAGTTGGGTGTGTGTTATCTATATCTATCTATCTATCTATACATATAATAAAATCGTAACTCAGCGGTGTCTGTTTTTGGAAGATATAAAAAAAATATAAATTGTATGGGTATCTATTAACGCAGTAGAACCTATTTTTCTGTTTTTCTGGTTGTCTGTTTGTCTGTTTGTCTGTTTGTCTGTTTGTGTGTGCCTTTGTGCCCGCTAATCTCAGAAACGGCTTAACCGATTTTAACCAAATTTGGTATTCAGATAGCTTTATACCCCGATTAACATATAGGCTATTTTTTATCCGGCTATTTAGTCCGGTTATCCGGATAAAGTGTTATTTCTACTTTTACCTAATTAGTTTGAATGTTGTATTGAAGAAGTATGTTGTGTACACATGATTAACCGGGTATCCGGTAGGTAATTAAAAAGTCGGATATCCGGCACGTTATTAAAAAAAGCCGGATATCCGGTAATTCCTAAAATACCGTATACCTATGTCTCTCCATATATTCGGATCCTTAGGACATACGGAAATTTATAATGGTTGTTTTTAACCGACTTTAAAAAAAGAGGAGCTTCTCAATTCGACCCGCATATTGTTTGTATGGGGATATGTTCACGCCGGACTCCAGCATATGAATATTCTTTTTAGATTTGGAAAGTGAGAGTCTCGAATTGGTCCCACAAATCGTTGGTGAAGATCTGATGAGAACCTTTGGAATGATGAGCAGAATAGCATCCCACAATGCAGTAAATTACTAATTTTTGGACTTCCATCAATATAATCAGCTTATAAAGAACTCGATACGAATTGATGGACCACCTGAAACTACCTTCTCATCAGAAAACTCCTCAATGATTAAAGTTACTGTTACAATTTTGATATTTTTTAGTGGCAGTCGAAAATGCACGAAAAAGGGGAAAAAAATATAGCTGAAATCGGGCAGTTTTACTGGGTAGATGCAGATTGCATTTAGTTTACGAGGCACGATGGCAGCTGCGGCAGAGTGTGGATTCCGAGTCGAGGGTACCGCGTTAGAGTCTCGAGTCCCGGGCACGACGTTACGTTTTACCCTCCAGATGTCCCGTAAACCCGCGTCAGCGGGCTCGGGGTCCTTTCCGCAAGAAAAGGGCCGCGTGGATGACAACCACTGTGAAAAATCACCTCAGACTCTGGTGGTGGCGGTGAACTCGGGGGAGTTTATCACCGGTTTTGGGGGCCACGAGACGGTAGTGTGACCATGCCGGGGGGACGGGCTTGGAAAGGCCGCCGTTGTCGGGGTTGACGGATGTAGTCCATGAGGAATTCCCACTGGCCTCGACACTTGTGGAGCGAGGGACGCCGTTGGGGCTTAGTTGACACACTGTAGTACCCAGGGAGCCCAACAAACCGGGTCATTTGCCCCGAGAGTGGCCTGACGGTACATAAGGGGCATCACCCACGTAAAAAAAAATATTGCATTTAGTTAAGATGCCCGACTTCAGATTACATAACAAATAAGTCGGTTGCTTTGTTATGTACATATGTAGGCAAGCTTATTATTATTATTTTATCCTTTTTTTCGAAGTCGCGTTTCAACTTTTATAGATTTAGTTTATAGAACAAGTTACATACCGATATACAAAAATCACACTTAAACAAACTCAGCCATGATTCTCTTCTGCTCAGTACTTTCCTGGTCGTTCGTTTAAGTGTAGACCTTTGCACAGCGATGGGTAGATGTTCGAAAAACGCTGACGAAGTCGCGGGCACAGCTATATGTAATAAAAATATCTTGTCATTGAGTGCAAATCATTCCGAAGCAAAGAATCCTTTTGAAAAGTTCTGTTACTTTAATATAATAATTTGGTGTTCGGACGGTTACCCTCTTTAAATCATCCGATGACGGTCCAGTGGGCATCCACTTCCTTTATTGAATCCTTTGTGTTGATTTGCTTCTAGAGGCAACCAGCCCACGGTATTTGTTATGTGTTATTAATAATTGCTATTATCGAAGAAATGTTTTCTTAAAAAATTGAAACCCGAAATATACCTACGCTTTGTCTTTCCTTTTTTGTTGTTGTACCTGTACCTAACCTTTTGTTATATATTTTATTTTCAAACGTTTGGAGTATTGTACTCAAATTGTAATGCCTATTTATATCCTCGATAAGTAACCAAACTACCGTAATAAACAAGATCTGTTTTGACGAGAGACGATCTAAAATTTTGGACATATTATTGATAAGTTTCAATGTACGTACATAGATAGGTTAACAAAATTTCATCGGTCACGTTATTTCTTTACCGATAGTAAAAGTTTCAGACAAGATATTTGCTAAATAATAAGTTTGGTGTTTGTTTTTATTTATCTACACTAATATTATAAACAGGAAAACTTGAGTTGTTTCTTTGTCAAGTAACGAATAAGCTTCGAAACTACTGGCCCGTTTACGAGAAATTCTTTCATCAGTAGGAAGCGTTTAGGTGCACAATGTCCAAATTGCATAATGTCATGCGGGTGCAAAATGTCATGGTCGCGGAATGTCAAGGTTGCAGAATGTCATGGCCTCAAAATGTCCAAAAAACACTTAAAACACAAAAATTTCGTAATAAAAATACTTTTAAAATTTAAATGCAAATTGACTTAGTATATTTTGAAGTTAAAAAGTTAATAGAGGCGATGGGTGAAAAAAAAACAAAAAACGATCGAAATGAAAACAAAAGACGATCGAAATGAAAACAAAAGACGATCGAAATGAAAACAAAAAACGATCTAAACGAAAAGAAAAGACGATCGAAGTAGAAACAAAAGACGATCTACCTTATCGACCCGACCGACGGGTAACATAGGCTATTAATTAAAAAAAAAAGATATCCGTGAGATAATTGCAATATGGTTCATAATATTGCAATTATCTCACGGATATCAGCGAAAAGTATAGATGATAGAACAATGTTATGTTCTACTGATTTATAGGTATCAGTGATTTCTACGAAAATATCCGCGTAACGATACATATTCTACTATTATAGTTTGGTAAACAATAACAGCGCTTTTTAAAATTAAATCGCCGCTGGGAACGAAAGTTGGTTGAATTCAGGTCATTGAATAAATAAACCCTTTATCAAATAAAAAGTTAAATCATCGAAAATATATTGTATATTTTGTGTAAAATTTCAATAAATGAAAAAGGAATTTACTTCAATTCCTTTTTCATTTATTGAAATTTTACATTTCGTTTACGAATATGAAAATTTATGTTAACGTTTGCTTTTTCGTGTCTTTTGTTTGTTATGAATGAGCTCCGATTACGATCCGAACTTTCGGAATTATGAGGGGAATAGCATACCAGAATGTAGTAGATTAGTATTTTTTTAACTATTACTAAAAGAATCTGCTTTTCAAAAGTTACTATTTAAATTGAGATTTTCTTGTATTTTTAACCGAATTCTAAAAAAGGAGGAGATTTTTAATATTATGTTATATGTTTATGTATGTTCGCGGATAACTTCGTGGTTTATGAACCGATTTTGATGGTTCATTTTTTTATGAAGGCTAAATGTTTTAGTTAATATAAATCCACAATTATTTTTTTATCGGCTAGGGCCTATGCCTGGCAATGCCTGGTTCCGTCATTGTCTTGGGCGGCTTGATTCCAATCCCACGCTTCACTCAAAACTTTAGATACACACATTCTTTCGTTACTTCGTCCTTCGTTACGCTCTGGATTCAAAATGACTCTCTCTACCTAAGACAGGGCTTTTGGTATCTTGGTCCAAATATAACGATTGTGACTTGTCCCAAGTATCCCCGTATTACGTTATGTTGGTTCATCTAATTATGAATGACCATTAAAATTTGTTAATTACACGGATTAATTAAACGGACAAATTGATAGATACATTTAAATTAATTAGTCGTGGCATCGAGTCATTTAGTTGATCGCATTTCGTAATCATGTTTACTCGACTACGGCTAGCTAAAGGAAGGGTTATGAAATTAAACTCGTTTTTTTTACTAAAAAATATTTCAGCTAGAAATTAAGTACAAAAAAAATGTTCAAGTACCTACATGAATATGTAGGCAGAAGTATATAAAAAGATATAAGTAGGTATGCAGTGAGTGCGACCACGGCTCTATCTTGGCCATTTTTGTACAGACCTATCTACGCATTTCTGGATTTTTATCTGAATTATTATTGACCCTTTTAGACTCCTATTTTGTACTCGGGTATAGTTTTTAGGGTTATTAAACTCACCTAATTTAATTTTGGCTTCTATGCCTTTTTTTTTTTTTTAATGCAATTGAAAAAAAACATTTTATTATCCATTGAAAATATTAGAATAAAAAAAATCTTTTTAAAACTTTTATCAAAAATAATCAATTAATTATTAAATAACCCTTTTCTAGCAATCGACATTGGAAACGGAGCATGGTGAATTACTTCGATAAAAACTTAAATAAAATATTAAAATAAATCTCTAAGACTTTTCTCTACCAAGCGACTTAGATTGGTTCTCAAACTGTACAAGTAACAGGTGGTTACGGTTGTCCCATCACAAAATTTTCGTGGCTATACTTATCTGAATAAATATATTGTATGTTGAATTTATTGTAAAGCATAGTTACATAATTTACTAATATTCATATATTATTCCAATAATAATTAACACTTGAAAAATGTTTCCTTGGCAATTCCGAGGGGCAATGCATAATGGGCACTATTGGCCTTAATGGATTTAGAAAATATATTTTTGACTCTATATTCATTTTGTTTACTCTTACATAATACTTTTAATTTAGTTTTTGTTTATTTCATTTGATAGTATTTGTGTTCGAGCGTCAAAGTGTTGAAATGCATTTGTAAAATATAACTAATATAATTTCAATAAAGTTGTCGTCAGTGTACACTTAGTTCAGATAAAAAGGGCGGGAAAACTAAGTCAAAAGTTGGTTGTTGGAGTGTAACTTTCTCGCAACGGTTTTTGAACCATTACCTTTAGTGGCGAGGTAAAGAAAAAAGGTATATGAATGAAATGGATAGATACGGTTTACAACTCTCTATTAACAGTTATTTTAGAAGCCGACGGCTTTGGGAAAGGACGTAAAGGAACCTTTAGGGCGAAGTGAAATGAAAATGTTTATTGATTTCGGGGCTCGGCTCCGGAGCTCAGAACGCGACAGGCCTATAGATCCGTCTTACCTTTTCTAAGGATTTTAGACAACACCTCAATGATTTCAAGCGGCCCGCCATGCACCGAGTACGCGCCCCTTTACGAGACGTTCTGCATAAAATCGATCTAGAACGGACCGAGTCGGGCAGGTCGCTTATTCAGGTTACTGGGTACACCGATTGTTAAACTATTTATTTTTAATGTATGGTTATTATTCTTCTATGCTGTTATGAATATATTGTACTATTATAATTTTATTAAGGTGTATAATTTTAATATTATGTATGGAAAAAAACGAGGAAATTGCTTTTTCCATACAAAGTTTTTAAAAGTAAAATCCGAATGTAATGGTTTTTTTTAAATATGATTAGACAATATCAATTTTTTTTTATTTATTTATAATTATTTTATAATTTTATTGCAAATATTTTTATATATATTATAAGCCGTCACTGTCCTACTGCTGGGCAAAGGCCTCCCCTTTGTTCTGTGGAATTAAACTAGCTTAGTGTCAAACTTTACTGACCCTTTTCATACAAAGGTTGCCTGAAAGATAACGCTTTTAGCGATAAGGTCGATCATTTGTACAACGTTTTACAAGTATCTACTATCTATTTCAGAGTCATAAAACAAAAATGTAACAAAGTGCTGTCAATTTTTAAGGAAAAAGTAAGTCTGTCAAAAAAATCTTTTAAATTAAATGTGTGGGTTTTTTTTATCTTAGTTTCTGAAATAGGTACCTATAGTATTAGGATATCGTATGGGAAAAAATACTGCATTTGGTTAAAATTTTGAAATTCATCATTTAATCATGTTTTAATAATATATTAAACTGTTTATAATTAACTTATTCACAGAAAAGACAAATATAAGTACAAATTAACAAAATATATAACAAACAAAACCCCAAAAATAAAAAAAACACATAAAATGAAATAAAAAAACTAAAAACCAACCACAAAAAAAAGGTCGCGCTAGCCACTCCAGGCCAACACCTAAAATCACGCAAGTCACATTTGGTTAAATAAAAAATACAATTACCTTCTTTATTTATTTATTTAAAAAAATCGATAATTGCATTCTACTTTAGTAATAAATACGAACAAACTTAAAAGGTACGAATAAAAAAAACAAATTTCAAAACAAATCGTTTTATTCGATACTAGCAGCTCGATCCCGTGGGAATATAGGGATCAAAAGTAGCCTTCCTCAATAAATGGACTATCCAACACCGAAAGAATTTTTCAAATCGGACCAGTGGCGGACCAAAAAAACAAACAAACTCTTCCGCTTTATAATAGTAATAGATTCGCAAGCTGCTTCACTTTGCTTATAGTCACGTGACTACAACCGAAAAATGAGTTTAATATTAATAAACAGAAGAAAAAACTACGTACTAATAAACTTGTTAGTCTGTAACATATAAACAAAATAAAATAAAATACAATTAAAATGAAATAGACAATTAAATGAAATCTACAAATGTTATTAGATCACTATATTAATTTGCAGATGTAATTTAATAGGTTTCGATTTTTAATTGTTAAAGTTTAATCATGTAACTCTCTATCTGTATATTTTATAGTATAAAGGATCGAGTGACGAAAATTGTGGTTTACAGTCGGAGAATGAAAGTTAAGACTTAGGAAAGTTAGGAAAACAAGGGTCGAGTTAGACAATAACAGGAATGGACGAGAGTTTCGATTTATGCCAAGGAAAGTTGAATTGTTTATAATGTTGCGAATGAAACAGGATAGAAATAGGTCAGGACTAATTTGAAGTGGATTTACCAATCGGAGCGAATGAACGTAACAAATAATATTGTAAAATAGGTATCTATTATGTGTATATTCTGAGTATTCTGAGAATATTGTATTCTGAGTAGGTATATGGTATATAGATTAGTATTTAATATATTCCTTTCATTCATCGACATGGTAAGTATGAACAAGGGCGTATTTAATTTTAGATTTTGCTGAACGTGTAAGCTATCGATGAAAGTCATAAGAATAAGAATATTTTTATTGCTATAACTGTGTACATTGGAGGTCTTAAAATATAAATATTTTCAACAGTTTACTCATTTCGAGCATGCAATAAGGTGAGGTGACAGTGGGGCCTTAAAATATAATTTTAATCTAAAGTAGAACATAACAATATTTGTATTACTTATATATATATATATATTTATATTACTTATATATACATATATATTACTATATATATATGTATATATTATAGTCACTTTTAGGGTTCCGTAGGCAAATGGCAAAAAAACGGAACCCTTATAGATTCGTCATGTCTGTCTGTCCGTCCGTCTGTCTGTCCGTCTGTCCGTATGTCACAGCCACTTTTTTCCGAAACCATAAGAGCTATACTGTTGAAACTTGGTAAGTAGATGTATTCGATGAACCGCACTATGATTTTCACACGAAAATAGAAAAAAAAACATTATTTTTTTAGGGTTACCCATACTTACAACCGAAAGTCAAAAATATTTTTTTCCTCTATCTATAAATAGGTCTTCAAAAGTGACGTTGAGGTTTCTGATATCATTTTTTTGTCTAAACTGCATAGTTTGCGCGAGAGACCCTTCCAAAGTGGTAAAATGTGTGTCCCCCCCCCCCCCCTTAACTTCTAAACTAAGAGAATGATAAAACTAAAAAAAACATATGATGTACATTATCATGTAAACTTCTAGCGAAAATTGATTTGAACGTAATCTAGTAAGTTGTTTTTTTTAATACGTCATAAATCGTAAATCGCAATTTACCTTTCAAAACAAAACCTGTTGTATAGATAATGGTACGGAACCCGTCCGACTCGCACTTGGCCGGTTTTTTCAGTTCTGTTCATAGGAAATAAATAAAAAACTTATAGCACAATAGGAAAATAATCGATTTGATAACTAATACCAGTCACAATCTTGTCAAATTGATTGACTCATGCCTGATAATTATCCTTTCACCTCGTCAGAATTAAAAAAAAGGGTTTAAATTTAAGGCATTTTGTACTACTTCTCTAGCATTGATTTCTTCTCTATTCAAGAAATTGACTAAAGGTTTTATTCAGGCAACGTGGCCCACATACATAGATTACATTAAATGTAATCTATGTATGTGGGTGTATACATAATGATGTATTGTATAAATAATGAAATATCTTTAAAAATAAATTATTATTATTATTAACATGCATGTGGCTTTTTTTATAATAAGATATTGTCTTTTCGTGCCAAAATTCATGTATTCTCATAGATGTTGTCAGCTTTGGAAACATCCCTTGCTTACACAACAGCTTGACAACATCATAAGAGATACACTCACCACCATTTTAAACACTTCTTTAGACGATCGCGCTTGGCGGCAAGCCTCTCTGCCAATAAGGTTTGGAGGTCTCGGTATTCGCAAAATTTCTAGTGTATCTATGCCAGCTTTCTTGTCTTCCATATACAGTACTTCGAGCTTAGTACACGCAATTTTAGAACCTATAAGTCCAAATTGCCAGTTAAACTACTTAAATGAAGCCACAGAAAGCTGGAAAAGAGCCTGTCCAACGGAGTCGTTACCAAAAGCCCCCTCTTCTCAGAGGCAATGGGACGAACCGCTCTGCACGTTAGAATTCAATGACCTGATATATACTTCAAGTTCTTCTGCAGAGCGTGCTCGTTTACATGCCGTTACTCGATGGGAATCGGGTCTTTGGTTACAGGCGCTACCATCCCGTAATATTGGTAATCTATTAGACAATAACACATTTCGGTTGGCCGCATCTCTTCGTGTAGGTGCTTTCTGTACAGCTCCTCACCGGTGTGATTGTGGAGAGCCTGTAGACCGGCTCGGTCACCACGGATTATCCTGCCCAAAGAGTGCGGGCAGGATACCACGGCACTCCAGCCTGAACGATGTCATCCGTCGGGCCTTCGGCAGTGCCGGCGTCCCGTCAACTTTAGAACCTAACGGACTTTTACGGGACGACGGCAAGAGACCCGATGGGATGACTCTCGTTCCTTGGAAGATGGGTAGGCCCCTAGTTTGGGATGCGACTTGTGTGGACACGTTGGCTCCTTCCCATCTTCCAGTAACCACGGTGCGGGCAGGAGCTGCCGCTGATAAAGCGGAAAACCTTAAACGGCACAAATATAGTCATCTAGATAGGGGTTACATGTTTGTGCCGTTTGGGGTGGAGACTTTAGGTCCGTGGGGGCCGGCCGCTCTGAAGCTGTACAGAGAGCTAGCTAAACGTTTGGTGGAGGCTTCGGGTGACCGGAATGCTGGCTTGTATTTTGCCCAGAAAATAAGTATTTGTATACAACGGGGCAATGCAGCCAGTATTCTGGGCACTTTTCCCTCCACCAAAAGTTTGGCTGATTTAGATTTATTTTAGTTTTTAGTTAGTTTTATTTTAATCAGTTTTAGTTTTAATTTAGTTTTTAAAATAAATTAAACATAAATGTCAACAATAATAATATTTATAGGTGCAAGATATAGATCTACCTATATGATGGAGATCATTCTTTATCACTGTTGTGTTAACTTTACACCACACGCTTGGAGTAATACCTACTTATGCTATTTGCTAAGAAACTGTAAGGTTCAATGTTCACATTTTAAGAGATAGGTAGCTACCCGTTTCTTTTTGCTGTAGGTAGGTACTTACTGTTTCCACAACACAACGTGAATCCCAACTCGAAACACATTAATGTGATGAAAACAGAAAACTATAAATGACAAATAATTGAATTTCAAAGTGTAATTATTCGTTTTCAAAAATTAGTTTGAAATCAAAATTCAATGGTATAAAGGTTCAATATTTCAGTCGTTTTATTTATTAGCGCGGAACTCTGTAAATAGAGTAGAATTTCAAAGATAATCAAAATAAAATAACCAACGAGAAATTCCGGCTAACCTAATATTTGAAAAGATTGATCGCCGGCGGCGGTTATTGCACATTGGCTACATATGCATACCGGCATTGACACTACTGTGACCATAAGCGTTGGCGGTGACACCTGATTGGAAAATAGACTAAAAGCTTTTTAACTTTATTTCCAGCTTGCGGTAAATCACTCACACGAGCTCGAGTTCAAAGGTGTTTTTTTGGCATTTGTGCAGTACACGGGTCTTTGAAAATGATGTACGATTTTTTGATTTTCGTTTTTTATCCACTATCATACACTTGTCGGGGGACCACTAATGGTAATGGGGGGTGATTATTTTTTATTTACCCTAACGTGTGGTGGAGTATCGTTAGATAGCTGCTCTTTATAAATGATCGTGGGTTTTAAAGACTAATTTTGATTTTAGGATTCCGTTTTCGAAATGTTCAGCTTCAAGATCGCGGGACTCTGCTAGAAACTATGAAGTAGTCATTTCGTTATGTAAAATATTAAGTAGGTACCTACTTAGTGTAAATTAAATCCTTTTTTTTATCATCGTTAAACCAGCATTTACGTGAGTTATGGAGATAAATCTTAAATTTAACTAGTATTTTTACAGATAATAACCAATAATAATTTCATCCAAAGAGCATGATAAAAAGCAGTTTTCTCGTCAATTAACAAAGCCGTCAAACAGATGACGCGGCCACGCTCGAGCGACCGGTGCGGTGTACCTACCTACTTAAGTTACCTATCATAATATAGCATTGTTAATTCTCGATATATTATGTTTACTTAGTAGTCCTCTTGACATACAGGCAATGACGTACGTATTTTTAGAGAAAATTTAAAAAGTAACAGTTTTACTTCTACCTATCCTCACTCCTGCCGCTCTTACCCCATTCCTTTTTCGTACGTGGCAGTGACAAGACGTTACCACGTTGTCTTGTAAAAAACGAAAAAAGAAGAAGAAAAATGTAAGTAATTTATAACATTTAATATCAATAAAAGTTAAACGTTCACTATTGCAAAGTAACGTTCTTTTGAAATTTTTGTTCGTTGGTAGTTGCATTTTAAAATCGTTCCACAAATATTCATTTATTAATTCAAATATTCATTTATGAAATTTATTTTTGAAAAATTCCATATGCAATTAAGCCCTTCAAAAATCTCATCATCTAGATATTAATTTATCGAATCTTACAATCAATTCTCTGGAATCAATTTACATTATGCAACTACCCGCAAAATACTTAATTCAAATTTAACGTTTAAATACAACTCGTACGAGCGTTATGTGTTATCTAATAGGTAATTCTACCTACTCATTATGCAATTACCAACCTTGTTTAAATGAAATGCCTATGTGCCTGTTATGTTCGAGTGCAAGGCACTCATACGGAACTTAACCACGAGTCAACTTTCACATAATTTTACCTATTCACTAGGTCCTTATCAACCTTATCAAAAACCAAATACATAACACAACAGGCATGTAGCCGGTATGTCCGACAATAAGTGATTTATCCAGAAGAAAATGCGACTTACCTTCCAGGGTATCTGACAATGTCCCTATTTATTACTAGCTGTTGCTCGAAACCCGCCCGGTTTCGGCTAGTTCCTATTCCATCCGGGAGCGTGGCGAACTAAATTCAATTATTTTTAATAGTAAAATGTCAAATCGTTATCCAATATCGCTTTTAATGTTTGACTGCTAGTCACGCTTACAGAAGTTAACTGCGACTTATCTTATAGGTATTTTATACCTACACACATGGTACCTTTCGACACCGAATAAGGAATTTATTCCTAATTAATTGTACATGTACATAATCAGTATGTTTGACTGCGGGTCACTCATACGGAAGTTAACTGCGGGTTATCTTCCAGGTGTTTTACACCCACAAACGGTACCTTTCGGCACCGAATAAGGAATTTATTCCTAATTGTACATGTACATCATCGGTATGTTTGACTGCGGGTCACTCATACGGAAGTTAACTGCGGGTTATCTTCTAGGTGTTTCACACCCACAAACGGTACCTTTCGGCACCGAATAAGGAATTTATTCCTAATTGTACATGTACATCATCGGTATGTTTGACTGCGGGTCACTCATACGGAAGTTAACTGCGGGTTATCTTCCAGGTGTTTTACACCCACAAACGGTTATCTTCCAGGTGTTTTACACCCACAAACGGTACCTTTCGGCACCGAATAAGGAATTTATTCCTAATTGTACATGTACATCATCGGTATGTTTGACTGCGGGTCACTCATACGGAAGTTAACTGCGGGTTATCTTCCAGGTGTTTTACACCCACAAACGGTACCTTTCGGCACCGAATAAGGAATTTATTCCTAATTGTACATGTACATCATCGGTATGTTTGACTGCGGGTCACTCATACGGAAGTTAACTGCGGGTTATCTTCCAGGTGTTTTACACCCACAAACGGTACCTTTCGGCACCGAATAAGGAATTTATTCCTAATTGTACATTTACATCATCGGTATGTTTGACTGCGGGTCACTCATACGGAAGTTAACTGCGAGTTATCTTCCAGGTGTTTTACACCTACACACGGTACCTTTCGGCACCTAATAAGTGATTTATTCCTAAATATTTGTTATGTTTGACTACGAGTCACTCATACAGAAGTTAACTGCGAGTTAACTTTTGGGTATTCATACCTACACGCGTGGTACCTTGGGGTACCTTATAAAAATTCATTCTTAACCTTCCTATACCCGCGCGTGTGTCTGAGAGACCGACGAAATATTTAATCGATTTCATTTAAAAAGCGGATAATGCTAGGATAATGAGCTTTCTAGTACTTGCCTAATTCGATACAAACTTGAAATTAGTGTGACACTTGGTCTTGAACGGGTTCCGCATTTCGGTGAACTAAGCGTCGTTCGGTGCGAGAGACCGGCGCGGGTACACGTGTTATTGTTTTGGTGAGTATACTGTTATTGTTTTCATTATTTCTAAGGGTATTTTTATCGCTTGCATTTTTTTGTAAATACGTTTATTACAGACTAACTATATATAGATTCATTTACCATAGTTTTTTATAATTATAATCTAATAATATAATTTTAGTACCTTTTATTTTTTTATTTTCGTAGAATCGTTTATTGCCATGATGATGAACGAGGAGCAGATTAGACGGATGTTGGAAGAAGCTGAGCTGGATACCGATTATGAGGATGAAAACGACAGCGAAATGGAGGATCAGGTTGAAAAAAGGGAAGAAAATACGGATACAAAATGTGCGAAACCTATAATGTAGCTAGACGTACTAATATGTGGCCTATGGTTGTTTTTTATAGCCTGATGAATGTTGCAGGAATCAATTCATATATTATTTATGCTCAAAATAATCCAAATAAAAAATTGTAAGTAGAGTTTTTCTGGAAAAGCTGTCTTATGAACTCATAGACATTCATCTGAGAGGACGGGCGAAAACTACGTCTTTACCGAGAATCATAAGACAAATATGTGCTGAAATTTGCAAACTTGATGGTCCAGAATCATCAGGTACCACTAACAACATAGGCCAAGGCCGTTGCAGCTTTTGTTCTTCAAAGAAAAACCGCATAACTCGTTATAAACTGCATTACATGCAAAAAATACTTTTGTTTGGAACACGCGGTTATGATTTGTTATGATTGCTAAACTAATCAATCCCAAGATGATTAGTTTTTCTTTATTATTTATATTACTAATTAACCTATAAGAATTAAGAATAATTTTTGTTTTTTTTAGAAAGTATTTTAATTTTGGTTCATTTTTTCGTAGTACGTAAATGTAACTGATATTTTTTAACGGTTGTTTCCAAAGATTGTAAGTTGATTATAAATACAAATAATTTGATCACATATCGTTTTATTCCATTAAACACATCCCCAACTTTAAATAAAACATTAATTTGTAATAGGTTTTTACTAAAATTACAACCTACAAGCTTTTAAGGTTTCGGTCCGTGACACCGCGCGCGGGTACAGATGTTACACTATTTGGCGCGGGTACGGGAAGGTTAAATATTTTTTTATATTTGTTACGTTTGAATAGGAGTCATTCATAAATAGAAGCAAACTGCTAGTTACAATCTAGGTAATTTTACCTAGATACACAATAATATCACAAATATTCTCGGAATGGCTAACTAGTACATTATTATGACAGCCAGATCGGAAAAAATATTGTACATGGTAAAAAACAATGACATCCAACACGCTTGCTATAGGCGAAGCAACGCCCAAAACCAACTCCGATGTTGACTTAGTTCTTAGTGGTGACGAGGTAGCCCCTACGCCACATTTGTTTTTGAGTATATGTACCTGTAAATATTGTTATGTACCTATGACTGCGAGTCACACATACGTGAGGTAACTCTTCTTTCCTAAGTAATGTTATTTCTATCTAAATACAATTACCCTTACAATAGTTTACCATAAACCACTTATATACATGTAACTGTAAGTTATCTCAAAAGTATTTTTTTTACGTGTTTTGACATGAATAACTGGTCCAACACTTAAATACTTTATTCCAGTAGAATGTTTTCACAGGTATACCAACTTATTGGTAAATTGGGACGTGTTTTTTTTTTGTTGAACGAACCCTACACAATATATATATACATATATGGCTTTTATTTGTTTATTGTAATCACGCCCACAATAAAATTATTACAATGTTTACATACAGTAAACAGCGTGTTGCTTATGGTGTTTCAGGTAGGTTATATGATTATAGTAATAATCCAAAAAACAACATCGATCATTTTTAAATGCCAATAACGGAACCTTACGCAGACCCGACTCGGCTGCTATAAGGAAGAACTAGCCTAGCCAATTGCATCTGCAGAATGAAAACTCACTTTAATCTGACTTTAGAATTGAAAGTTATGAGTAACTTAGTTGTTGTTTATTAACCGACCTACGCCAATACATCATGTGTCCTGGTGAGGTCGATCAAATTGAAAGGGGCTTCTGCTTTGTTCTACACGCTTAGACGAACAATTGCTGTGATTGACTTTGGTGTACTTGAAGGCTGAGGACATCCTCACTTGACACCGAAAAGGACAAAATAGTTTTCGGATAACATATAATACTAGAGTTTGCCATAGACGAAAAATGTCATAAGACAAAGAAAAATCTTTTTATCTTAAAAACAAAATACATATCATTATAGATAACTATAACTAACAAAAATAAAATAACTAAATACTAAACAAAACACAATTATAGTTTTAAATCAAGGTCGTTGCCACGCGGCATCCTCTATAGGAGACTGGAGACATCTCTGGATGGCCAGATTCTCTTAGAAATTCATTTCCTTAAATCTTAAACTCACGGTCTTTACCTTCAAATTCTTACTCACCAATGGTCAAGTAAGGGTTAGTATATTAGATGACTAGAGACGGGAAATAAATATCTATGTTCGATACTCAACTTAGATTATTTCATTTCAAATGTCTAAGACCTACATGGAAAGCAAAACTTATTTCCACTCTGAATATCTACTAAGTAAACATAATATATCGAGAATTAACCAATGCTATATTATAGGTGATCAAACGAACTTACCAAGTGAAGTTCGATCATAATAATATGAATTGGTTAATTCGAAGATATATAACCACCCGCCTCACCCTTATAACGGTTGTTAATTATACAAAAACCCAGTTAATATCTTCTTGAAGTTTTGCTTCAAACTCTAAACAGAATGAGGTAAGAGCGGCAGGAGTGAGGATAGGTAGAAGTAAAACTGTTACTTTTTAAATTTTCTCTAAAAATACGTACGTCATTGCCTGTATGTCAAGAGGACTACTAAGTAAACATAATATATCTTCGAATTAACCAATTCATATTATAATGATCGAACTTCACTTGGTAAGTTCGTTTGATCACCTATTATTTCGTTAACTCCGAAAAACTGCCACACCGACAGTTTCGAAACTTTAATTTTGTAGACTGATCCGAGAGTTAGAAAAGCTTAATATTCTGATTAGAACACACTTACACGAGAACAGCCAAAGCTTACACAGCAGCTATAGTAATAACTTAAAACAATAATGTATATTATATGTACATATTGAACATTATCCGACATTATCCGACATATAAATAATTCCAAAACTTGTGAACAAAACAGAGTATTATTTTTAGTCGTTATGATATTACGATAACGTTAGATGTTCCAGAAATAGCCATTATCTAAACCTTTGCTATTTTGTATTCAAATCGCCTGTTTACCTTCATCTCAATCCAGCAGCATCTGTTGGCAGACAGACCGGACATATACGTGGTCTAGAATTTAGCAAAACGTCTGGATGGGGCAGGTTAACCACAATCACGTCAGTGTGAGGTTAACAAGGCTTACTATCTATACCTGACCTGAACGTAAGATATACATACCTATACATATAAAAAACCCGGCCAAGTGCGAAACTCGCGCACGAAGGGTTCCGTACCACTATCTCAATTGGATACCAAACACTAAAATCGTTTACCAATTTTAAAATTTGATAGGAAAATGTTTAGGAATATTTAGCTTTGATTTTTACTTCCATCATACGACCACAGCACTAAAAAAAATGAAAAAAAAAACTTTGGCACAAAGACAATCTGAAACTTATAATTAAGAAACTCAGTTCAGTTTCTTAAAAATTGGCTTGTCTATCAACAAGGATAATTTTAAGCCACTAACATGTGATAAAATAACATTTACAAAACATTTATAGAAGTTGACAGGGCCGTTGGGAACAATAAAAATGGCGACAGATTTTATTGCAACTGCATGGGAGCATTTGTTAGTAACGCGCCAATTCCGAGTTTGGTACTGCAGTTTTAATTTCACTACACTCGTTATCTTTCGCAGAACTAAATTGATCAATATGCCACCAAAATTAAACAATTTACACGCAACATAACTAGGTTTCACAAAAATAAAACTCAGGACGAACCGTCCACCAACGCGTTCCAAACAAAAGTCGAATTAAGAAACTCTTTGGTAAGTGAAAGCAGACTGGTATATTTGCCAGATAGGGCAGCCATTTTGAATTTCATGACCTACTCGATTCGATGTTTTTGAAACACGTTTGTTGTGTGGGAGCCCCTCTTAAATATTTGTTTTAATATGTTTTTAGTATTTGTAGTTGTAGTGGCAACCGAAATACATCTTCTGTGAAAATTTCAACCGACTAGCTATTACGGTTCATGAGATACAGCCTGGTGACAGACGGACAGACGGACAGACAGACAGACAGCGAAGTCTCAGTAATAGGGTCCCGTTTTTACTCTTTGGGTACGGAACCCTAAAAACTACAAGCCATGGTCAGTAAATTTTAGTAAACCTATTTATCTAACTCACTGATGATAACTCATATCATATAGTAGCTGCAACCTGAGATCTTAATGTGTCGTAAGAACCCCTAAGGGCTATATTTCACCATGGCGGCGCAACCAGTCGCCGCTACCAACAAAATGTATACAGCTCTGCGCCACCAAATAGACATTAAGTAAGTAACTCTCTATAGAGCTGTATACATTTTGTTGGTAGCGGCGACTGGTTGCGCCGCCATGGTGTCCCGGTGAAATATATCCCTAAAGCCTTAATCGCATTACGCTAGTATTTAGTCTATACCTATATAAGAAACTTAGATAAAAAATAAAAACAAAGAACTGTCAAATATCAAAGGAAAAAGAAAATAAGGAGCTGTCACTTTTAAATAAATGTATGGGTTTTTTGTGTACATTTTTTAAACTAAGATTCTGAAAAAGATTATAGTAGCGAGTATTTTAGGAGTTAAAAGTTTCTGAACACCAAAAAAATTAGTCGATTTGGTTAGTACCTAGTAACGATGACTAAGTTTATGTGCCTAACGTTTGTCTCTGCCTATTAACTTAGAAACTTCATGTCACCGTAAAAGACAAACGTTACATTGTCATCGTTTATAATTAAGGGGTTAGGTGATTAAGCCGAATCGATCCATTTTATTCTATAACTAATTCGACAGGTTCGAATTAGTTGAGTTCGTTAGTTAGTTGCCGCCACAATGTCGTTTGCCAAAAAACGAAAAAAACCACACATTTTTTAACTGTAGGTACGGAAGTAATATTTTTTTCTTTTCTTTTGGATACGGAACGAGCGAAAAGCCGAAGCCAACGAACGAAAGAAGACCACACCTGGTTTGTCTTCTTACTACCACTGCTAGCTTACTAGCTTTTAACGAACTAACGAATATTTTTTAAATTGTAATTTAATAATGTTGTTGAAACCGTAGTAGGAAATTATCGATCGTTCGTTCATTCCTAAAAGGTAGTAGGCCCCTAATGTAGACGTCACAGAGAGAGGAAGCGAACTCCATCGCATACCGTTTGAGCATGCGTCACCGATCAGCGATCCCTAATTCGTTTGTCTTTGCTTTGTACGCTCACATACATTTTCATATAAATTCTGTTCTGATCCCAGCTTCAGATGATAAAAATGAATGTAATGAAATTATTATTTTTGAAAATAATTTTCTTAGACACACTAAGCATATTGAGTTATATTTGAAGAATCATGGTATTCGATAGGTCAATCCTTACATGAGTTGAATTTAGCATGCTTAAAAAACTCAAGTATATACACTCAAAATTGATCGCCAAATATTAAATTATAGAAAGGAAGACTGTTACATATACATATAATAAGTATGACATTTCAAAAACATATCTTTAGAAAGTATACGGTACAGATAGTACACCATCTTAAATCACTTAATAAAATAAAATAATCAAAATCAAAAATGAGTCCCTAGGTATGGTACCCAAAAGGCTGGCTGCATTGCTTCTTTGAATAGCCATACCTATTCGTTGGCCAAAGTAGCCGGCAGCCCTTTGGTCACCAGAAGCTACCTACTACAAACCTACTTATAATTTTGAAATCTTCTAATATACATGGTGCTCCGAGGAGGGGGTATTAAGCCGAAAGGGGGTTGTTCTGGAGGTCTAGGCGAACAACTTTTGTTCTACAAGTTTTAGAAATTAGAAGTAGTTTTCGAAAATTTTGAGTTTAAAGTTTGCATGAAAATCAGCTGTTTTTTAGAGTTTGAGGTCATTGGCCTTAAGGTGCCCTTTTATTTAGTTTGGACCACTACAATCTAAACATTAATTGCCTTTTTTACAAAAACATCTGTTTTTTTTAGTGATATAACTTTAAAATTTTCGAAAAAAAAGTTCGAATTTCCAAAAGTCGTAGATTAAAAGTTGTTCCCCTAGAGCTCTAAAACAACCCCCTTTCGGCTTAATACCCCCTCGTCGAAACACCCTGTATAAAATTTCCATGTCACAATGTTAGTTACCGTACTCCTCCGAAACGGCAAGACCGATTTTTACCAAATTTTATATGAGTATTCAGTAGGTCTGAGAATCGGCTACTATCTATAATATATAAGGCAAAACAACGTTTGCCGGGGTCAGCTAGTATTTTTATAAAAATCTAAAGCGTCGGGTCCTCACGCCCCCAAAGTCACGGTTGCAAACGGCAGAAATATCGCCAATAAAAGCATATTTCAGTTTTGTACTTTTAAAAAAGTAAGTATCTGTCAATGAATCACCCTAGTTTCAACTTGTATATCCGTCTGATAGTTCATTAGCTCAAAGATTTATTACTACAAGTAGAAAACGTACATGATATTATTTAAAAATATTCTTTAATTTTCTAGATAAGAAAGGGAAGTTTTATTTCTCAGTAGATACCTCATGGTGTAATGTGTCGATAATTCGAAAGTAATCTCAAATTGTGACAACATTATTATGATTCAAAGGTAAAAAATCAACGCATTGGAAGCTACGGAACCCTCCGCTGCTCGTGCTCAGACTCGCACTTGAAATAATATATCTTAAATTTCTTTTAATTTTTGTATGTAGCTCAAGGCTATTAATACGACAACGCTATTATAACGAGCCATATTCGTAAACAATCAGAGGAGAATATAGCATTGGAAGTTTTCAAGGCAACAGGCGTGGACTTGCGTAGTCTAGTTGGTATAGACGTTGGGGTACTGACCCAAAGACGCGAGTTCAAGCCTCGCCGCAAGTGAACATTTTTGTATGCTATTTTTCCTTGGAAATAAATTTTCTAAATAATATATCTTATTAATTAAAATCAGTTTTTGGGCTTTAATTGTGTTAGGTATTAATAAAATTGGATCAATTTATTGAAAATTCGTCTACTATAAATTTCGCCATGTTTATAATTGAAACAGTCGGTTATTAGGTTTCTGATTACTTTAACGTTTGATTACTACCTAAATATATTTAGATCAAAGGTTATTCGAAATTTTGTGACTGGTATAGAAAGTCGACGTACGGTTTCGCCCGTGTTCAGATACATAGGCCGTAACAATCACAAAGAAAGGCGGGTCAGAAACATCCCATAATATGAATAAGAATAATCAGAATTCTTATTATGACTTATAAGAATAAGTCATAATAAGAATCATAACTGTCGTCTGCATATCTTCTAGCCGATTTATTGAAAACGTGTTATTATACTCGTATATATGATTAAATTAGATAACATAACGCTTTATTGTACCAAAATAAAATGAAGAGTTACAAAACAAAGCGCGTCGAAATGCTGATAACATGGAAAGGCTCATCCTGGCGGGCAAGGTAGAAGGAAAAAGACCTAGAGGCAGAAGCCCAAAACGCTGGTCCGACCAGGTGTCAGAACAGCTGGAGATGCCAGTTAACATCGCACAGCGGCAAGCTGAAGACCGCAGCAAATGGAGACATCTTGTACACGACGTTGCACGAAGTCACGATCCTCAACTATGAGGGACCGACCGAGGACAAATTTGTCAAAAATGAATTTTATTTGTTTACAAAACAAATAAAATTCATGAAATAAACACAGAAACGAATAAAACTGAAACTAAACTGAAAACTGGATTATAACAGTAGTACAATGGGCAGCCTTATCACTAAAAGGAATCCCTTTCAGGTAACCTTAATCAATATTATTTAGTGCTTCGGATATATTCGGATCTCATAATTGCGCCAGCCAGTTAGTTTTTAAATTATCTCTGATTTTTACTGAGAGGTGGTAGCAAAGTGCAAAGTGGTGAAGGTCCTTATCTGCACGCAATTGGGGCAGATACGACGCCCACCGATCCCGTTGTCATATCTGCCTCAATTCGATCGATCAGGGTCCGTAGACCGGTAGGTCTAAATAGGTCCGTCCGTAGGTCGGAATAGCGTCAAAAACTGCATTTTCTGCAATTGCACCAAATATTAGCGCGCAATGTGTATGCTAATCTTGATCTAAATGCTTAACCCAGATTGACGTAACCCACTTCAGGAGATAAAATTAAGCATGACCGCAATTACCATGACCCAAATATTACATAAGTAGGGACTCAGTTACTCGTATAGTTATGAACTAGTATACAAATAAACTTCTGACTCAAGTAGTTTTGTAACTTTATTCTTATGAAACTTGGGCAGTGTGACGTTTGAGAATTACGAAACTTTTATGAGCTTTTTGTTCATTCGTCGCCCAAAACATTGGTCGTAGCCAGTAAACCGAACCTGATCAAGCCTAGTAAGTATAATAGCTAAGACTATAATTTACCTCGGTAGATAGATTTACTTTACCAATTATCTACCAAACAATCGGACTTGACGAAACTGTAGGTAGGTAGAAATCATAATATAATTATGATTGAATACGGAACCCTAAAAAGAAGATAAACTTACACCGACATGCAGTTCAATGAAAATAAATGTGTGCTGTAGGTTGTAGCTACGCCGAGGCCAACAACTACTAGGTAAACTGTGACTGTACTGTACTACGAAACTTCGTAGCGTAATCGTAGCAAAATGTCGTAGCTCCCATGCTACGGTTCTACGAGTATTACCACAGTTTCCTTAATAGTTGGTGCGCCTCCCGGCGCTCCATTTGCCAAGCTTTCATACAAATTTGTTTTTCGGTACCTATATATAGGTTGGGAGCCTATAGTTTACAACCATACCTCATCGAGTACCAAGTGGGGACTGATATAGTAGAAAGAACACTAAAAATATGCCTAAAAACTCGGTCAGCCGCGATTCAGCCTGAGCCCGGCTTCAGTCAGCCCGTTTTAAGGGGAGCAATCGAGGGGTCAACCCTACATCATCGAGTACCAAGTTAGCACTAATATGGTAGAAAGAAGACTAAAGTAAGAGTCAGCCTGGGCCCGTCCCTACTCAGCCCAGTTGTATGTTGGTACTAAAACTTAGACGCTTTGTTCTGAGAAACTGTAACTTCGCATACAAATACGTTATAATTACGCAATCAGACCAAAGAAATAAAATTAAAAAAAAATGTTTCTGTATTAATATTTCGCAAATGGTACCCTTAAAAGAAAAATGGTTTTAGAAAACCCACAATATTTTTTAAAAAGCTTTCTAACGATATTCCACACGATGGGGTAGTAGACGCGAAATTTAAAAATAATGTCCATCTTACATGTACGGGAGCTACCCTACAGAAACATTTTTTTTTTAAATTTTATTTCTCATCTTTCATTGCGCAGTTATAATGAACTTTGTTCTTTTAAGTTTTAAGGCCGTCACGGAAGCGGGCGTGGCGAACTATTATGCTGCTGCATTTTTAATATCTTAGTAAATTAGGGCATAAAAAGGGGTGTGGATGAAAAGTCGAAGCCATATAATTTGCCTTTGGCAGTTTGTTTGAACTAAACTTAGGAAACAAACATAGTCAAGGTCTTAACCCCTGGGAGGTAAGCTGGGGGGAAATGGTGGGAGAAAAGAGTTTACCCCCTTTGCATGATTTACTTATATCTCGAAAACGTGTAGGTACATGTCGCAGGCAACCAGCTCAATCAGCCATTAAATAAACTGCCGAGGCCATTAGAATCAGCTTAACGCCGGCGTCAAACAAGCTGCCGTATCGATACTCAGCTATAATAGTCGAATATAGCACAAATAAATCTAATATTTTTATAGATCATAAAGTAACTAATTATTGTGACCAACTTATATTTATATCTATGTTTTTGCAAATAAAGAAACTGATACTGATCACACTTTTCCGTCACAGTCAGTCTGCCGAGCTTCTATCTAATCCCTTAATTTTGGTCAAAATTACCAAGGCCTCGAAAACGGTCTGATAACAAAGTCGGTTGTCAAGTACAAGTCATCGGGAGCTCCAACAATTTCTACCAAAATAGAATAACCCGACACGACAGAAACTCAACTTACCTACGATGACAGATCCATGGCCCAAGCCACCATCCAGCTCGCCAATGAGGAGGAACACTAACTTTTTATCCCGGCAGAGGGCGTTGGTCGACTCATCTTAGGTTTGAATTAAGAACTGTCAAACAGGTAATTTTTACAACGCTCGGCGCCAAATTGGCCATATCGGTCTCAGACCGAACGAAAAAAAAAAAGAAAACTCGGCGTTTTCATTGGTGGGGGACCATCATCAAAAAAAAAAAAGTTCATCCGACCCCAGCGCCATCTGCTCACAGCTTTGCGTGTGCCATTATTCGATTAAGGCTAAGTACCAACAGTAAGCCCATGGCCCATGCCCAAACCAGATGACCGATCAAACCATAATATTTCAAAAACCATTTGGAGGTTTCCATAATTAAAAACCATTTGGAGGTTTTGTGATTAGATGTCGATATTTTCACGTCATCTTTTACTATTTCGAATGGAAAATAAGTTTGGAATGTGTCATCTTATATTGTAATCATTTCCATGTAATATGGGAAGTTACAAACCGAGTCGATCTGCAAAGTTCGCCGGTAGATGTCACTACGAAGCCTTACTCGCAAGAACACACGAAGAGGTGCTTTCTTAAATTCGACCTGGTTGGAGGGCTACCCGTGGCGAAGCGGTTAACGCGTTGGTTCGGATTACCAATAGTCGCGGGTTCGAATCCCGCCAGGTACTAAAGTTTTTGAAAGCATTTTTTCAAAAAGCAGTAAAGTATTTGTATTGGAAAAGAAATCAATTTTCGAGGACGCATGAATTATCTTTAAATATATCTATAAATTTCTTTAAGCACAATCTTCTAAATGCTTGCATGAGACGATAGTTAATCATTATTTAGGTATGAGTCACTAAGACCGAGTGAGTAAACTAAGACCGGCCTTCAGGGGAATTTCATGTGAGCTAACCGTTAGACTTAGGACCACAGTGTTAGTATATTTAGACGTAGACAAATGTTTACATTGTTAAAAAACCTGATTTCTTCTAGCTAAGTATCATATTTTTAGAATTATGAACCGTCAAATGAAAATTGGCCCAACCGTTCCCAGGTGTACCCTGTATAATAAACTCAAAATTTAAACTCAAGATTTTCGGAAAGTATTTTAGTATTAACAAAAATATTTCATATTTCGCAAAAAAGTAGGCAAACACCCAATATCAATGTATCAATCGATAGTGTTACTGAAAAGATCAAATTCTAACATAAAAATCAGTGGTGTTTTTCTTAGGATTATATATTTAAAAAATGCTATTTTGTTCAACACACCTCTGTAACTTGTCAATTGCTATTTTGCATATAGATCCACAATATTTTTGTGCAAAATGCCAAAATTCGATTTCTGGCTAGGTTTCTGGTACCTAATGATTTTTTCAATCATCCAATACGGCTACGTTATTTTTTTTATATCGGGAATGCAAACTATTTTTATTTGCATTTCCTCTATCTCTTACCCGTTGTCGTGACCGACGAAGGAATGCGACATTAGCGATGTGACGCGACGCGACATAATGGTGGCCAATATTGACCATACTTTCAATGGCAGAATGATAGCGCGCGAAAACGTAGAAAGTTGTTCGCCTATACGTCTGGGTTATCCCTAGACATTTAGGCCGATAACGTTCCTAACCTTTCGGTAAATGTTACTGTCCTTGAAACACGTTGTATATTTAAAGATAATTTATGCATCCCCGAAAATTGAACTCTATGATTTATTCACACTCAAATAATTGCTTTTGACACATTGACATTGGTTAATTAAGTTTAAAAGCTTTAACATGTTTAGGAAAGGTATAGCAAGGCGGCCTAAATTATGTCTAAACAACTTATATAAATAACTAAGGGCTGATTTACTAATCTACTGTTGTGGGCCGTCTATAGTAATGGGCCGACTTGTCGCCGACTAGTCGGCAAACTAACAATTATGCAATAAAACCAATACTTATTGAATTAGTAGTAGGTCCATTTAGAAGGTCCATTTAGGTAGTCAGAAAAACGTAAACAAACACGACACAACCAACACAACACGTCTAGGTATTCTATTATTTTCAAAAACCCCAAAAAAATAATTTTGACGACTAACCCGAATATCTCTTAATTATAATGATTTGCATTGCCGACTTGTCGGCAATTTTGAAACTGACTAGTCGGCTAGTCTGCTAGTCGGCAAAAATCATAGTCGTACCATCTCTAATTAAAAAAAATCTATTTCAAAAATGATAAATTAGCCCTGACAAGATTTTCCTATTTTACTCACTTTTTACTAACTTATCCTATCTCTTTATTTAACAGTATACTCGTACGAACCGATGTCTCCTTGAACGGAAGGGCCCAACTGATCAATCTTATTTATTAATAATAATATTATTTAATAAAGATTTATTGAGACCTAAATATGTCGGAGCTTCCCACATTGTTGTACGTGATCCGAATTAAAGGTTAATATTGTTCTAGGAATTTGTAGGGAATGTAATGCTTCTTATACATGTAGGTACATTTTACCTACCTATTACATGGAAAATTAAAGCTATTTTTAAAATAAGATGATGTAATTTAGTTACCTTGTAATTTAGATAATTATTTTTAAGATGAAAATGAATTAAGTTTCGGATTTTAAACCTACTTGTTAAGATTTGACCGATTAGGTACCTAGACAAAATAAATGCTATTTACCACGATTTTGATAATTTAAATATTAATACGGAGTTTGATATTATTTTATTAAACGTTGTTAAAACGTTTTATTAAATTTTTAAGAAGGAATCCTTAACTTTGTATCCTATTATTATTGTTGATTTTCAGCATAATTGATTAACAACTAGATTGCAAAGGTTGCAAAGCAATCGCCGATTGAATAATTTAAATTCCTATGGAGAAGGGTTGTTAACTCCACTCAAGCTCCTCTCTGCTATTGGCTTATCGGTTCGTTGAATTCTATTGCCACTTCACTTTTGCCTTCCTCTGTATCCACTCATAAGGTCCTAATACTTGGTTTCTTAAGAAGGTACCTTTTTTATCTATAAAATGCCTTTTCCTGACTGACTGATCCTTAAACGCACAACCTAAACCGCTGATAGTAAAAAGCTGAAATTGCAATTGAAATAGCTGATAAGCCGTGTAGCCCCGGCATAGAATAGGGCTACCTCATCTCTTCCCGTGGGTGTCGTAAAAGGCGACTAAGGGATCTGAGGGAGACCAGCAAACCTTAAGTTCTCTCCGCGCGGTGGCGGATAAACTGCTTGGTCCCTAGGAGGGTTGGTGTCAGGCAGGCGGCCGGTCGCCTGCCTAAAAGTATTGCCAAATCTATTTGCAGAAGGTATGATCAATGATGACTTACCTACTGCGCCGACCCCAAATTAATTTGGGGTTAAGCGGACCCCGGGCTCCCGAGAGGGATGCAACCGGGAACATTGCTCGGATGAGAAGGAGAAGTAAAAAGCTGAAATTGAAGAATTATGTTCTTTATATAATTTCTAAATATAAATAGGATTTCTAAATATTCCACCCCCGAGGGGGTGAATGTCAAAGTTTGTATGGAACAACATGGTTCCTTGGTCTAATCAACTTCAATCTTTGCACAAATATTCTTCTTTGTAATAAACATGGGCCGTGGTACCCCACCTTTACGACGCGAACGGTTCACCTTTAAAGCAAATCTCTGAACACCCTTTACTTTGTATCAGTGATCATATCCCATTAAGTACTTAAAAAAATATAAAATATTGAAATACAAAGAAAAGACAAAAAAAATACATAAAAAAAACAAAAGACGATGTTAATATAATTAAACGACCAAAATATGATGATTAGGTACAGAAAAAAGACGATTGCAAAAACCCTAAGATGAATGCGATAACAACAAAAGACGATCGAAATTAAAGTAAAGGACGATCGAACTGGAACCAAAAAGATTGAAATAAAAACATAAGACGATCGAGATAATAACAAAAGATTCTTCAAATAAAACGGAGAAACATTTTTTCATTGTGAATGTGAATAAATATTTTGGAAAACCTTGTGATGGGGACCCTTTAAAAGTAAAATCTTAATCCGAATAATATCGATATTTAGGTAGAAAACTAAATTTTTCATAATTTATTTTGGTATTAAGTTTGTATGAAAATGGTAAGAGTCGCCACGTCGTTAAGGCTACAACACACAAATTGTGCGTCAATAGTAACGGCGCGGCCGCGGCGGAGGTGAGTGAGTACCTGTTGCTTACAAGCGTCCATAGTTATAAATATAGTTTACACAATATTTTCCATTTTACCGCGTTTTTATACGGAAATTCAAAATTGACAGACTGCATCAAATATTATAGTTACTGTAGGTATTCCATTCTTGTTAATTTTAAAACAGGGTATGATTCGGAACAGCCTTCGGCAATTTCATACAGATATATGAAATAGCGAAATAATGTGCTATGCTTATTCGATTTTCATCACCCTAGCTGCCGGAAGGGATCAAACCTTTCATTTTGCTAAAAATATATACAATTATTGTATCAATCGATAGTGTTGCTCGTAGAAATCAAATCCTGAAACCTAATATATTATGGTAAATAAAGAGAAATGCTCAATCTACTAACAACTTTTTTCTATATCTATTATAATTTGTAAAAAAAAGTTGTGTTAGTTCGAAACTCGAGAATGTCTAGCAGAATAGCATTCCAGAATACCTAGAATAAATTACCACTACTGCGCCTAAAGAACTAAGTACAGATTAATGGAGCTCCTGAAAACACTGCTCGACAGGAAACTTAAGGGCCCTATTCTGAAAAACTGAAAATCCATGTCGGGCGCATCGAAAATTGTTGATTATTTCATGACGGAATGTCGTAGAACTTTTTTTTGTGTACAAATTGTAGGCGACATTGTTTCCGATATATCAGTGCAGTTTCCATACAAATATGTCGAAACGTATTGAAGCCTATCGACATTTTAGCCAAATCAGACATTTTTTGTCTAAAATTTGGATAGGCTTTGCACCAATAGGACGTTCTTGTCTTAAAACTTAAAACCAAAATGTAGGAAACAATGTCACCTACAATCTGTGCACAAAAAAAAGTTCTACGACATTCCGTCATGAAATAATCAACAATTTTCGATGAGGCCGACAGGGATTTTCAGTTTCAAGGTCGTTGGCGTATATACTCTTCTTAATGGTTAAAGTTACGGTTACAATTTTGATGATTTTTAGTGTCAGTCAAAAGTACACTAAAAAGGATGAAATAAAAAAATATATTTAATTGAATTAAACCGATTTCAAAGCACAAAATAAACTCATCTATTGACATACAGTGCCACCGATTTAATCGGTTAAGTAATCAGAAGTCGGGCACTTTTACTGGGTAAATCCAGATTCTAGTTTAGCTGCCTGACTAAGATTATATAGCAGATAAGTCGGTGGCAATGTATGTCAGTGAGGTTATTTTGTATTTTTTAGGTAACCTCTGTTGGAGAAAACCAGATGAAATATACAAGGGGTACAGAATACGTGTTGTTGCTTTTGTTTAAACATTCCACCGCGCACAAATGTTTACAGACTTAAATCATTGGTTTTCCGTGAAATCAAATATAACTGAAATTCAGTGCTTTGGTTTGCTTTTGCAAGTAAATCTACCACTAACTCTTTGCATCACTACGCGGACCAAAGCATAGATTAATAAGGTAGACATTTTTGGTGGCAACATTGTTTATAATAGATGTATTCCAAAAATATATTTTTATTGGTCAAAAGAAAAGAAATACAGATGGTCGAAAAGAGAAAGAAAAACAAAACAGAATACAGAGAAATAAAGTTATTATTAACAACAAAACAAAACTGTCATTATGAAAATATGACATACTTCATACCTATCAACATATTCTAAAACTAAAAACACAAAACTATTTTAACACTAAATTACAATAAAATTAAAGATATATAAATAAATAAATAAAATTACATAAGGATTCCTATAAAATAATTGAGCCATTTTCCTTCCCAATCTTGCGCAGGACAGCCAGTGCAAAACTGAGAAACTCAGGGCGACTCTTATCGTCATTTACAATAGCAGGAAGACCCTGGACTGTCATAGCGGTACTCAGCCTACACTCACAATTGTACCTTTCTAAGGAAAATCTGACACACGATATAAAAATATATAAATAACAAAATATTTATTTATCTTCTTATATATAAAATTTCCATGTCACAATGTTAGTTACCGTACTCCTCCGAAACGGACGAACCGATCTCCACCAAACTCCACATGCGCATTCAGTAGGTCTGAGAATCGAATACTATCTATAATTTATAAGGCAAAACAACGTTTGCCGGGTCAGCTAGTACATATATAAAAACAGCCTATAAGTAAAAGACGTCCTCGAGGGCGTCCTCTCGAGGCATCGTCCCCAGAAGGCTGGCAACCTTCCCTCTCTGGACGTATTCTTGAATAAGGTTTGTACCTTGTTCAAGAATACATCTAAGTAAAAAAAGTCTTGATTAAACAGGTTTTCTACAAAACTTTTTTGCAAATGCGTTATAGTAGACAGGATCGTCATAGCCTCAAAATGTTTTCTCAATATTAAAAAAACATTTATTTCCAAACTATGGTTGCATTTAAGTTATACTCTATCTTTTAAACTACATCACTATTATGTGTAGAATCAATTTACATTTCAAATACGACAAGCGCGACAACGTTACAACAGTAAACAACAAAATAAATGCAATTTCCAATGACATTTGTTTGAAAATTTACTCTGCTTGGCTGTAATAATTTTTCTAGGTTACTACTATTTATGTAGGTATTCTGTGCTATTAAGTACTTACTGTCTATGTCTATGTACCTATTCGTAAATACCTCTAGTCATTCAAAATTGTTTATAGGTTACCATTATTGTTTAATATTGTCCACAAAATTAGTTCTAAAAACAAACTCACATTAAAATTTATAAAGTAGGTTACGTAGATATTTTGTAGCTCATTTCGTTACCGCGCCGCGGCCCAGTTTTCTTAAGACCCTAAACAAATCCTTTAAATTCTTAAAATTAAATCTTTGTATATATTTAGAGCTGAGCGTAACTTAATTAACTTCCAAATGAAAAAGAGGCGTGCTTTTATATTATTTAAACTTACATAAGTCTTTTTGTGTATCTATAGCTGGTTTGAAAATGGTTTTTAGTTTATGGGTTCAAGAAAAATAATTGTTGGTTTCTATAAATAGCATTTCCATGTTTCTGAAAAAAAAAATCAGCTCACAATAGGACAATTATAATGTCAGCATTGTAAATGAAGCCAATTAAAAGCCTTTGTTTGTTTCAGGTGAAAGTATCCATAGTTCCGAGAACGGCGAACCGAAGCCAAACGGTAGACGCGCGCCCAAAATGGCGGGATTACTAACGAAGTTGAAAGCGGGCTACACGAACAGCAAGCCGCCCCCGCTCGAGAGCAATCCTATCACGCAATACTTCGATGTGGGCCGGGAGTGCGCCAGTGCTGGAGTAGGCCTTTTGTGGCGCGTCCACGACGCCTTTAGGAAAAGTGACGGAAAGGTCAGTACCTACATTTTGCCTGCAACGGATATAAAGCTTTTGTTTCTATCCTCTTTTTTTATGTCGGTATCACTCTTGACAGAGTAGTCGTGGTCATCACTTCAGGTGTTGGTTGCAAGCTTCATAATACGTTGCCAGTCTTCTCTGATAGCCGCCCTCTTTGTACACGATGTTTTAGTTTCAAAAACTGTTTTCAACACACGCGTCGTGTGTAAGATACTAAAAACTATGCTTAAATGCGACTAAGCCGAGGCGTTCTTTTAGTCAGTCAAATGAGAAACACTATTTCGAATGAGAGATCCATTCATGATGACCTCATTCTTATAATTTAGTTCTGTTTATTCTATTTTTACGTTTTTATGAATGAACTGTTGAGCCAACTTTACATAGGTACTTTCTGTCACTTTATTTTGACGACTCAAGCGTGAAATACAGTTATATTATTAGAACGTGTTAAAACAACTTATTTTTGCTTATTTATTATTAGATAAGGGTATTTAAGGTGAATATCTGGAAAACTAGTTAATTATTGTTGACCTATGTCCGGGAATGTTTGTGAACTTAGCACAGCATTGTCCAGCAGATCAAAAAATAATGTGAGTTCTATTCGCATGCAGTCGAGTTCTATAGTTCCTGATACTTTTTATAAATAGTTCTGGCTCTATGAGCTTATTTTTTTTTAAATGATGTGCTAACTTCTCGGTATTTTTCAGCACATCACAAAATTATTTGATTTTTATTTGAATAGAGCTTAGTTCTGTACAGTTCCTGATACTTTTTAGAAATAGTTCTGGGGTTTTTCGTCAAAAAAATCAAATATAAAAATTCGACAGTCATTTTGTCCAGCAAATCAGAATAGTGGATAAATACTATTGTCGTCGGTCCAAGTGCTGGCAGAGGCTTGAACTCACGCTTTTTTACTCGATTCGGGATAGTACTTCGACTTACAAATCGATTCCAGTCCGGAACTCACATTTTAATGCCAGCAGAGCATACCAAATCATCAAAGTAGACGAAAAAAAAAGTCATTCTGCCAAATTCGAGTATTAAAAAAATACCATTGTTTTCGTTCCAAATTTGCAGAGGGACTAGAACTCATGCGATTTAAGCAGATCTTGGACTTTACTTCGACTTACAAATCGATTCCAGTCCGGAACTCACATTTTACTGCCAGCAGTGCATACCAGATCATCAAAGTAAACGAAAAATGTTATTGTCGTCGTTTCAGATGTCGGCTAGAACTCATGCTTATTAAACAGATTCGGGATAGTACTACGACTTACAAATCGATTCCAATCCAGAACTCACATTTTACTGCCAGCAGAGCATACCAAAAAATATTTTTTGTTCTGCTGGACAATGCTGTGCTAAGTTCACAAACATTGTCCGGGACATATCCATTATAGAGTAGAATGTTATTGTCTAGCACAGTGTTATCGAGTCAAAATACCTGGTTAACGCTGTCACCCGAGCCCCGACTCATGAATAAAATACAAGCGCATTCATTTGTAGGGAAAACCAGTAGCTTGATATTAATAGAAACAAAATCTGTAACAAATATAGCCAGCCACTATTGATCTCAACCTTTATATCCCGATGCCACTGACATGTTATTTTCAGAGATATATATACGATAAAAATAGTCCCAATTAAGAACGCGGCGACTGTTACCATTTCCATACAAACTGAATACCAAAATAAATTATGAAAAATTTAGTTTTCTACCTTAATATCGATATTATTCGGATTAAGATTTTACTTTTATATGGTCCCCACGACAAGGTTTTCCAAAATATTCATTCGAAATGAAATAAAACGGAGAAATATTTTTTTCTTTTTTCTAGCGTAAATTACTAGTTTACGTCTCATTACATCTCATTTGTTTTATATTATTCCCAATAAAAAGTAATTTACGCTGTAAAAGTGAAAAAAAAAAAATTCTCCGTTTTATTTAATTTCGAATGAATATTTTGGAAAACCTTGTGGCGGGGACCCTATAAAAGTAAAATCTTCATCCGAATAATATCGATATTAAGGTAGAAAACTAAATTTTTCATAATTTATTTTGGTATTAAGTTTGTACGGAAATGGTAAGTTCTTAAGGATTATCATTAATTCGATACGACCAGATGAATACGTTGTCGGTAGGTACACATGTGCTGGCCATTTTACTAATGAAACTTTCGAGCATTCATTATTAATTATCGTAAAAGGAGCAGAAATAGCCAATTCCCCTGAACAATCATATTCCTGTTTGAACAGTCCCACTTTTGAATGCACAATATTGGTTTGTTTGCTTATGACATCATTGCAATCGAATGTCCATATGAAATGAACACTTCAGCACTTGATTGTTATTTTAATCGACTGCACAGCTCAAGGTTCAATATAGGTAAAAGGAAAATTATTATACTTAAATAATATATACTTAAATAATATACTTAAAATAATATATGCAACATAACGTATAATAATAGTGACTTAATTTGGATTTACTATATTACTAAAAAGCCTTTATTCTATTGGGAGAATTCTTAAAGTAAACAATTTATTTAGAAAATTTATTTTTAAGGAAAAATAGCATACAAAAATTTTCACTAAAACACAAACACACACACACACACACACTATTTTCACATATTCTAAATTAAATAGCCTTGAACTACATACAAAAATTAAAAGAAATTTGTAAACAATTTAGTTATTTTTAATAAGCGTTTCTTCATCACTCCGAAAATTGTCTTGATATTTTTACAACTACAGTTTGAAACTAATTAGGTAGGTAATTTGAACCTATTAATTCTAACAGAAAATAATGATTGAAAACGAATGTTATCATCATCATCCGAGCGATGTTCCCGGTTGCATCCCTCTCGCGAGCCCGGGGTCCGCTGTTTTGAAAACGAATCTTATATGGCGTAGATATTGGTAAGAAAGACCTATCAAAAATCCCCACCAAAAAAAAAGTAAATTTTATAGATCCTGAATGCCAGTTTCATCAAGATCGGTTAAGAAATACATTCTTCACAGGAGAACCATACGTATCATACACACGGCGTAGATTTTTATTGTATCATTCTAGGTATAAACATACTGACAGACGAGAGCAAATTTTGCCAGATTTGACGCTAAATCGCTTACCTACTTTTTTACACACTATAGATGAACGTTTGACCCTTATCTCATCTAATGGTAAGTGATGATAAGGGCTAAGATGTACCACGCTTACTAGTTTAGTTAATAAGAGGGGTGACTATTGTAATTTTAGCTAAGTAAATAAAATCCTCAGACGATGATAAAAAAAAATCCTCAACATTATTTTTAAGCCGAAAATAATATAAACTAGAAGCGAAAGTTAGTAGGTACCTACATAGATAAAGTATGTGCGATCAAAACGTTGTGTACTAATAAAATCGTCTGATATAGAGAAAAACGAAGCCCTGTTAGAAAAATGATAAAACTAATCGAATAGAAAATTGTTTTGGCAAATATAAGCACTTTACATAGGTAAATTGGAAATTCATATACGTAAAATCAATTTAACCTTACTACGTTCGACGCGAAATTCAATAAAAGCTGTGGTTGATTCTAGATGTGTTTTCTAGGATCAAATAGGTTGTGATTGCGATTGAACTTGAATACAATACAGTTTGCAATACTTTTTTAAAAATAGATTTTATTTCTATCTGTTCGAGGACTTCACCTTACAATACACTCACATAGACTTGAAGCTGGGTAAGAGATAGATAATAATAAGTGATAGATAATAAATATCTCAAACTAAGTGTTATATAATTATTAGTTAGTGTCAGGCCTTTTACTATCTAAATGGTAAGTTTCATTAGGTACCTACAATTACTCATTTATCATTTTTTTATTATAACATGTAGTATATCCGTTGTTTAGTATCCATAGTACAAGCCTATTGTGCTTCGTTTGGGGCTAGATTGTGCTGTGTGTAACATCGTGCAATATATTTCGGATCCAGCTTGGTCCCTCTACTGGCGTAAATCGTAGAACCCAGCAGACTTGTCCATGTTTCGAAACGTACGCCTCTCCAGCCACTTAAGAAGACGTTTTTCTATCTTCCCGATGAGTGTGGTAAATCTTAGACCACATTATCACCCAATTACCTTAAAGTGAAATAGAGGTCAATTAATGACCTATCGTAAAAAATATTTTTTTTTTTCGTTAAGAGGCAACATAATTCTACAAAAACTCCCACATTGTAATATTATTACTGGAAAAATAAAACCTTTTCATTTTGCTAGGGTTGATTCATGCTAGACCGGGCCGGGAATGAGACGTGTCCGAGCCGAGCTACTTTATATGACGACACGCGACCGAGCCTCGTTCGCGTTTGCGACGCAGGCGTCCGGTGGAAACACATTTACGTGACGTAACGTGTCGTGACGGTGGGGTGCACACTTATCTGTCGTGTCGTGATGCGTTCAGAACACATCATGACACGACAGATAAGACGTCACGTCAGGTAAATATGCCTCTACCTTTAGGCACGGAATGGCATGGATAAAATGTACGTATTGTACGCGCTGTACAAAGCAAACTAAGTTGTTTTAGTTATTTCACTACAAATTCATAAGAGAAAGTTTAAAAGTTTAAATAAAGAAAAAAAAAATTAACCAATTTTAAATCATTATTTAAATTAAAATGTTTTATTTCTACTAAACATTTTATTACCTAAGTGCAGGAATACCTACGTTATTTATTGTTAAAAATTTTACCAATATGTGTCTGAACAGTTATGTCATGTCGCCTATTCTAGAATGGTGAACCGTTTACATCGTTTACGAAACGAAAAAAAGTTTCGAATAACGTTTTATATTTTTCAATCGCTACCGGCAATATAAATATTTCGCGTTACTTTATACTGGTGTGTATCGTATGTATAGGTAGCAATAATAATTATCTTTTTGCTGTAGGTACAAAGATTATTTGTAAATAAATCTGCGTGTTTATAAAAAGTCGAATTATATTTTAGGGTTCCGTACCCAAAGGGTAAAACGGGACGGTTTTTAGTACTTATTTTTAATGCCAAGGCATATCTATTAGAAATATTTTCTAGGCAAAATACCTACGGGCCGTGTGGTGTAATATATATTTTTCTACATTTTAATATTAATAGATAACAAATTTTAATAAATTATGTCGAATTACCGAAGAATCTGAATTATAAATTAAGTTTTCCTTACGCTCATACACCTACGCTGTCACGTAGTGTGACAAACACGCCTCTGTTACAAACTTTATTTAAAGCTTCGTAGTTTCAACCGCGTAGCCTATTTCAGATCGTTACTATTGGATGCTTTACAGTAAATTATACGATGTTTGGGTTCCGGATATTTGGATTAAGACCTGCTTGGAATTCCAGTGGTGTTAATTAAATACATGGACATTCACTATAACTTTGGTCTCCTAACCAGTTCCAGGATTAAAGACCAGTTTATAGAGGGAAAATGGCTTAGCAAAGTCTAATCTTGATTTCATTCTATTTTTAACTTTCTCACAGATCACTTTCTCACTTTCACACAGCGCCGCGAGGCGCACTTTAGTAAAACTATTAGGGAAACTGTGCTTATATTAACTCAACAAGCTTAGTCGCTTACCACGGGGCTAGATGGCGCTGTGTGTTGTTCAGAGTTTTTTTTTGTTATTGTAATTAGCAGTTACATGATTTTACGGTCTGCAACGTGAAAATGAGTTACTTTCGCATTTATGATATTATTAAGGAAGTAAGGATTTCGCGGTCAGTTTTTCCTCGGTTTGCGCCTGAAAAATATACGTACTTACCTTTCACATTGAAATCCCCATGGGGTATTATAAGTAGTAGTCTATACGGAGTAATTGCCCGGCTGCTATGCGAAGGTTGCTAGGTCTATCATCGCCGGTAATAAGTGCTTATTTATGCTGCCTATGTAATGATTATTGCTGGCTATTTGTATTCCTTACATGTGCTTTTTACAAACAAAGGAGATAAATAGATAGATAGATAAACGCACAACTCAAAGTTTAATACATTAAGAATCAGCTCAGAAATAGAACGTTGCACAAATGGGCGACCTTATCGCTAAAAGCGATTTCTTCTAGACAACCTTTGGATGGAAATGAACTGTTTAGCTTCAAACGGTAGGTTGTGATAGAGACTAAAGTAGGATATTAGTATACCTATCCCATGTTTATAGTAGGTAACCATAATACAAGCCTGGTTGCTTAGTTTAAGGCTAAATAATAATGCAATAGGTATATTTTATAAACCAACAGATTAATAGATATGATTTATTAACCTGTGGGTTCAAACTATTTTTTTACTTTCTCTTCCCGCGACTTCGTCTGCGTTGTTCGAACTCCTACCTCCGCTGTACAAAAATCCACACTTAAACGGTGGACGAGGGAAGTATACCTATGTATCGTACATCAGTACATCGGTATTACTTTACAATTGCGTCAAGGATTTGCACTGTCAGTCTAGGGTCCTAGTTGTTCGCGCGCCCGCAATACAAGTGTAAAATTAATATATCAGCCCTTATTTTCTTCTTCTTCTCCTCCTTCTTCGTTGTTGGTTACTGTGCCCGCTATAGGTAAGGCAAGGTAAGGTTTAAAAAAGACTGTGAAATTATTACGTTAAATTTGGAGAATGCATTTTTATTAATAATTAAAAACACGGTGTTCCGAGAAGGGGGTATTAAGCCGAAAGGGCGTTGTTCTAGACGTCTAGGCGAACAACTTTTGCTCTACAACTTTTGGAAATTCGACGTAGTTTTCGAAAATTTTGAGTTTAATGTTTGTTTGTTTTTTAGTTTGAGGTCATTGGCCTTAAGGTGGCCTTTTATTTAGTTTGGACCACTACAATCTTAACATTAACTGTTTTTTTTTTCAGTGATACAACTTTAAATTTTCGAACAAAAAAATCAAGTCATGTTGTGGTAAGCCTGTTAGCCTGGGGAATTAAGACTATGTAAAAAAAACTTGTTCAGCGTCGTCCGTCGTAAAATCACACCTTTTTAAAACGTAACGTCAGCGCGATCTAATTTGACCAGTAACGCCATCTACAAACGATAATATCAGCGTTTTCTTATAAAATGTAACCCTCATTTTACCCTGTTAGGGGATGAATTTCCAAAAAATATTTTATCCACCTTTATCGGTAAGTACGTAACTATTAACCTAATACCCGACTTTCAAACATCTAACTCTAAAAACAAAAAAGTTTCATATAACCCTTATTTTACACCCTCGGAGGGTGAATTACCAAAAGTCCGTTCTTAGTGAGCGCCCACGTCTTAAAAGGAACCCCCACGCAAAATTTTAGACTCTAGCACTTGTAGTTTCTGTGATTTCGTGATGAGTCAGACAGTGATTTTCGCTTTTATATATATATATAGATAAAGATAAGAAGATAGATAGTTATTAACCTCAACCATTATTGTCTATAAATTAACTTTCTGATGAAATAAACTTATAAACTACTTATTACTATAAACTATTTGTAAGAAATTAAGCAACAGTTTTCAAATGATCGTCTTACAGAAATTCTTGGTTTGATGGTTAAATCGGTCCTTACTACCTTTACTCCATCAGTCAATTAAATAGGACTGCCGTATATCACGAAATCCACAGGGAAAATACAATTAAAACACTTCGCAAGTGAGCCTTATATCACAGACGGTGTTTTCAACGTTCATGCCCATTTTTTGGGTGTTTGGGAATTATGCAAGGTCACCACTATCATTTTTGTAGTAACATGGCTGGGTTATCATATCAATAATAATAGCTTATAATATAAAAACGTAAAAAAGAGAACATTCTGAGCAACAATAATTATTTACCCACCACCCCCAAGATAATCGAAAACAAAGCTTAAATAGCGTATAGCTTTGGAAAAACATGAAACGTTATTTTGTAAAGCGGAGGATATTGAATATCGGTTGCAGAGGAGATTATCTGCTTACAAAAGTAAAGAGGTTTATACAGGGTTAATGACTAAATATACGCATGTATTTAAGCATTTTTAGTCAACTAATTCAGTTGTTTAAGAGTCTTTAGTTTATTAAAGGATCTTATTTACGTAGAAAAAAAATATTGTTACGTCTATCTTAAAAATTACACGAGTTCGGCTGCGGCAGCAAAGATGCTATGTGTATGACTGACGATCTAATCTTCAAAAGCATCTTTCAGTTTGTGATAAGTTACCGCAGTGTCTGTTTATAACCGTTTTCCTTCTAATGTCATATCTACATCTACTGCTAAGCTTGAGATCAATTAGAGAAGCCACTTTTTTCATTGTAAATCCACGAGTGCTCATTATTTCCATAAACTGTAGAGTCAGATGGAAACAGTCTGTAAATTGCGATGCCGTAACCGATCTGCATTTAATTGAGCATTCACGTGCTCTTCTGATTGACTTTGGTAAATTCGAAGTTACGGACAACCGCTAGCTAGTAGGTACAATATATCGAAGTGGGAATTTACCTGTGGTATTTACAAAGGTTAAAATAGGTTGATGTTCAATAAGTACTTATGTAGCCTTCTCGTTTTGTGGTGATCCAATTATTTCTGTTCGCTTCTAACGTCTACCTATTTCAATTTATTGTCTGTCGATTTCTTTATAAAGAAATTCTTGATAAGTAACTTCTAGTGCACTTTGTACTAAACGAACGAGTGAAGGCAAATGAGCTTTGACGGCTTCTGAGATTTGTTTAGATGTTTTTATTATGCGGGAAACTAAGATAATGCAATGTTGTCTTAATGGGTTATCTAAGCTATTTCGAAACACTATCCATCTATAGACGGTTTCCTGATGACTATTGACACAGTAAAGTAATAAAATATTGAGATTACTTTACTGAATAGAAGTTCAAAATAGCGAAGGTTCGTTTTACCTAACATATTTATGGTTTGCATCTCCTTGATACGTTGTCAATAGTTTCCAATTTCAATACACTCACTTCCTAGAAACTTTACAATGTGATTACAAAGGACATGAATTTTTAAGGGTAGTTTAATTTCCCTTTATTATTATTATTGCCGAATGTTGCACACAGCGGCATAAAACCCAAAACTAAGCAATTTGGCTTGTACTAAGGGTACTAGGCAAACTACCTTTGCCCTTCGAGTTTTTCTCGGGACAAGTATTTAAATGTATGCTGCCCATGTTTGTTTCAGTTTGCATTTATGTTTTTACAATAAAAGTATTTTATTATACTTACCCCAAACAATAAAAATTTAAAAGCTTAGATGCTTGTGTGTCAATCACGCAAAAATAGCTCAACGAATTAAAAATTCGGCTGAAATTCGGCACAGAGATACATAGTTTACAACCTGGATTAACACGTAGGATGTAATCCCGATATTTCAATGTGAACGGAATCTATGCGGGTGACGCATTCACTGCTAGTTACACGTATATCTACCTAACGAAACCTATACTGCTAATAACTAACTATCTAACTACGAGTAGCATTAGTTAGATACATACCTGCATAGGTATATGTTCTCTGATTGCATACACGTGGAAGAGTAATACAATGTTAACTCAGTCCTTGCATGAACATTCTGAGATTATACTCGTATCGTGGTCGACGGCGATTTCCATTTGCTTTATTCGATTTACACTTAATAAAACTATTCGATTACTGTTTTGATTACTACACACATAACTCATCATCATCCGAGCGTTGTTCCCGGTTGCATCCCTCTCGAGAGCCCGGGGTCCGCTTTCCTACTTTTACGTCTCCACTTCGCACGATCTTCGGCATCCCGTGTAGTGAGGCCATTTGCACGCATATCCGATCTTACAACGTCAAGCCAGCACTTCTTGGGTCTTCCCAATCTGCCGCGGCCGGGCGGAGGCGCCATGGCAAGACATTTGTTTCCCACGTAACTAGCCGGTTTTCGTAGAACGTGGCCGTACCACCGTAAGCGGCATTCTTGCAGTTTGTCTGCAATGTCTCGGACATTAAGGCTGCCCCTGATGCGGGAGTTTCTGACGCGGTCTTTTCGCGTCACTCCACACATCCAGCGCAGCATCTTCATCTCCGTGACACGCAGCTCCTGCTTATGTCGCTCAAGCAATGGCCACGCCTCACTACCATACAAAAGGCACATAACTACAGACAGAATAGTAGGTATTATTTTTAGTGGTATTTGAATTTTTTTATTTATTTATTAAGTTTTAATTTTATGACTGACTGATGGATCAACGCATAGCCTAAACCGTTGATAGTTGAGAGCTGAAATTTGGAGTCTTCAATGATGTAGAGACAGGTGAAACTGAGGGACCCAGCTAGTCAATAATAAGTTATATATAACATTAAAAGAAGAATGATATAGTCTTCTTTTATTGGAATACGATTTTCTAACAAGGTAAACATTATGGTGTTTAGGCTCACATGTAACACAAACTACTTATGTAGGTAAATTTTGAGGATTTCAGTTGAATCTAAATTTGTTCAAAAATATTTAGTTTCATGTCAGTCTCCATGATAAAAAAAAGTAAGTTAATTTTAATAATGTTAACCACGTTTTTAGTCTTCTGTCGTAAAACCATTATGTTTGTCTAAATAAATTCAGACGAAGTAAAAATACAGAAATAAAACGTTTTCAACCATGCCACATTGCTTAAAAAATTTGTCGGATTTCTGAACCCTCGCAGGATAAATAGGTTTGTTGAAACAGTCTTTTATTAAATTAAATCTGAATATTCATCGTAAGAACTTGAGTTTTATGGTAAAATTATCTAATAATTGAGTTAACATTTTAGCATAAAAGAAAAATTGGGTATAGGTCCATACATACATAATATATTAATAGTTATAGTTACACTGGCTTACCATCCAAGTTTACATACCTACTTACAATCCTGACATTAACCAAAAAATCTGCAAAATCAATAATTAAAATAAGAAAAGTCCTAGAAAACTATATTAACACTGGATAAACTGATCACTGAACAATAGCGCGTTAACCAACCTATTGTTAAACAGGGGGAAAAAACTAACCGACAGGTGCTATAGGGGCGGAATAGGATGGATTTTAGCACTGACAACCACAGTCTTTATTTTTAACTAACATACTGTAGAATGTCGTATAGGTACTTACCTACTTTAATAGGTACCTAATGCATTGAAAAAAAATATAAAAACAGTAAACGATCTGGTAGATGCGAAAAAAGACATCCCCGATTAATGGGAGATTTAAAAACGCTTAAATTTGCGTAATACAATGCTAAGGATTTTTGTGATAGACCCCTCGAGTTCGAGTACATAGGTAACTTTTAGCGCAAGCCTAGATTCATTTGGGGCTACATGAGGCTGTGTGCAACGTCTTTCAATATTTATATTAATTAATAAGACAAGCAGATTATTTACCTACCTAATGTTTATCTACCGATTCAATATTGTGTCGTAATGGCAAGGAATTTCTTAACTTAGGTACTTCGTTTACGTCCTCTTAAAGATTTAATAAAATCCCAATTTATCTAACGCCATCCTCAATTTAGAGTTTTCTCGTTTACGGTAGGTACCTACCAATCTTCGTACGTATATAGTCATTAGATTAAATGTCTTCGCTACACCTTTGCTTTCAAAGGTTTCAAGTTATTAAAATGTTCTAGTACCAAACATATCTAAGGGGAAGAAATAATACCACCTCAGTCGAAAAAAGAGATTGTGCGTATTTAAGGTGCTGCGAAAACACATAAACGCATGAAATATGTAAGTATTCGTCATAGCTCATTCGTAAAAATGAGCTATGCTCAGATCGAAATTAAAGACAACCAAAATTCTTACTTCTTCTTTTCATATAAGTAGTGGTGTGCCTCACCTAATGTTAAAGCTGTAACAGACGTTCGAACCGCCCCACTATCGCACCATTTGTACTATTTTGTATTCTGTGGCATTGCACCGTAGTAGTGCGGTAAGCTGGAAGAGACAATCGAACTTGTCCATGTACAGCCCATTTGCTTATTATAGTCGCGGTGTGGGCGAAATACGAACTACATCAAAGTTTAGCAAAATTTTCAAATAACATACTTGTCAAATATGTCAATAATTGTTTGTGTACGATTCGATTTGAAACCCACGGAGCATCATGCATTAAATGTATAAAATTCATTTGTCAAAATCTTCTGGTGCGCTATTATCGCGCTCTAATGATGCAGGATACACAAAGAATATAATTTTTGAAGCAAATTAATTTCAATAATAGTAATCCTTGCTATGACAATTGCGAAAAAAGTAATTGCGGGGTTTATGTACTATGTCATGTGTACGTATTTACAAAAAAAGTTGTATATTTAATATTACGTTACAAAGGGAACATGAGATGCATATACCTATAGGTAGTTATATAACTTATAGGATGTCAAACTGACACCTCACTGATATTAGCAATAATAATATGCGACAATTATGACGTATTATGTGGCGTCGGCCACAGAATACAGGATAGTCGTTGTATAATTTGACGGTACGGTGCGGTGTGGGTTCGACCGTCTCTGTCACGACTAGGTAAGCGTGAAGTGATTTATTTACTGGACGCTTATTTATCGCGCTGGTATTTTTTAATGGATTCGAAGAATTCAAGACACAATTAAGTGGTTTTGAAACTGGGTTAGGTATTTATTCAGGGAATTTTATATCAAACGATTACCTCAGGTAAAAGGCGAAGTACTTATTATGCGTTTTACAAGTGAAACCAGAATTATCTGAGTGAATATATTTACCGCGCGTTCGAGACTAAGAATAAATATAATCCCTTGGTAAAATAGCCAGGGGATTATATTTATTCTTCTTTTTTTTTAATTAAAAAAATACTACCTAGGTATACATCTATGTATGTATAGCTGTTGTGGTTAACGCTCGTAGGTTAACACAATACGAGGTGATGTAGTTCGGCGAATTCAAAATTCGAAACTTAGTCTCCAAAAACCAGAATGATTTCAACAGTAGATGAGGTCGAATTAGGAAAAGTTTTCAGAATTAGGAAAGCAATTAAGAATTCTTCGAATCCATTAAAAAATACCAGCGCGATAAATAAGCGTCCAGTAAATAAATCACTTCACGCTTACCTAGTCGTGACAGAGACGGTCGAACCCGCACCGCACCGTACGGTCAAATTATACAACGACTATTCTTTATTCTGTGGCCGACGCCACATAATACGTCATAATTGTCGCATATTATTATTGCTAATATCAGTTAGTAGAGGGCGTCTCGTGGCCGTTCAGATAGAGATTTGTCGTATTCCACAAATTTGCTATCTGGTTGCGTTTTGGCTATTCATAATGTCATCTTTATATGTTTTCTTTAAGCACAATAACCTTTTGAACTTGAACTTAATTGGCTCGAATTCAATTAAAGCAAACAGAAATTTGCAATTAGTAACAAGAAACCCCCGGTATTCGGGTATTTGAAGGACAAACCTTGACATTGTACCTACAGCTTGCCTATTTGATTAACCTAACAATTTTTTTTAGCAAATAATTGTCCTAAACTTTATTGCACAGTTTGTACGAAACATTTTTAAGTTGGAATTGTTTTGAACTTGAAGTTGAGTTTTAACTTCCCTTTTTAGGGTTCCGTAGCCAAATGGCAAAAAACGGAACCCTTATAGATTCGTCATGTCTATCTGTCTGTTCGTCCGTCCCGTCCGTATCTCACCGCCACTTTTTTAAATTTAGGTGATTTAATTCATATTGTCATATATCATCATCATCATTTCAGCTGTAAGAAGTCCACTGCTGGACATAAGCCTTCCCTCATAGATTTCCAGATGCTTCGGTCATAAGTGGCCTGCATCCATCGTGAACCCGCGGCCTCGCGGCCGCGGCGGCTATACTTACGTATAATATAATATACTGCATCCCATGGTTTCACCCGCGTAAGTCCCGATCCCGTGGGAATATCGGCAGCGAAAGTAGCTTATGTTACTCCCTGATAATGTAGCTTTCTATTGGAGAAAGAATTTCTGAAATCGGTCTAGTGGTTTCGGAGATTACCCCTTAAAACATACATACAAACATACACGTTACCAACGTAACTCTTTATAATAATATACTCGTAGTATAGATTATGCACGAAGCGCAACTAGTTGTAGTAAGTAGTCCGTTGATTACTCGGGATCTACTTGTTGTATTTCGGTGTATATTATTAGATTAGATCATTTATAAATACAACAAAAAACAACGGCACCAAACGATAATCCACCAAAACCTCCTCAGGTGCAGTAAGCAGCCTATTGAAAGCTGCAAGCTGACTTCTTTGAGACAAGATTCCAACCAACGCAGCAAATGTCATTTTGTCAAATATCACAGCAATAAAAGTAACTATCCGAAGTCAACGAACTCAGATCCGAAGAATATCAGTTAACATCTTATGACGTTACTCCCGGATTGAGTAAAGATGCGTGGTTCGAATTCCGCCCTGCATCCGCTATGCGTTGTGTTTTTGTAGATGTATTTTGCCTCTAATAAATATTTCTAGGCTTAAACTTAAAGTAAAAATAGAATATTCAGTCATATATGATGTAAAAAAAAAAGATTTCTGTAATATAAAAAAAAACTGTTCCTTAATTTTTTCAAATAAATCGCAGTAGCAGTATAGTCAGTGAAACCCACAGTAATACCTAATACTTTACCTACACTAATTAAACTTTTTTTATGAACTGAACTTCGTTCAATACGAGATTTATATGGTTTTATTGAACTTCAAATTAATGTTTTGTAATCTTGTAAATTGGGGATTTTTTGAACTCTCTCAATTTTGCATAGTCGCCTTACGTTTTTTTTTCCACAACTGAAATTCGCTAGCCTTGTCACGCTATTGGGAATGTATGGGCCTGTTAGCTAAAAACCGAAGATTGAGTTTAATTTCATAATATCAACATCGCGAAAACAAAGGAATAATCTAAAATAAAAAAAATAGAAATCCAATACAAAGGTCGTAATACTCCTATTGATTCGTGTTTGTAGGTCTGTACTTATAATTCTATTTATAGCGGAACGGGATCTGCGAAACAAATGATTACAATAACAATAAAGAGCTTCGTGCTTTGTTGAAAAACGATATAATAGCAACTATTGTTGAACGGTCGTTGTGGTACTTATGGGGCTTTATTTTCAACAGCAAAGTAGGAAATTATTGCACAGAAAATGGAGATTTATAGTTCTCACATGTTTCATAAATATAAGTGGGACAAATTAGCTGGCTAACAAAAAAAAACAATGACTATAACACTCTCCGTATTTTTGTTTGAATTGCTCTCGCTTTTTGTCGTTTAAAATATTTTCTAGTAAAAATTTAAAATTAAAAACATTTTTCGGTTTTAATCGCGTGGTGTTTATTACTTTTAGCATTGTTTCAACCCTCAACGTTTCAAGACCTATACAGGTCTCTTCTTCAGGATTGACTGTCTTTTGTAAACGTTGAGCGTTGAAACAATGCTCAAAGTAATAAACGCCACGCGATTAAAACCGAAAAATGTCTTTAACTTCAAAACAACATCGCGAAAACAGAAGAAAAATCTAGTATACCTACCTAAAGATTTTATCACCAAAAACAAATGAGTTCCGCAATTTCATCACAGAAATTTTATCATTATTCACTACAAAGCATTGATTTCAATCGACTTAATTCATGAACCATCAAAATGAATCACAAATTGACTGTTGAACAAACTTTATTTCCATATCGACGTCCTCGTGCCAACGAGCCGACTGTGCCAAGCCAGCAACAAGTTGAGTTATTTACGTGAACGCAGATCACAAATTTTAAACCGACCGGAAACCAACTCAATATTTATTCTTAATATAACACTTCCCTATACAAAAATGTTTCTTACTCGTTCACGCAAAAGGTAGGGGGAATCCGCAATGAAACTGACGTGTTTTGAACGGACACTATCGAAAATATTTTATGTTTTTTGGGTGTTGGCATCATTGATGACCATAGACTTGTAGGCCTGTGACCATATACCCTTGTCCATGGTCATCAATGGTGCCAACAGCCAAAAATCTAAAATATTTTCTAATAAAAATTTGAGGTATTAGGTATATCGATAGTGTCCGTTTCAAAACACGTCCGTTTCATTGCGGATTCCCCCTACTGATTGCGACAAATTAACACAAACCGGCGCGGCGCTCTAATCTATTTGAGTTATACAGTTTTTAATTATTCTATTTATGGGGTTGTGCCCGGGACTATATTACAGTCTAACATTTATATTACAGTCTAACATTTATCTATCCCGGCCTAGTCACCACTGCGCACCTGGAACAACCTTCTCATCACAAAACTCCTTAATTGGTAACGTTATAGTTTACAACCAAAGTTCGTCAAAGATACGGTAAAAATAAAAATTGCACGCACATATTATTTTATTTTTACACTATATTATTTTTAATCCATAGTAGAGCCGCCACACTAAACCACAAAATAGAACAAAATTGGTATTAGAATTTTTAGTTTTTTTTATTTATGAGTGACAAATATCCATTTCAATCATTTGGCGCACTTCGCAAAATGAGCACTCACCAAAAAAATAGCATTTCGCAGAATGTGCATTTCTCACATGGGGCAAATCTCATAGTGTGCACTTCTCAAAAGGAGCATTTCTCTTAATGTGCATTTCGCAAAATGCGCACTTCGCAAAATTTGCACTTTTCTAGGATATGACAAAACGTGACGTGGAAAAGTTCAAAATAAAAAAGTGTTTCTGTGTACCTACAATGAAAAAATTTTCACTAAGTAAAAATATTTATTTTAAACCCGGACTAGGTATTGATCGTCAGTTAAATATGTTACCGTTAAAATATTCATATTTTTGAAAAAAAACTATAGGTTAAACCTAATGAAATAATATTCCTATAAATAAATTAGCCTTACAAAAAATATTATAAATCACAACTTCCTTTTTTTTATAATATTACTTTATTATACAAAAAATATATAATAATCGCATTATAAACTTGTAAATACCAAATAACAAACACTTTTTAGGTCACTAGAAGTATAATTATTATACTAAACTCACCTCATATTTTTACAAATAAAAATACAAATGCAAAAAATATTATGTAGATTTAAGCAGATACTTATATAATTTTAAAAGATATAATAAAGTTAAAAAAAAAATGAGATATCCTAGAGATGTGTACATTTTGCGAAGTGCGCATTTTGCGAAATGCTTATTATGAGAAATGCTCCTTTTGAGAAGTGCACATTATGAGAATTGCCCCATGTGAGAAATGCACATTCTGCGAAATGCTCATTTTTTGGCGAGTGCTCATTTTGCGAAGTGCGCCATACACGTCAGAGCCAATCATTTCAATACATATCAATACGTAGAGATATTGATATTCTGTAACCAGCCATTGTTCCTGCCTGCATTGTGTAATTTAATATTAGGTAGAACACAATAGCTTCCATTGTTACTTAACTATAATAGCTGGATAATTGACTGACTGATGACTGTCATGTCATGACTGTTTATGAGACTATCTCTATCATCATGTTAAGCTATATTGAAAGTTCAAATACGTTTTATTAATGAAAATAATATAAAATAAAGTTGTAAATAATTAAATATCTTTATGTAAAATGAATAGGAAAGTAGTAAAGCATAGAACTATTCATATCCTAATGAAATAAGGTTTTGCGCTTTTACCATTTTGCTCTATTACCAATGTGATCTTTAACCATTTTGCGCTTTTGACCTTTTGCTATCTTACCGTATTGCTCTTTAAGCATTTCGTGTCTTTACCATTTTGAGATCGTTTACCGTTTTGCTTTTTTACCGTTCCGCGCCTAAAGATTGAATATCGTTATTTAATTATCAATTTTTTTAACATGTAATGGTTATTTACCAATAAACGAGTATTTGACTATTTTGGTTATAGTTTGATTTGTTGTCTCGCAGACTTTTTGAAGGTCACGATTTGCTCGCATATTTATTTTCATTTTCCCCGGACTTTATTTGCGTATTGTTATTTTTAGATTATCTTACCTCGACGACGACGTTTCGACTACATTAGGTATATTAGGTATATACATTAGGGACCAAGTATATTATTTGGCCCCGGGGAGACTCTTCGCGACTAAGACTATTGTTTTATAAGTATTGAAAAATGTCAATATGATATTAACAAAACCTACAAAGCTGTAGTACGCCAAAAACAACTTTTCTACTTTAGAGTTAAAATATTGCAATTTTCTTACGGATCCCTAATTTAAAGAAAAAAATAAAGCCTATATAAATTCCTGATACCTAATGTAGCATTATAGTGGCAAACAAAAGAATTATTGAAATTGGCCCAGTGAGATAACCCCTAACATATTACATACAGACATATATTACCAACGTAACCTTATTATAATAATTTTATGGTATAGATTTTAACAAAGTAACGTTTAATAAAGGTTTAAGTCTGTTGTCTGCCTTCGCTTTAAACACGACAAAGAGGGTCGTAGTTTTCATTCAGTTAGTTACATAAATAATTCATTATGCGTACGCATTCACAGTACTCTGTAAGAGTGGTTAACGTTTCAATTTGGACTGAAATGTTTGAACATTGTTTTAGTACGCATATGAATGTGTTAAGATTTTCAACTTCTTGATTTATGAGTACCCCGATAGTGTCTTCCGACGTATGGAAGCTGGAATTTTACCTATTACCTATGTGAATGAATAGTTTGCCGTGGTCTCTTATAAGTTGTGCAGTTTTTATGCAGCGCTATGTTATGCCTTCTTAAAAACTGTACCATCCCATGCTTAAACAGACGTCTCGGTAAACTAGAAACATCTACTTTACTGTCTTGGCCTGATAGCGATTGTTGATGAACCCAACCAAATTGTTGAGTTTTGGCAGAAACGAAATTTTAATGTGTTGCTGAACATAAAAATATCTAGATTTTTTTTATAAACGATAGCTGAGCGTTTTACCATTATCTCACCTGATGGTAAATGATATTAAGGTCTAAGATGGGGTTAGTATCGAATCGTCTAAATCTCAGGTAGTCAAACGTAGTAAGTCGTCTAATTGGTTGGTGGTCTAAAGCTGATGTCGTCATAAAAGCAGGTAGTCTAAAACTCAATTTCGTCTAACTAGGAGGTCATCTAAACAAGCGCTCATTTAGATGATATGATAATAGCAGTGTGTATAATCCGACCTGTCTCCCTAAGTGACAGCATCGGCCTACGAATCGTATGGAACATTTAGTGAGTAGGTCTTTATGACGAGTTGCCCGAGTGGTTCCCACTAACGTTCCTCGTGCTTGTTACTTCACTACGATGCACTCTTTGTATGCAGTATGGCGCTGGGTTGTGGAGCCGCGTGGCCTGAGCCGATTCTAAGGGCGTCTTCAAGAGGCAGAAGCGGGCGATTGCGCGAGTAAAGTGCGACACGTTCTTCGAATCGTTAGGTATTCTAACATAGCCTCGCATTGTGATGATGCAAATTGCTGTATATATTAAAATGAATCTGGACACGTTCAGTAAACAGAAGGATGTTCATGGGATTATCACGCGACAGTGTAACTAGCTTAGCACTTTTCCTAGACGTCTAACTAGGATTATTGCTATGATACACAATTTATTATTTTTTCAACTATGAGATGTAGATATATCATTGTAAATGAACATTTAATTCATTTAGCCTGATGTAATTTGTTGTTAGTGTAATTAGATTGAATTTAATTGACACAATTTAATTTTTTTATCCACATTTGTGACGTAATGAGTATTTACCAATAAACAAGTATGAGTATAAACACAGACAAGTATTTCTGCCGTTGTTAGTTAGAGGGTGTTGGGTATTTTTAACTCTATAGCCTGCTATTAAGTTAGCAGCACTAACTTAATAGCAGGCTATTTAGTTAGTGCTGCCAAATACTTTTATACCAAAAAGAATAGGTACGTATGAACTAGAAGTAAGACAGTCAAACTTCAGTACCTGGAATCTAGATCCTATTGATAAACAATACAAAAGACTTGATTACGGTGAGACATTGATACTATCTAAACTTTGTTATCTGATTAAAACTTTTATTAATCGACGTTAACATCGTAAACGATAAAACTGTGAAGTCCTTTTAACTTTGAAGACAATAGTCACCAGCGACAGCCTTCAGCGTTAAAACACGAGTACCTTTAGGTACTCTTTACAACTTTACAACGTTAGATTAAAACAAAAAACTAAAGATACGGTACCTAGTCTCGGAAAATGAGACGTTAAAACTGCGTCTAGCTGACGCACTAGCCTCAGTCGTATGTCGAACCGTTGCCGCGTGAGCACGTGCTGTCACACCGCGATTGTCTTTTTGAAATCCATAAGGGTGCCTTTTTGCTTATTCACAAATGCCTGAATCATTCTTAAAGACAAATGTTTTTAAATACAATAATTTTATGAAAATGCGTGTAGGTGTTTCTAGCTCATTTTTCGAACACGCAATGTTAGAATATACCTGTAATGAATTTATGGGTGGAGCCACACACAGCGCCAATTGAAATGAATTTACGTTCGGCTAGGGCCAAATTGTAATGAAAGATAATAAGTGAACAAGATGCAATGAAAATTGATTTTAAAGCCAAACATAGATTATCGTTGGGCTCGAGCCAACTAGTAACAAAAACTAACAAAAATATGAGCAGGTTAACAAATCTTGGTGAACAAAGGGTTCAAAACCAACAAATAAAATAAAGTTCGGGCGCCATCACCTATAAGTAGGGTGAAATAAAATAAGATAACTAAAGATGCTTACCAATATAGCTTCAGCGGAGAGTATTAGATGCTTTTAATCTGCAGGGGGGTGCCTGGAAGTCGTACTAAGGAAATAAAACTCCCTATACAGATTCAAAACTCCCATTTATTCGCCTGTTTGTGTATTATAGCGTGGTAAGATAAAGAAATCTTGTGGTTTCGATTATGGTGGGGCAAAGCTTTGCTTTTTCAATACCAATAAAAGAATCTAAATTTGTTAAAACCAAAAAAAAACTAAAAGCTGACCTTCGTTCCTCCAAACGGTATTCAAAATCCAAACCAAGAATGTCCAATTAAAGTTTTCAAAATGTATCCAAACGAAGACGCATAGCCTCCACAAGACGGGCCTCTCCAAAACAAAACATCTATAAGTAGGCATCCATAACCAGGGCCTCCCAATAAAGAAGCGCGTTTAGCTGTAAATGTAAAAAACTCGAATTAACCTCACGGAATTTTCACAGTGGTATTTCCCAAAATTTAAATAAAAACTTACCGCAAAGACAAGATAAGTCGCTTTCTTTTCCAAGAAGCGGCTTTGACCATAATGAAGCTAAATAATCTGTAACAAAATCAATCAATCCATGTAAAAAAACAACCTCCAAAAACGCGGTTTCGAAAACTCAACAAACCAACCAAAATACTAACCCAATTATGAAAATGTGGTGCCCCGCAGGCGTCACCAACATCGCAGCTACCATCTAACATTATAAACCTCCGGAATCCCCATTATTCACAGCGATTCAAGCAGATCGAAAAATTCCAATTCCTTTCACCAATTCATCTTCCAAAAATGACCCAAAGACAAACTGATTCGAAATGTCAAAAATTCTTTTTTTTAATTCGCGATCATTATCAGCACTCTAATGTCAATTGCCAACGAATGAATGAAAAAAAGAAAGAAAAGCGCGGGAACCAAATTCGAATTTGCACAAAATGGCTTGCTTCGCCATAACATGTAAGGGAATGAAAAATGACATTACGTACCGTATCTACTATTTTTGTTTTCATCTAAGTTTACAACTACTCATGTTACTATGCTTTGAGAAGTTTGAGATTTTCAAATTTATTAAGATGTCTAACGCGATCTGCACATTTCACGAGTTCCACATTGCAAGATCTACACATTTTGCGATTTAGATTTCGACCTAGATTTGTAAATTTAGGTGATATGATAAGCAAGGTCTTACAGTATAAGTAGGTAAAGGAAACCTTTCGAAAAGTGAATAAGTAGCAAATTTATGTACATTTTGGTAACTTACGGGATTACGAATATCTTAATTTGCCCAACTGTTTTTATCGTGTTGACTCAGACAGAACCTTGATCTTAATATTATATGCCTATAATATACATATTTTAATTTGACACCTAGCTGATAGGAATCATTTATCTCAGTAGGGTTTTAATTTTAACTCGATATTTCCACGCCTTCCCGAGAAGATAAAGAAGATCCACGAAGATAAAGATCTTGACAGACAGACGGACGGACGGACAACGAAGTGATCCTATAAGGTTCCTTTTTTACCTTTTGAGGTATGGATGGAACCCCACCTAATAATTGAATGAGATTCTACAACTTTATCGTCCATGTAGAAACATAATTTGTACAAGTTGGAAAGCGTTCTGAGCCTCTATCAATTCACCTGTTGCATATTGAAGCTGATATGTTATGAATAATTTATAGTCTTTGGTGGTAACTGAGTAAGCGCCTACTATACGTGAATTATTTTTCGAATTTATAGTAGATATACCTATCCTGTTTGATATATCCACAATTCATTTATGTAAATTGTGTAAAATATGTTGCCGTGGAAAAGTAATTGTTCATGCAATTACTGTTGAATCGATTGCGAATGTAAAATGGTAAACCTATAAAAGAGCGGAATTTTCGGAATATCATAGGGACAAGTATATACTGTTTTTCATAAAAATGTTAGAGTAAAATTGCTAATGTAAGCAATTTTACTCTAACATTTTTATTAAAAATAGCTACCTAGTTAAACGAGGTAATGAGCTACTGAGCAACCTCAACTTCGTAACCAGTTTCTTACGAGAATAAGGATCGTTTTATCCTGTAAATTACAGAAATATTTTATTTTATACTCATAAATAAGTACAAAAATAAATAAAAACAACAACTTCCCACCGCAAGAACCTACTTTTTACTACATGCGTACATGGAACCTCCATACAGAAATGAACATATTTCCAGATAACGATGTAACAAAAACCAGTAAGGTATCGACAACCACTGTCATCTGACACCAATTCCTTCAAATGAGACGGGCGAATCCTGTCCAACTAGCCGCCTCCACTCCAGCTCGAAAAGAGAATAATCTGTAAAAAAAAAAAAAAAAAACCCGACGAATTGAGGACCTCCTCCTTTTTTGAAAATCGGTTAAAAAGGCTTTGTCCTGACTAATCTATCAACGCATAGCCTAAACCGCTGATAGTAGAAAGCTGAAATTTGCAGAGTGTGTTCTATATATTATGAAGGCATCCGATAATTTTTCATCCGGATTTTTCGAATTTCCCACGGGATCGGGATGTTTGCGGGTGAAACTGCAGGACACAGATAGTTATTCCATAATAAAAATGAGGTATTATATTGTTTTGCAGATAGAAATCAATATTTCTCCGCATAAGTATTACCGTAGAAAACATTGGTAGTACTTACATCTTACATTACATGAACTGATCAATAATGTACGATAGTTACTTGTATAGAAAGTAAAACTAATTTCTAATACAAATAAGCTAACGTTGTTAAGTTCGAGAACAAGACCTCTAAAGAGTAAATATTAAATTAGAGCTGGTAAAGCGGCGACGAGCGCTTCCTGTCGACATTGAACACACCATCCGGTCGGAGTTCCTCTAGAGTAGTTAAATCCGAGACAAAAATGGCTATACTGAAGTATACTGGAGTATATACCAATAGTCGAATTCAAAACACGTAATTCAGATTCTATTTTGCAATAATGCATACGGGAATCTGCAAAGAGCAATCGCAAAACAACTATGTTATAATTGAATTTTTTGCTTCAAAAATGTCTGTGTGATATTACGGAAAAAGCTAGGAGTAAAATAATTCCAACAGAATCATTAGCTTTATGAAAAAAATATTACTTTGTTTCCTTGGCCAATCAGCGGGGAAAAGCAGACAGCGTAATTGGCACTTTTGGTTGTAATGGACTCAGTGAATAGAGATTTTACTTTATTTTTATTGTGTTTACTTTGAATGGATTTAATTTAGTTTTAGTGCACTTTATAGAACTTACATTCATAATAAATGTAAAATATTTAGGTACATATTAGTTTTAATCTATGCCTATTAAAGATGCCTATTATCCTCCCTGGATAAAGACATTAGGGCAAATATGTTTATGCCATCAAACTTATATCTGTCATGACTATCCTATTATTTTACTATTATTTTTTTATTTTAATTAGAAGATAAAAAAAAATAAAAAGGTAGATGCATTGTCATGACAGTTATAGGTTTTATGGCATTAACATATTTGCTCTAATGTCTTTATCCAGGGAGGAATATTTAAACTACGTTTGTATGGAGAAAGAGAATGGAAACTATCCTCTTAAATAACGAACCAAAAGGTTTCTCTAAGTGAAACTACGAGACTCATTAATTGAAATTATATACAAACTTCGCTATAAGTACCTAACAAAGAGACTGTAATATTTTTTTAATTATTCATTCAATTTACTTGGGTTTTTAAGCTATTGCAAAGCTTAAAAACCCAAGTAAATTGAATGAAGAAATTTCGTAACGAAAAAAAACCTAACACCGTTGCCATGGTTACCATGTAGCTCGGCCGAGCTACGTGGTAACCATGGCAACGTGGACCAAAATAAAATAGACAGCGAAGTCTCAGTAATAGGGTCCCGTTTTTACCCATAGGGTGCGTAACCCTAAAAAATAATTATAATTGCATAGGTTGATAAAAAATGCTATGCAATAGCTTTACCGCGGCAGTCCTCGAGTGCCACACTTTGTTTTTTAAATATTATTATATATATTATAGTAGGGGTGGAACCGCGGGACGCACCTATAGTGAGTTTAAACAATGTCGATGTCGATGTGTGTTCCTGTCGAAGTTTCCCCGCGACTGATATTCGACGTTTTCCTCGCGTTGTGCTTCCGATCCCGAGGGCCTCCCTCGTTACTCCCGCATGCGTAAGACCTTCCTCAAATACCAAACATTCAGTTGGCCAACTTCTCCGACAGCACCTTTATTGTTATTAGACTTCAAAATAAGAGGAGGTTCTCAATTCGACGCGTATATTGTTTGTATGCGTATCGTACGCATATGAAGTCCGATGCTGGGCAATTTTACTCCACTTTGATGTCCCGGGCACTACAACGCAGTAACAACATGGATTCAAGTTGTTTGGTGTATAAAAATATATCTAATTATGAAATGAAAAGACAATTTATAATTATTATTTATTATGTAAGTTTCGTGACAGTTCACCTAATCGGCACTATAACAGTTACGAAGCTTTCATACTTTGTTTTCCGGAATATCAGGGATTTGTTTGGCCACCACAGACGTGCTGAACTATTATGACCCTTCAATTTTAATATCTAAAATAATTTGGCGCATAAATAGCCCCACCTCTATTTATGGAAAAGTCGAAACCATATATTTTGACTTTGGTAGTTTGTTTGGTCTTGTTAGGAGTCAAACATACTAAAACTCTTAACCTCCGGGTGTAAACTATATGATATATGGAATATAGAATATAACTCAAAAACGATGCATTTATGTTAGGATATGTCGCAGCCAACCAGCTCATCCAGTAAACGGCTGAATCCATAAGCTAACGCCGCCGCGCCGGTGTCAAACAAGCTTTCTTATCGATACTCGATAGATACTTATCTCTAAAAGTCGAATACAAATAAATCCAATACATTTTAAAAGTAGAAGGAACTTAACTGAAGGTATTTTTTTTCAAAATCGTTCTTTTTGCCGTATTCGGATCAATCACGGCTCAATACATTATTGCGAAGTTTGACACGTATATCGATATTTGAGCACGTATTCAGGAAACAGGTATGAAAACTTGCATATTTTATACTATGATGGTATCGGGCGATATAAAGTGTAAAGTGAGTAAAAGCTCCACTCGCACTCTAACAGCTTCAAATGAGGGTCGAGTCTAAATAGATTGAGTAATATATTTACCTATCGACCACCACACATGTGTCGAAGTTGTTGAATCTATTAGCTACCCATTCCTCCATAATAGGGACCGTGACCTGAAAATAAATTTATTGGGGCGTTTTGAATATGAAATTTTGAAGCGCTGTTTGTGAAAGGAGATCTTAAATCCATGTATGGACCTTGGCGTAGTCGACAGTAGACATCTTGTTTTTTTTTCGATTTCCTGTTGCACGGTAACTAATTTACTATATTTAGACGAAAGAAAAATAAATAAACGGAAATCATTCCATCACCTGTTGTCCTAGAATAACACGTCTTGGAGAAATGAGTCAATAAAGTTTTAAAAGGAAATTGTTCTAAAGTTAATATAAAACGTTATGTATAGAATAGAAAATATTTATGTCGCAGATGGATTCGTAAACTAATCGGAAGAAGACGTCAAACCAAACAATCTCTGCCGTGTATTTTTCAAATGTTTATTCACTTTAAAAGATCGAGATAAATTTGAATATTATTGACACTTTAGCAGATTTAATAAATTTATTACCTGATATTTTACCCTGCCTATGTCTACCTATCTATAACTTAAACCTAAACTTAATGCTGCGTGCGTTTTAGGGTCCTTTGCGCCAGCAACGAATTTGGGTGGCCTGTTCGACTGACTTTGTTGTTTTGGTAAATTTGTAGTTTTTAAGTTTAATTGTATTTAAGTTGATTGTAATTTTAATGTATGCTTTAATGAATAAATGGGACTTAAACCTATGATATCATTGTATTTTTCTTCATCATTCACACATTTGTAAAATAAATCTTATTAAAGTTCTTAGAGCTCTCTATTGAATGCAAAAAACCACATCGGACACTGGATACGGCTAATTAAAACTACGATACGGATTACGTCATGTTCTTTTTATTTCTTCCTCGTGTTTATTAATTAACTAGCTGCGCCCCGCGATTTCACCCGCGTAAGGCCCGATCCCTCTGGCTTTACGGGTCAAAAGTTTCATGTCTTTCCTCTGGTTCTAAGCTACCTCCCCACCAATTTTCAACCAAATTGGTTCAGCCGTTCTCTAGTTATAAATAGCACTAATTAACACGACTTTGTTTTTTATATATATTACAGCTGTGCCCGCGACTACGTCCGCGTTGCTTGAACACCTACCTACCGTTGTGCAAAATACCACACTTAAACGGTCGCCCATCGAAGTATTTTGACCAGTAACGCCATCTATTGAGCATTGCCGTAAAATTGTAAAAAATAAGCTAGTAAGACATCAACTTTCTAAAACGTAACGTCAGCGTGATCTAATTTTAGCAGTAACGCCATCTACAAACGAAAATGTCAGCGTTTTCTTATAAAATGTAACCCCCATTTTATCATGTTAGGGGATGAATTTCCGAAAAAAAAATTATCCACCTTTATCGATAACAATAAACATAATAGCCGACTTTCATACATTTAACTCTAAAAACAAAAAAGTGTCATACAACCCTTCAACCCTTATTTTACACCCTCAGAGGGTGAATTTTCAAAAACCGTTCTTAGTGAGCGCCTACGTCCTAAAAGGAACCCCCACGCAAAGACTCCTAGCACTTGTAGTTTCTGAGATTTCGTGATGAGTCAGTCAGTGATTTTCGCTTTTATATATATAAGATAGATAGATAGATTGTGAACGGTTTTCATTTACAGAACCTACACGATATATCTTCCTGTGGCTAATGGCGTTATACAATGTACCTACTCTAAATTCTAGGTAGTAGAATTTTGTTTTATCTTCCATAATGGTTTTTAGTCCACCCATCAAATCAGATGCCATCCATAGACGTAGAACCACTCGTATTTTTAACCAGTTACAAATTTAAAATCTTATTTCAGTAACTACCTGTGTCCCGTCGTTTCACCCGAGTAAGACCCGATTCCGTGGGAATTTAGAAAAACCCTTTCTTATCGAATGCCTACATCGTACAAAGAACACACTCTCCATATTTTAGCTTTCTACTATCAGCGGTTCAGGCTGTACGTTGATCAGTCAGTCAGTCAGGACAAAGCATTTTAAAGATATAAATTAAATAAATATTACAAGACGTTGAACATAACGTAAACTGTTTCTTTTGTACATAAATATCCGCAGTAGGCCCCCGTGGCGTCTTACTGCCTAACGCCTCTAAGTGGAGGCCCTACAGTGGGAATAAATAACGGGTCATAAATAAAAATACGTATATACCTACCTATATTGAAAACGAAACGCCAAGAACCAGAAACAAATGTTTATGGTTACCATAAATACTTGTCTCAAAGGGGAAACGCAAACCGCAACCTTCTGTTTAGCAGCCAGGTAATCGCCCTAGCAACAGAGGCTGTCAAATTTAGATCCGTTCGCTTAATATAGAATATAGCCTCTAAATCCCGCAATACAGGTTTTAGCCGGTATTTTTATTTTGTAGAGCATTTGCAGTGCAAACTGATTTAAGTTTCAATTTTACTCAACATTTGAGTTATGTTGTTTGTCTTACTTTTATTTAGTGACTTTTCGCTATTTCAATAATTAAAAACTTTTCTCATTAACATTTTTCGAATGAGCTTCGGATTGGACCTGATTAGTAAAAGGTAGGTATTTTTTTAATAAACTAGTAGTTCTGAGAACAGAAGACCTGTGCTGTTTCGCAATATGCAAATACAAAAACAAACATGGTCATTTTTACGTATCAGTATTTTGCGTCGATATTCCGGTAATGACGGAGTTCTCCGAATCTACCCAAAAGTAGAAACAGATTCAAATTATTTCGATCATGAAATTTCCAATTTTAATTAAAGTACCTAAGTAAACAGATATTTCAGTTTAATTATGAGTAAAACATTTAAATACGAACGAGAGTTGGTCGATTAATCCGATAATAATTACTGGTTTCGTTATCAAAGGATAAAATTCATTAACAGAAGTGCTAGCATTTTTATGTACTACTAGCTGTGTCCCGCAGTGTTACTAGCATAAGTCCCGGAAATTTTCAAAAATCCTTTTTTATCGGCTGCCATCACAAAGAACTCGCTCTTCAAATTTTATAGGCTGTGACGATTTACCGGTGTTAAAGGTATTTTTTATTAAAGTTTGTCTAACAAAGCAGTAGAAAATAGAGTAGATTATCCAGTCGGAGGAAGGCCCAACTGCAATGCAGAAGGGCCGAATTCGGGTTCGATTCCCGCCGGTTGCAAGTATTTATGCTTAAAAATAAATATTTGTTTCCGGCCTGGGTGTTTTCTATGAATCATGTGCAAGTATTTACAAAAATAGATTTCACTGTGTGTAACGTCATGCAATAAGTAAATATTTATTTATTTCATACAAATTAAAGAGTCCAGATATGATAATACATTTTTTACGTTGCATACGTTGCGTATGTGGGCTCAGTCAGGGTTCCTACATTTAGTGCTACAGCAGTCACTTAAGTATTTTGAGCCACACTATACATGTTTTATATGACACTTCGTTGAGCAATAATATGAAACAAGAAAATATAATTTGTTGTTATTATTTTTACGACTTATTTCATACTAGCCGCGCCCCGCGGTTTTACTCGCGTAAGTCCCGATCCCGCGTGAATTAATAATTGGGGATAAAAATGACAGACCAGTGGCTGTGGTTGGTGGTCAGTTTGCGCCAAGCCTTGAAGTTAACTATCAATCTAATATATAAAATTTCCATGTCACAATGTTAATTACCGTACTTCTCCGAAACGGCGCGACCGATTCCCATCAAAATTTATATGCGTATTCAGTAGGTCTGAGAATCGGCTACTATCTATAATTTATAAGGCAAAACAACGTTTGCCGGGTCAGCTTGTAAATCTATAGAATTTCATAGTGGCAGCTATTAAACGCCCTGAAACTTTTTCTGTAGAATGTATTAAACGGCTGATAATTAGCCGTGAAGCCCCGGCATAGAATAGGGCTAACTCATCTCCTCCCGTGGGTGTCGTAAAAGGCGACAAAGGGATATAATAATAATAATAATATACTATATATACTGGACGTATAACAGACAATAATAATAAATTCTGGGATCTGAAGGAGACTAGCAAACCTTAAGTTCTCTCCGCGCGGTGGCAGATAAACTGCTTGATCCCTAGGAGGGTTGGTGTCAGGCAGGCGGCCGGCCGTAAAAATATTGCCAAATCTATTTGCAGAAGGTATGGTCAATGATGACTTACCAACTGCGCCGACCCAAAATCAATTTGGGGTTAAGCAGACCCCGGGCTCAAGAGAGGGATGCAACTGGGAACATCGCTCAGATGAGATGTATTAAACGGCCGATAAAGCTATTCAGAAACGGAACAGAGGAGAGCATCGGAGCATTCATTCAGTAGGTAATCGATCTATTGACGATATGTCAATTCCAATTCAGTATTGCAATCAACCAACAATTAACCAATTTCAAGCGGTATTAGACATTCGAAATTAGTCGATTGATACTATAGACACACGTGATTAGTCCGTCATCGCTATATATCCTACTAATTTTGTAAAGCTGAAAGTTTGTGAGTATGTATGTATGTGTGTTTTTTTAGAAAACGGAACAACTTATAGATTCGTTATGTCTGTCGGTCCGTATGTCACAGCCACTTTTTTCCGAAACTATAAGAGCTATACTGTTAGAACTTAGTAAGTAGATGTATTCGGTGAACCACATAAAAATGTTCACACAAAAATAGAAAAAAAATATAAAAAAAATTGGGGTTCCCCATACTTACAACAGAAACTCAAAAAAAAAATTTCATCAAACCTATACGTGTATCTATGAATAGGTCTTCAAAAATGATGTTAAGGTTTCTAATATTTTTTTTTTCTAATCTGAATAGTTTGCCCGAGAGACAATACATATCACCTACATCACAATCTATATGTGATGTAGGCATCCGATAAGAAAGGATTTTTTAAAATTCCCACGGGATCGGGACATATGCGTGTAAAACCGCGGGATGCAGCTAGTATTTAATATATTTCAACGCCAGACGCCTGGCGCGGCGCGATACCTGTGCAAAAAACTTTTATCTCAATTAAATCTCAACATATATTTTTTGTTTTAGGAATGCTCCGTGTTTGTTTTGGACAAGCGTGTGGCTGAGAAAGCATGCCGTTCAAAGCGCAAGGACATGTTGCTGGAGCGCGTCAGGTGGACCATCAACTCGCTGGACAAAGTCCGCCATCCGAAGATGTTGCAAATCATTCACACGCTCGAAGAAGGCAACAATACTATCGCGTTTGCTTCAGAGCCAGTGCTAGCAAGTCTTCACAATATACTGGCTTATCATGTGAGTAAGGTATGTCGGGTGGGGCCCATTTTTTAAATTGTAGTTTAAGACTTTGATTATTTATAAATCTAAATAATTACGAATATATACACTGGGAAAAAAAACAGGTGATTTTTAGGTTAATTTTGCCGACTTATTAGGTGAAACGCAGACATTCGACTAAGTAGGCTAATTCTACCTAGTGCACTTGGTAAAGCAAAAGTCGGTAAAATTTACCTAGTCCACCCTTGACCAACTTATTAGGTAAACACTATGATTTGGTAATTAACCTACTTATTAGGTAATAGAATATTCATATTCATTATACATGGTAAAATCAACCTACTCACTGGGTATAACGACCCTACTATAAAGGTATTACTAACCTACTTGATAGGTAATATACACCTACTCGCTAGGTAGTTCTAGCCTACTAAATAGGTACCATTAACCTACTCACTTGGTAAGTTAATGATACCTATTAAGTAGGTTAGAACTACCTAGAAAGTAGGGTAACAGTACCGCGTAAGTAGGTTAGAACTGCCCAGCGTGTAGGTGTGTATTACCTATAAAGTAGGTTAGTAATACCTTCATAGTAGGGTGGATATACCTAGTGAGTAGGTTAATGGTACCTATTTAGTAGGCTAGAACTACCTAGCGGGTAGGTGTATATTACCTATCAAGTAGGTTAGTAATACCTTTATAGTAGGGTGGATATACCCAGTGAGTAGGTTAGAACTACCTTTGTTTTTCTTTGATCCCGGCGGCACTGCAATGCCGGGCCGAGCGAGTGGAGCGAGCTCCGAGCATCCCGTCGCTTTTCAAAAATCAGTTTAATATACTGGTCCTCTAATGGAGGAACTTTTAGATATTAAACTGAAAAGAACAGATACTACACTTTGATCTTAGCCAAAAGGCCAGAAGCGATACTGTAGTAAAATATACGAGCGGTAGTCTATCGACAGAGGTGAATAACGATACCGCGATTCAGAGATACGAGTGTTTATGTTGTCCCGCCATCTATCATCATCATCTATCACTTTGTATGTCTCACCAACTCAATAGGTATTATTAACCTACTTAATGGGTAATATTAGCAAAATGACTAGGTAGTGTATATACCAACTTAGTAGGTTGTATTAACCAACTAATTTGTTAGTAATAACCTAAGCGCTATGTAGCCCCCAACTAACTTAATTGTTAGTTACTACCAACCTACTTATTGGGTGAAATTAACTTACTTTTTTGGTAAACATACCAAAATAGTCGGTTGCCGATACCTACTAAGTCGGTTATTTTGGGTCTTTATAAAGTAGGTATTTTTAACCTAAATAATAGGTTGATTGTACCAAGCTATTGTGTAATTATTACCAAATCAATAGGTTAATTCTACCTACTTAAAGAGCAAGTTGATAAACCCAATTAGTAGATTATTTTAACTTTAATAAGTAGGTTGCATTTACCGACTCAATACGTTAATGTGTACCTACTATTGGTTAAAACACGGTTTTACCAAAAAGTAGGTTTAATCTACCGACTTTTTGCATTACCAAGCGCACTAGGTAGAATTAGCCTACGTACCTAATATTTTTTTAGGTACATTTAACCTAAATTAGGTACATTTTACCTACTTTTGACATTAACCTACTAGATTAGGTTTGTAATTACCTAACTTTTTTCCCAGTGTAATGTCCTTAAACATATGGGTATTATTGGGTATTAAGTAAGGCTCGTGAAAATGACACCAAAAATATTACAAACACTTAAATATTTAATTAATTATATCTTTGACAATCATGAATAGTAACTAAAATCATCAATAGTTAAAAGAATTATTGACTTCTCCGCTGCATAATAAGGAATTTAGAATCGTTTAGTGTAGGAATTTTAGAGATGTTAAAATATAAAAAATAATGCTAAGACAAAGTCAAATATATTTATTTCGTAAGAACGATGTATAAGTTACATGAACGTTTAGAAATGTCGAGATTTTACTGTGGTTTCGAAACGCACCCTCCGATGAGAAGAAACCAAAGGAACTCATGGGGTTTTTTTTGTGATCATGTGTTAAATTACAATCGTCATAATACAGATATCTGTAATTTGAACAGGAGCAGTTAACAATCATGTCCAATTTCCATGGATTCTTTTCATTAAACTATAATTATTTGCTCTTGCAGGTACGCCTTATAACAAAAATATAGCCTTATTAATAAACGTGAAGTAATAAGATTCGAGTAGTAAGAACATGCTTTCTCTTTTTCCGTGACAAAAACTTTCAAAGTTGACAGACAGAAACCAAAAGTGGTAAAATTACTCCGACTTTACTCCACGTTGATTAATAAGGCTATTAAAGTTTAATATATTTTTTGAATCTTGTAATGGACATGTCACATACGTCTTCAGGTAATTTATTATAATAAAGTACACAAGTGCTACAGAACGACTGACTTATTTTCTGCTACTATAGGGCACAGTCAGATCATCCTTGTGTCCCAAATTAACCTGACGGTATTTGTGAAAATTACTTAATTTATGCCTAGGCGATTTTAATTACATAAGTATGCGCATCATCAGGCAGTTTTTAGGTCACACACAAAAAAAAAGATTGAGTGCAAAGAGTGCATGCATAAGCAAGCATGTTTTTTTTTCAAAAACACAACCTTTGTCAATATTAACAACCTTTTTTTATGAACTTTATCTACTTACTCAAATTATAATCGCAGAATTAAAGTTTCAAAATGATGTACCTAATAAGACTATACGCGTACTAAAAAGCCGTGGCGATGGCGTGTTGCCGTTGCTTAGCGATTTCTTTGACAAACCTAGGAAGACGCAATAGTCACAAAGAAATTCGCGAATCTACGACGTAAAGTAGATATATCTAAAAACAAATAACTAATTATCTATTTAAGGTCGGTTTCTCGTTAGAAGTATACATGTACAGTTTAAACATAGCAAGCTATAGTACAGAATACATAAATAGTCAAATATAAATAGTGTATCTTTGTAGTTAATGGTAAAGTGCACTTTAAAAAGTCACAGCCACTAACAGTTGGTCACTTTGAATGGATTGATGGATAGCCTGAACGACACTCTCACGGCGTGATTAATCGACAAAGCTGTTAAAGTTTTATTTAAAATTACATCCCGAATGGATGGATAGGGTAGGTACTTTATAAAAACGAGCATTGCGCGTTTTATATTTTAAAACAAAACTCTTCACTATAAGTTCCTACTCTACAAATAGAATGTCGACGAAACATCGACGAGTATACTTGACGTAATAGGTGCATGTGCAACTCGCGTCGCGACTGAAGCACCTCGCCAAGTAATTGCTCCTTCCATACTCGTGCAGCTAGAACACGTACCGCCCCGGTAAGGTAACGAAGTTGTAAGAATAATTTATTGTTTTAACTGTGTATACACACAACAATAATAAATTAGGTACACCGTCTATTTCAGAAATTTAGATCAAAGTGTAAACAAAGAACTGTCAGTTTTAAAGGAAAAAGTAAATAAAGAGCTGTCACTTTCAATTAAATGTTTGGGATTTTTGTTTACAGTTTTGATCTATGTTTCTGAAAAAGGGTAAAGGTACATTGGTTTTAAATATGTACTATATTAGTGCACAGTCTACCTTCTCGTTTCCCTGTGATAGTGGGGCCTATAATGTTCTGAGCAAGATAGGTATTCCTGCGTTAAGGATGCATTTTTTAGTGGTCACTGCGGTATTGAAAGGTCTACTTAATAGATTTAAGCTCATAGATGATCCTTTCTGCAATTTGCCATGACCTGGAATGGATATTAGCCTTCGAAAACTCACAGTGATTTTAAAATAGCTATCTAATGATACCCCACACGATGGAGTAAACAATAAGGTTAGGTAAACTAAAGCCTATAAACATCACAAAGAACACACTCTCCAAATTTTAAGTCTGTAGGACAAGCAGTTTAGGCCGTCCGTTGTAGTTCAGTCAGTCAGGACATTGAATTTAAAAGTAGCTATGTAATAAATATTACCTGATAAAATATATCAATTTATTGAACACATACCTACAATAGTAGCAAACATATCCTTTTATTTCGAGAGTAACATCCTATGGAAAGAGAACTTTTGATTGAATATTATTTTGACACTATTGTCTGGTGTTATTGTAACCATCCAAACGTCTGAACATCTATATATATTTGCCGGTTATTTATTTATGTCAATGTAACTTAGAGTAACATAACAATGAAATGAACTGTCAAGCAAATGTATACCGCACAAGGAAAGTTATAATAAGTTCTTTGGTCCCTTCCACCTACCTAAGCATATGATTGCTTATACACAAAAAATATAATACATATAGGTACCCACTTACAAATTATGCTATAACGTGTTTACTTTTTTGAAAGCTTTGATGATCTTGTCTCAGATTTTTTATCTACATTTACAATAAATTAAAAAATATATAAAATAAATTATCTGAATATTATATAATAAAAAATAAATTATCTGAACAACACACAGCGCCATATAGCCCCGTGGTAAGCGACTAAGTTTGTGTTACGGTGACTAGACAACGGATGTAATACTTATATTTATTTTGTAAATACATACATATTATACATAGAGGGACACCCAGACCAGACACAAATATTTATTTTTAAACATACCTAAATACTTGCACCCGGCGGGAATCGAACCCGCAACCTTCTGCATTGCAGTCGTGCATGACACGCCACAGAGGTCGTCAACAATAACATAGTAGGTACAGTGTAGTGCCTTATCATTATCATACAGGCGAATTTTGAGAGAATTGAAAGCGACGTGTTCACACAACGAGTTAGCCGCGAGCTGCGGTGATAGTCGCGAATCACCGCAGCTCGCGGTGCTGCAAATAACAGAATGGATTCTGACTGTGTGGAAACACTGCTGTTGCCTTTATCTTTGATTCACATAACGGGACGAATATGAATTTCAACTAATAAATAATTCTGTTTCCATTGTATCAACAATAACACGTCCGCTCACACTCTTATTTAAGTTGAATTAAAGACTATAGGCCGAATACAGAAACGCTACTCAAAATTTGAGTTCTTCTTAAACAATTAAGCAGCTCTCAAACTCAAAAGTTTTCATACTAATTTTAAATTTAGAACCTGCTCAATTATTTAAGTACCAAGTCAAACATTTTACTCATAAACAATAAATCACAAAAAAGAAAAAAGACCTAAAACCTAAAGCAATAAGAAGTTGTCGGCACCGCCCTCCCGGTGCCCAAAACGCTGGTAGCGCTCCCACGCTGGATAGCTAGGCTAACCCGCTGGGACAAGATTTTTTTTTAAGTAGGTACCCCACAAAATTTAAGTGGCGTTTCTGTATTCGGCTGTATTACAGTTTAAATAGTTTAGTTTAGACAAACAATCATAAATGCTCGGGAGTTACGTAAATAGTTACTTTAAAAGTTATAGTGTTTTTCAATAATAACAATTAAAAAGTTAGTTAGGCCCATCGATACAATCTAAATTTGTACTTAACCTACTTATTTTATAATGATTTCATAAATACCTATAATTCAGCCTTATAAAAAATCTAAGTACCTACATCAACTAAAACAAGTAAATCAAAGCTTTTAATTTAATAATAATAAAGATACAAACGAGGTACCGTCAAACTGAGCTATTCAGGATTTTAGCGATATTTGGGGACAACAAAGAAATTCGAACTTTAATATTCGCGGTAGTCATTGGATTGTAGAGCGGAGACGACTGATCATCCTGGAATTCAAATAAATCAAATTTTAGTTACCCAGCGACTCCTGCGAATATTTAAATTTAGAATTTTAAAAAAATTTAAAATTAAAAAAAAAAAAAATTGAACTTAGTCGTCCTAAATATAGCTAAAATCCCAAATAGCCCCGTTTAACCGACATTAGGTTGTCTGGAGCAGGTGGGTGGGACTGCCCTCTCGTCGTGCGTCCACCTTGCCGTGGTGAGAGGGCTCAGTAACCGCCCACCATAGCAATCCAGCTATGTTGGGCGGTGAAGCGAAGAGGCGCACCGGGCGGGTATACTTCGCACACTCTTTTGGTGTGTGCGGAGTATACCCGCCCTAATTGGAGGTGGGTGCCTTGCCTTATTGGCCGGGCACGTGGGTGGAGGGCTCCCGCGCGACCCGCGGTGGGTGATGGGGGCCTTGCCTTTACCGGCCGGGCCCGGCAGAGCACACTGCCTCACCAAAGCGGCAGAGCACACTGCCTGACCAAAGCGGCAGAGGACACTGCCTTACCAAACCAGAGAGGGTTAACGGGCCCGCGAGTTGCTCCCCGGCACTCATGGGTTCTCACTCAAAAGTTCCACATAACGGGCGGGCAACGTAGGTTGCCGCCCTAACCCGGCTCTTGGCGGCTGACTCGGGGGGGTCAGTCGCCAACCAATGAGCCCGAGATGGCGGCGGCGTGTCAACGCCGCCTTTCGCGAGGTTTGGCCCTTTTAAGGGCCAGAGAGGAGGCCTGAAAAGGCCGCCCGCAGTTGGGGCTGACGGAATTTTTGCTACCGCAGTTACCGTTGGCCCCGACACTTTGCGGAGCGTAGGACACCGTTGGTTTTTAGTGGGTATACCCCGGCCACCCCCACCTCGGCCGGGGGGACCCCCACTCACCGGGCCGCTCTCCCCCGAGGGCGGCCTGATGGTCTTAATTAGATTTTCCAACGTAAAGAAAAAAAAAAAAAAAAAAGGTGGGTGGGACTGACCCCCTAATTAACAGGTTATTTTTAGACATAATAAATGTTTACCAAATCACAAACACTGGGTGGGTAGATTAATAAGTAAATAAAGGAAAATAAAACGAAGGTCGGGTATTTTTCCACTGTCAAAGTCCCGCAGCTAATATTAGGTATCTTGTTTACCTTAAGTGAAACAATACTCACCTATATTAAAGGATCTCGTGAAAACAAACAGCTTTCAACGTCTTGAGTTGTATGTTTATTCAAAATTCTTGAAATTATTACACATTTATGTACCTACGAGTTTCTTTGTTATACATGTAGATACCTATGCCTGTATGTATTACAGGGTGAGGCGGAATGAATGACCAAAATTCTACCTGCCAATAGAGCAAGTCGCTCGTAGTTGTTCAGATAATATAATCATTAAGCTGTATTGTACAAAGTTTCTTGTTCTTTTTTCTACACGTTTTAATCGTATCATTGATCATATAAATTATCAAGACGCCGCGCCGTTAGTTCCCTATTATAATATTTACTTTTTACAACAATTCCTCTTTACAATCGCTTAATTAAGAAACCAAACAAGTCAGTAAGACCTTTTTTTACAGGAAACAATAAAAACTAAATATCTTTAAACTATTGAACCTATTTGGGATTTTTTTGCTCTATAATATTAAATTAGGTAAAAATAGATACAATACATAAAAAAATATAATATATCATATTATTTTAAATACTTTATAATCATTTAAAACTTGCTGACTTGTTCTCTTTCTTTCCTAAATTTCTGAAAATAGAAAAAATGTATAATAAAATAAGTTTATAATTGGAAAATAATGTTTTATTAGTCAATATTTACAGTTCTATAACTAAATATAATATTGCTTATATAATAATTGGCCGAATTTGGCCAATATTGTAACTAATTGGCAGTAATCGGCCAATTAGTTACAATATTGGTAAAAAAATCGAGATACGTATGAGGTATATACTGTAAAGTGCGTCTCAGATCATCAATCTTTTTTATGTTTATGGGTATAGGCCCATTGTAAGCTTTTTCTTCAGAAAGAGTTGGAATAACCGCCTTATTTTTTCTTAAATCAAATGTATTAAGTCTCCCATCATTTTGAATAAATGGGCGAGTCACCACACATCCCTTTTGGCTCGCTTTATATTCATATTCGAGAAAATTGGAAACTAAAAAATGTTGCTTTTCATTCCTCGGTACTTGTCGAGATTGTGTTTCGATAGATATGGCATCTTTTTTGTAAAATCTCGTCCACCAGTTCTTGAAGTCCAAGATGTCTTCAGTATTCACCATAGAAATAGTAAACTTTTCATGTGCACTGCATATAAGTTGGCAAATTTTCATTGGATGATAGTATCTATCTCTTCTCTTCAGGACTTTTTTCACAGTGCCAAAAGATCTGTCATTAGGCAGGAAAGAATGGCCACGGATAGGGAATCTATGATAGATGCGGTCAAAACGCCCTGTATCTACTAGACTTTGACAAAAACTTATCATAACATGATTTCTATTTTGACCACCACATGCATCCGTGAAGATGTAAAGTATTTTTACCGTCGGAGGTACCTGTTCCTGAATGTAATGCCATAGAAAAGAGCATGTTTTATTGGGACCTTTAAGAGCTATACCTTCATGATACAAGTAGAACCGACTCTCATTAGTTTTTAAATTCTTTATGCAAAAGGGATATAAAGACAGTTGCCGGTAATAAAACATTTCTTGAACTGGAATGCATGGAAGTGATATGTTTTGCATGTAGTCAAAACATAATCCTACTACATCATCTCTGGTCTTGCTCAGCTGTTCCACTTCTTTAATACTGGCATAAAACTTATTGGCTCTTCTTTTATGTACTGCCAATTCAGCTTTTGCTGTCATAACAGCTGTTGCATTCAAGTCAGGCTGCTTTATCCTCACATCCAGTCTCTCACATTCACAGCAGACATCAACTTGAGGTCTTCCAAAGTGCAAATTGAAATGATCCTTAAAAACCTTATAATAAAAAGATAACTTCACTGTTGACACTCAAAATGATATCAAAGTTGCTAAACTGGGTGAAGGAAGTATGAATGCGAACATGTCACTGACTTGTTCTCTTTCATAATTAATCGAAAAATGTCGATGCCTTATAACTTGACAGCGAATGGCTGGACATGTTCTGTTTCAAAACTATATCGTAGATCTTGCCCAAAAGAAGCATAATCCGCGAAAATTGCCATATTTGAAAAATGATGACTTGTTCGGTTTCTTAATTAAGCGATTTTTAAAAACTAATGGGTCATGCCCAAAATAATAACACTATTGTCTCTTTTTTATTGAAAGATAACGTGATTTTAAGAGACTGATTTAGTTTTTTTCTTCTTTTGGTTGTCTTTTTTTTTATTTTTATATTTTTAGGTTTATACCTGGGTATATAAAAAAAATAAAGTGAGCGAATCGAGCTCTTGTTTTAACATTGTCCTAGTAATTTTTATGTGAACCGTCAGAAAGATTATTATTTTAGTCGAATTGTTTTTAATTTGAATTGATAATTGAATGTTATTATTATGTAAAGTATTTTTTTAGGTGATAATGATAGGTAGAGTACTTGTCTTGGTAACCAAAAACGGCCACCGACGATAGCGCAGTGCGATCTCCTTAGTAACAGTCTCTATGCGCATATCCTATCTATAAATAAATAAAATAAAAATAAATAAATTCCGTCAACTACACACAGCGCCATCTAGCTCCGTGGTAAGCGACTAAGCTTGTGTTACGATGACTAGATAACGGATATAGGTACCTAATACATATATTTATATTTCTTTTGTAAATACATACATATTACATATTATACATAGCGCCAGACCAGAACCAGACCAGACACAAATATTTATTTTGTAAGCATAAATACTTGCACCCAGCGAGAATCGAACCCGCAACCTACTGCATTGCAGTCAAAACTATACTAATATTCTTTAGTAGGTGTACATGTTAGTTTTTCTAATTAAAGTATAGTTTTTGTTAATTATTCCATAATATTAATTAACCATGGTTTTACAAGGACTAAATTTAATAATGTATACCAGAAGAAAAAAGTGTTAGCTACAAACCATTATTTTCGTTAAGAAAATATATGTAGGAAAATATAAAAGAAAACAATTGTCCTTTTATATTTTCCTACAAATATTTTCTTCACAAGCTTAGTGTGCATCTGTGCCCGATGAAACATGAAAAGATGCAATAGACATAATAGTTTGTTCTCCATTGTAATACCTATTCTGAAATCAGTCGAAATATCTAAGTTATATTTTTTTCTGCTCAGGAATCTGCTCTGAATTCGACCACGGTGACTCCGCATCCTGCAAACCTGCCTCCACCGGAGGAACACTTCGGTCCACCAGACCGTCCGCAGTTTGCTATGGAATACAGCTTCCTGGATATCGAAATACGATATGGATTGCTTCAGGTAAATACCAACTTTTACTAGGAAAAGTGGCTATTAAGAAGAAACTGAGTCCTCATTACCTATTAGAAATTAAAAATGTATTTTTCTCTTTCAATCGCGTTGCTTTTATTTTGTTTACCATTTATGAAACCGTCGATGTTTCGAGGAACTTCTCTTTTTTGGTAGACTGAGGTTGGTAAACGTTCTTGTGTACTCAGACTTTTAGATTTAAAGAACTAATATTTATTTAGGTACCTAATTATTATGCATAAATCACATGTACCTACTACGACATGTTTTAATGTTAGGATTTCATATCAGTGTCGCGAAAAATAATTGAATAGTTGATAATTGTAAACATTATTTCTTAGTGTTTATTCACACTTAGGAATTACTACTTTTTTGAAAAAATGCTTTCAAAAACTCTAGTACCCGGCGGGATTCGAACCCGCGACTATTGGTAATCCGAACCAACGCGTTTGACCGCTTCGCCACGGGTAGCGCGGGCGGGAGGTCGAAATTAAGAAAGCACCTCCTCTTGTGTTTTTGCAGGTAAGACCTCGTGACAGTGACATCTACCGGCGAAAATAGTTGATAATTGATAGAAAAGAAAATAATTGAAGAGAATTGATATTCAGTTAATTTTCTTGGCAGATCAAGAAAATCAACTACATATCGCAATCTATAGAATATCCCCCATCGGGATATTTTAAGTCAGGTCCACTTTTCTTCTTCTTCTCATCCGAACGATGTTCCCGGGCCCGGGTTCGGGTTCGATGAGCCCGGGGTCCGCTAAACGCCAAATTAATTTGGGGTCGGCGCAGTGGGTAAGTCATCACTTACCGTAACTACTGCTACTTTTCTTAAAAGCTCATTAAAAAAAGTGCGCCTGACTTTATGGTAGTATTTGCTTTATAAGCAACACCCCACTTACGTAGCACGGCCGCTTTATAAAGTTGCGTCGTTATCTGAATTTCTAAGTGGCGTAGGTAACTTTGTAGAGTTCGAAACATATTTCACACCGTAGCGTAGTTTGAAGGTACGCAGCCGCCCGTCCACTTTGTGTAACCTGTCAAAAAATGTTTAAAACGTGTCTGACACTGAATGTTAGGGCATTGTATTGTTCTTGAGGTCGAGATGAGAACCGCTTGAGAACTGATACGTTTAATATAGTTCATTTTTAGTTGTAGTTGTTCCTGGAGAAAAATGTCAAATACATAGAACCAAAACGTCAGATTGTAGTCTGAAATCAAAAAACGCAGTAAATATAAAAATGACATCGTTAATTAGATAACTAATAATTTAAGAGATTTTATGTAAAATCAGCTATGTCCTCTGTTAAACGTTAATTAAAACGAAATATTAATCATAGATTTAGCAATTTAACTATTTTGCTTTACTTTTTTCTCATACTGCACGAGCCTCCAGCTCCATCCACACCCCTTGTTATGCGCTAATTTACTTAGCGGAGCGTCAACGTTCTCCCGCGCGCGTCATTGGCAGCCCCACAACTTAAGTATGTTACCAGTCCAAGGAACTTATCAAAAATGTATAAAAGTTTCTCGGACCGGTCATATATGTATATTCCGGAAACCATTTTGAAGCTATTGCATAGCGTTTTATAGCGGGCTTTGAGCTTTGAATGAAGAAATCTCGTAACGAAAAACCTAACACCCCCCACTCCGCCTTAGCTCGGCCGAGCAACATGGTAACCATGGCAACGTGGTACAAAATTAAAAAATAATTATAATTGCATAAGTTGATAAAAAATGCTATGCAATAGCTTTATCGCGGCAGTCCCCGAGTGCCACGTGTTTTTTAGGATTCCGTAGCCAAATGGCAAAAAACGGAACCCTTATTGATTCGTCATGTCTGTCTGTCCGTCCGTATGTCACAGCCGTTTTTTCCCGAAACTATAAGCGCTATACTGTTGAAACTTGGTAAGTAGATGTAATCGGTGAACCGCATTACAATTTTCACACAAAAATAGAAAAAAATGATAAAATTGTGGGGTTCCTCATACTTAAAACTGAAACTAAAAAAAAAAATCATCAAACCTATACATGGGGGGTATCTATGGATAGGTCTTCAAAAATGATATTGAGCTTTCTAAAATCATTTTTTTCTAAACTGAATTGTTTGCGCGAGAGACCACCTTCCAAAGTGGTAAAATGTGTCCCCCCCCCCCCCCCCCCTGTAACTTCTAAAATAATGGAATGATAAAACTAAAAAAAATATATGATGTACACTACTATGCAAACTTCTAATGGTACGGAACCCTTCGTGCGCGAGTCCGACTCGCACTTGGCCGGTTTTTTTATGAAAGATGGCAACTGTAAAGCGTCGCGAGGCGCACCAAAGTTTGGTTTGATGCAACAACTCGCATCGTCGTAGCCGTTTAGCGCTACGAATCGTAGCGTCACATCGTAGCCCGCTACAGTTACTGCCTCGCGTGTGTAAGCAGGGATACTATGTACCTACTAGTACTAGAGGTGATGTCTCAAATATATTACATGTTCTTTTTACGCAAAAGAAATATTATAATAAAATTGGGCAAGTGCGTGCCTTGGCAAGTCACAAGTAGTGTATGGTTTCGTAGTTTCCATAAAAAAACCATTGATTGCAATTTGGAAAGGGTCGTTACAACTTACAACTTAACTAATACCATATGTAATTTTCAACGGAATTGGTTCTTTCTTGTTGTTTTTCAAGTACTCGGATATTTTACATGTGGTACTTACCCTATTTTTTTAATTGTACCATTTTGTCGGCGTGGTTAATATGTATACTCATGCAAAGATTCAACTTCTATAAGCTAATCCGCGTACAGGCGGACAGACAGATAGACGGACATGACGAAACTTCTTGTTGACTACGAAACCCTAAAAAGTCGCTGCAACGCTTATAAAATTGTTACGTCTATCGTATAAATGAAATGAGTAACGCTGCGGGCCCTAAGATGGATGACAATTGAAACGTCACAAGCATCATTATGTTTTCTTTAGCGTTACTGCAGGGCTGTTTAGTCTTCCTATTAGTACTATGAAGGCTAAGATCAATTTGCGTAGGTAAGCAGGTATTTTGGCCAATAATACTCTAGTACGATTTTCAAATACACTTGATTCTGCATTTACTACCCTTCATCAAGACTCAAGTCTCAACTGCCTAATAGGTCCTACAAATATTTGTTTATGGATATTTGCCCCGGATGGTTTTGAAATTCTAATGGCAAGTAGGTAGTTACTAGGAGCAAACCCTTCGAAGGATTAGGGAATGGTAATAAATGGACGTTGTTCAAATTAAATAAGTAACCATTATCCCCAAAGGCAAAGAAGGGCTTTTATCATTCGGTTATTATCTTTATAAAAGCCCGATAATAAATAATGTACTATTATTATGCTGCAAAGTATTTGAGTGTGGAATTAAACTAAGATTGATTGAAATCGAAGGAAACGTTCTTGTGATATAATAAAAATAATAATAAAAATTATTTGTTGACCCTGCGAACTTGGTTTCGCCTTAGAGGCAAAAAGGATCCTATATCCTTCTCCTGCTTCTAAGCTACCCCCCACCAATTCTTAGCCAAATCGGTTCTCTCGTTCTTGTTCCGCCTTAGAGGCAAAAAATAGAAGTAAAAAGTATCCAATATGCTTTTTTTGGTCCTAAGCTACCCCCCACCAATTCTTAGCCAAATCGGTTCTGCCGTTCTTGTTCCGCCTTAGAGGCAAAAAATAGAAGTAAAAAGTATCCAATATCCTTTTTTTGGTCCTAAGCTACCCCCCACCAATTCTTAGCCAAATCGGTTCTGCCGTTCTTGTTCCGCCTTAAAGTCAAAAAGAATGAAGAAATAATGACCGTTTATCCTTCTCCTGCTTCTAAGCTACCTCCCCATTAATTCTTAGCCAAATCGGTTCAGCCGTTCTTGTTTCGCCTTAGAGTCAAAAAAAAATAAAAGAAAAAAGGATCCTATTATCCTTTCCCTGGTCCAAAGCTACCGCTCCACCAATTTTCTAGATAGGTACCTAGATTTCAAACGATATGTTAAATCGCCAATACAATTGAGAAGTAATTCAGATAAATACTGTACCTGCTCAAATAAAAGTATCTATGGATTAACATGTCTATCGAATTGAAATAAATCTCTGATTCTTAGTGAAAATTCAAACTTACTTATGAAACCCTTCATCATCCCACTGCGGAAATAAAAATCAGGTAGGAACAGATGAGTCAAGTTATTTCCTTATCGGAAAGTCATTTGCCAACGTAAATTAAATCCAGAATTTGGAGCTTATAAGCTCCGTATTTAATGGATTATAACCCTGCCACTGTATGCGACATGTTAAATCCAAATAAACGAGTGTGATTCTCATTCTAGTTCATAGATTATGGTGTATTTTTTAATATTTTGAAGGTAATTATTAGTTTTTATATCACTTGAACTCGTAATTATTAAAAACTTTTTTTCGCTTTAAAAAACTTTCTGAGTGACCTATACTGTGACTACGTAAGATGTACTTGTATAACGAAGTTGTGTTAGTTGATAAAGTAATTTTTATTCGATGTGACCAATGGCGATACGACGTGTGCCGGGTCAACTAGTGCCTATTATTAATATTATTTTTTGTTTTATGCAGATAATAGAGGCATTGAACTACATGCACTACACGTCGAAGCAGATTCACAGGAATCTCTGTCCCCAAGTCATCATCGTTTGCAAGAGGGGTACTTGGAAACTCTTCGGTCTTGAATTTCTTGGTTAGTAAAACAGTTTATTTACATATTAGCGATATAAGTGTGTAATGAAGCTATCAAAGCTATTACATGTGATCCTCGAAACCTTAAACTCTTTTGACTCTCGACTTCAAAAGTGGGGTAAGTCTTCAGGGACCGCGTAACCGGTAACGGTACTCAGTAAACACAGACGAATCCACTTATCGATATGACTAATAACAAGCCGAAGCACCTAGATATGGAACCCGTTCCAAGACCGTAATTTTTTTACCTACTTAATAGGAAATTAAACTTCTTTTTCTTTTCTTTTTTTGTTATTGAGTTTGAGCCGAACCTCGAACATTCTAAATTCACTAGAGCCGAAACTAGAAATGAAATAAAGTTTAAAATAAGCTCAGTTTCGAAACTGAAATCGACTGAGCTTCAGCTGAACTGAGCTTTTACCTGGAATTCATAAAAACGTTGCATTCGCTTTTTCTTCTGTTTTCGCGGTGTTGTATTAAAATTAAAGACATTTTTCGTTTTTTTAGCATTGTTAAAAAGTAATAACACCACGCGATTAAAAGCGAAAGATTTCTTCAATTTCAACGTTACATAACATAAAAAACGGGGCAAGTGCGACACTCGCGCATAAAGGGTTCCGTACCACTATCACAATTGGATACGGAACCCTAAAATGGTTTACAAAAACCAATTTTTAAATTTTATAGGAAAATATGAAATATTTATCTTCCATTCTTACTCCCATCAAACGACCGAATCACTCAAAAAAAAAAAACCTTGGCACAAAGAAAATCTGAAACATAAAAGAAACTCTTTGGTAAGTAAGGCAGACTGGTATATTTGACAGATAGGGCAGCCATTTTGAATTCCATGACCAACTCGATTTGTCCTGACCAAGTCCTGTCCTTGTTCCTGTCCTGACTCCTTGTTATTTTTGAAACACGTTTGTTGTATGGGAGCCCCTTTTAAATAATTGTTTTATTTTGTTTTTAGTATTTGTTGTTGTAGCGGCAACCGAAATACATCTTCTGTAAAAAAGACAGACAGACAGACAGACAGACAGACAGCGAAGTCTCAGTAATAGGGTCCCGTTTTTACCTTTAGGTACGGAACCCTAAAAAGGTCGGAGCTGTGGTCTGTCTGTACTCAACCTTACATTGATTTTATAATTGCTACGATAGGGCGTTTACCCCATACGATGTGGATTTGGGTTTCGTAGTAAAACACACACCTGGATTGACGATACATTTTTCCAACTGTATCTTTTATGGGACCTGGATCAAAGGTTCAACTACTTTCTTATACTTACCTACGTAAATCTTATTATTAGTATTATGACTAAACAAAAATTGTAAGAAAACACCGACATTAAATACTACCGTATAAACGCCAGTAGTTTAGAAATTGTTCCTATCATTTTTTATCGTATAATTTAAGTTAAAGGAAAAAGTTAAATGCGGTTATTGAGTTAGGTAAATGAGCTAGCTAAACCCAAAACATAGTTGTAGTGTTTACGTAATATTGTTATTTATGGGGGTTCAAAAGTGTTATTTTTTCATGATTTATAATTGTTATTGTTTAAATGTTAATTTACTAATGGCATACCTATATACTTACAATGAACATCTGAAACATAGCATCCAAGAAAAGACGTAGGTAGGTAGTTATTTTTTTAAATATGTACTAGACTAGGTACTAATAAATGTGATACTTTATGGACGGGTCATGGACGGGGTGAATTAATTAATCGGACGTATACTGTACTAATGTGTACATATTGGAAAAAATATATAAAGTTTACGTGAACCATGCTGGAAAAGTTCATTGACTAAGTAAACAAAGCATGCATCCTTTATTAACATAAGTTTATTAAAACAACGTTAGTTAAAGTTTTCATTTCCCTTTTTTTTCCACACACGCCCAACTAACGCAAAATGTATTTTGACCATAGAGGATAAGATCACGGAGTTTTAGTCAAAACTCCGTCCTCACATTGAGCAATATTATTTTAATTTCATAATATTATAAATTTGACTAGCGGTCAGGCAAAGAATAGCGATATGCGGATAGATACTTATACTTATCTTGCTCCCTCTAAGTAATTTAGCAATCACCCATCCCATTCTAATAATAATAATTAAGTAAGATCGTAACGCTATATAAAACACTTGAATCTATGTTTTTAAACAACTCATAATAATGAAGGTAGGTAAGTTTCAGTACCCCTAAATACCAATATCCTAATTTGTAAAACACCAGTTTTGTTTATTATACAAAACTGAAGATTTTTACAAATTAGTTGCATGTCTCAAACTACACATACCTACTTACAACGCATACATAACGATATGGTATGAACTGTCAAGGTAACAAGTGTGCAATGCGATCTCTCAAGTTTCTAGAGAATTTCCACGGAGAATTGAAAACATGTCGTGAGTTTCTATGTAGTTCCTATATAGTTATTGGTTCTTAGATGTTCTTCATTGTTTGTGAGACACTGTGTTTGGTAACTTCAAAGGAGTTTCGGTATTTTGTACCTTCAATAAATCTTAATAGTGTGTAATGTCGGTGGAGGGCTTTGGCTTTTTATAAGTATGATAAAGAGGAAAACAAACAAAACTTTACGAAATAGAAAATATGGAAGAAACTTGTTTATAGTATAAATATCAAAATATTTAAAGCGGCGACAGATGTCACGGGAAAAGTAAATAACTTAGCTTTTGTTCAAGTCTCTCTCTAGTGTTTCAGAGATAAATAGATAGGTACAGATAGTTTTTGCACTGCTACGATGATTTGATGTTCAATGTTTCGTGTTATTTTTATTTGTATATTATGAATTTATATTTTATGGTTTGGATTAGCAACTTTTTGTTTTTCGAAGCAACATCTTGTTAAAATCATCAGGCCGCTCTTAGGGGAGAGCGGCCCGGTGAGCGGGGTTCAGACCTGAGAATTAACGTACTATTGTTGAATAGATCAATATCGCAAAAAAGTTTATTTGAGGTTAAGCATATTCTAGTTAAAAGTAAATTTTGCTTTAGTTTGTATTCATACTGGTTTCATGTTCACAGAGAACATCATAAACAATGATCCCACTGAGATGATGAACATCCCGCCTTGGAACATCAAATACACAAAAGTCGTACAACCAGATCTGGATTACATGGGTATGTTTCATGTTTCACATAGGTATGACCTCTAACTTCAAGAAGCAGCTGATTTTCAAGTAAACATAACCTACAAAATTAAAAAAAAAAGTTAGAAAATCCAAAAGTTGTAGACCAAAATTTGTTCGTCTATACGTCTAGAAGAACGTCCTTCATGGTCGAACACCCATTTCGCATCATACTGTATAAGTAGGTACTACCTGTTTTCGATTAGAAATATTTTTTTGTCATTCCCCCGGGATCGGGACTTACGTATGTATATGTTTTAGGATAATTTGATAACCAGGATTTTTGCAAAAATCCTAGGGATTTCGCAAAAAACACGGATAAGTATAAGATAATAATTGTTGGATATTATGAACTAATCGCACGGATGGGTCGATCGGAACACCCAAAACAACGTCGTCTCTGATTGGTTAAATTAAGAGCGAGCGAAGCGAGCCCTTGCTTTAAAACCTTCTCGAGGTCCCAGAAAGATATTCGGTAAAACGTCAAATACCTACGAGGTAAAACTATTAATCAGTCACAATCAGAGATAGTCTGTACACCAAAATCAATCCAATCCAATCCAAACCAAACCAATCGGAGTTAAGGAGAAGAGAAATATTATAGCCAATGGCTAAATATTTGTGTTTTTTTTTGTGAAATTCTTAGTATTTTCACAAAAAAACTGTTTTACAAATAATCTCATATTATACATATAAAAACAATGTACAAAAGTTATGATACCTATTGAAATACTATTTAAATTGAATTTAAACAATATAAAAAAAAATGTGTGTGTGTTTTTATCACGCATAAACTACTAAGTAAATAAAATAATACTACGAGTACAATGAAATTTGTAATGAAGATAGCTTAGGATTTGGGCTACAACATAGGCAGCGACAGCAGCTGGCAGTGTAAGTACATCAATGGATGACCGTTTAAGCGTTACTTTTTGCACAGCGGTAAGTAACAGTAACCACTGTGGCGAAGCCCGAGTGTATTCCGAACTATATGTTTACATTTTCACAGATTTCCAATGTTCCATCGAAATAATGTCAGCCGATAACGTTTTTATCAAAATTTAGGTGCTTACAATTTAATTTTGTGTACGTTTTCATCGAGCGTCTAAAATATCAATACTTAGGAAACATCTACAATTTACCATTAATGATATTACCAAAGAAATAAAAAACAACATCACTTGCCTGGAAGAGATCGCCCTTAGGCGATAAGGCTTTTTTTTTTTATAAGACGTTTGTTTTTCTTTGTTATACTTGTATTTTTATTTTTTTGGTACAATAAAGCGTTTATCTATCTATCTATCTAATAATATTAAATATTAAAAACAAACTAACTAACTACCTATCTACATGCACCAACCGCCATGCCATGAAACGTTAAGCTGTACATTATTAATTTCTTAAGGGTTGCAACAGCATTTCATATGCACCCTTACCTTGTTTAATAATTTCTTAACGACTAACCTATTTTCAGCACCGGAAATTCAACTAAACGGCCAATGTAATATTCTTTCGGACATGTTTTCATTGGGCATGGTAATTGCGGCCCTGTTCAATAATGGAAAACCACTTATTCAAGCGAATGGCAGTCCGATACTTTACATGAAGCAAATCGAATTTGTAAGTATCTTTAATAGAAAGTTTTTTTTAATCTAGGTTTAAGCTGCATTTCGGTACGAGAATCATTAAGGGGACAGTCTACCTACTCTTTTCTCCATACAAACTTTACAAACGTAGTCGACTGTTTCCTCCCTGGATAAAGATATTAGAAAATATATGTTTATACCATGAGTTCTACTATCAGCCATGACCATGCCCGTACGTTTAGTTTTTTTGAATTTTCTAATATTTTTGAATTTTATTTCTATTCTAATTATAAAATGAAAAATACCAAAACGTAGCGTCATTTCCGATATAGGTTTTATGGCATAAACATATTTGCTCTAATGTCTTCATCCAGGGAGGAAACAGTCGACTAAGTTAGTTACAGAAAGAGTAGACTGTCCTCTTAAGAATAGCAATGACTGCACTGCAAACAAACAACAAACAGATTCGCATGTCTCATTTTGGGTTAGGATGTGCGACCTCGGATCGCGAGCTTCGATGAAGAGGAACCACTTAAGACTCATAATATGATAATAGATTTTATTTTGTACTAGGTGGAAACCCGAAACCCATCAGGCCTCGATTAGTTTTGATTCCATTGGGTTCCGTAGTTTACAACATCCAAAATTGGATAATAAAATGTGAAATTTGGTAGATCGAAAATAGAAATAGACTCGTAACCGGAACCGGAACTGCCACTAAAACCGGTTCCGGCATCGGTACTAGAACCTGCTGCGAAACTGGCAAAAGAACAGCCTCCTAAATGGGAAACTGATTGCATAATAGATTAGACGACATTAGAACCAATTAAACCTTTAGAAATTATAAGCTGAATTAGGTTCCTAATTCAGCGCTCTCGGTTGGTTGAGTTCAAGCCCTCTCCACGTGTTATAGGACGACACAGTAATCAAAAATATATAATATTATGATCAACAAAATATTTATACATTCGAAATAAATAACCTGTTCCATTTACTCAATACAGAAATAATGACCACTCACAATCTAAAATAAATACACAACCATTGAAATACCGAATCGTCCCGCGGTTTTCATTCACACAGTATTCGAATATATTTCTCAAAAACCATGCTACATCATCGGAAAGGTGATTTCTAGCCCTTTCGTATTATCTACTATATAAAAATAAGTCGGGTTTTCCTTCCTGACGCTATAACTCCAGAACGCACGAACCGATTTCCACGGTTTTGCATTCGTTGGAAAGGCCTCGGGCTCCGTGAGGTTTATAGCAAAGAAAATCCAGGAAAAATTTAATTATCTATAATTTATAAGGCAAAACAACGTTTGCCGGGTCAGCTAGTCTACTATATAAAAATAAGTCGGGTTTTCCTTCCTGACGCTATAACTCCAGAACGCACGAACCGATTTCCACGGTTTTGCATTCGTTGGAAAGGTCTCGGGCTCCGTGAGGTTTATAGCAAAGAAAATTCAGGAAAAAATTAATTATCTATAATTTATAAGGCAAAACAACGTTTGCCGGATCAGCTAGTTAAAAATAAAAAAATAAGACTGAATAAGCTATATTATTCACGCGAACGCGCAATGAATCAATCCGGCACTATAAAATTTACTGTTGTGAAGTTTGCGGTGCTTGATCAGCCACTCACGAGGTATCTTAAAAATGGATAGAACAAAGGGCTGACCTATCTCGTTAAGCGATTTCTTTCTAGCAACCTTTGGATGGACATGAAACCACGGAAAGTGAATGTGTACCTATAGACATAAGGTAATGTAATAATAGTTCTTTCAGGTATCACTTCCGCCTTCCTTTAGGTTTAGAATATTTATTACTTGTCATAATATCTATACAATGCACATATAGTTATTATTTCCGTAGTTGGACGAGCAGGTATTGACCCTGCTTCCACGAATTCCGGCCGCTTTGCAAGAGGCAGTACAACGCTTGCTCTCCAGGGACTATCACCCCAGGCCTACTACCCAACTTCTACCGCTTATCAAGTACTTCAAGTAAGTAACACCACATTTCCATGTGTTTAAGAAACCATTACTAAAGAATAAGGTTATGATGCCTTAAAATTAGTCTACAGACCAAAACCCATAACTGACTTATTTTCAAGGAAAGATTTCAGTCCAATAATCTTGAAGAATGTATTGATGATTCTTAACTATTTCTATATCAGTCGAAGCCAAAGCGAGCCTGCAATTCAAGCGCTGCAATTCCTGGACGTGATAACAATGAAAGACAATAATCAGAAGAGCAATTTCTATGTGGGATCTCTTATCGAAGCATTACCCTACATACCGAAGGTAAAAAAAAACTCAATCATATCAATAAGTACATTCATCATATCATAACAAATACTTCAATTTAGGTGTCTCGCTTTTTTATGGGTAGGATTCGCAAACAGATTCCAGAGTCGAAAAATGTTTTTAACGCCATACCCCGTAAGAATCTCCGAGCTAAACCGACTGAATGTATAAGCCGACCTACGAAAAACAGACAGACGAAGTTGTACCTTAAAAAATATTATTAAATATTGTTATTTGATCTAAAGAAGTAAATTTATAGAGCATAACAAAATGCTAACTTATTAGTTTAAATTAAGTCGGTAAATGAACTTTATTTATAAAACTGCATTGTTGTGAAGTGCCGTTCTCGTTTCAAAGTCACTAACAATCGCTGCACCTTAAACTAATTAGAGCTGCCATCACCAAAGTCGATGCGCCGCCCCGGATAGAAACTTCACAGACTCATACAGGTGTTTTAGCAACACAATTTCACACTATAAGTAGGTGCTAAAACGTTTTTGCTTTTACTTTGCGGAAAGTGGGTGTTTACACCGCGAAGACGCCGACGACGGGTGTAAAAAGCGATTATCATACTTATATTGTAAAGATGAAAGTTTGTGAGTGTATAACTTTGCATTTGTTTTAGGGAACTTGCATGAGTAGTTATTACCTATACATGTAGTTAGATAGTTAGATCACGATGAAACACGTACAAATAAAATAAAAAATATACGCGACGAATTGAGAACCTCCTCCTTTTTTTGGAAGTCGACTATAAACGTACATGACCAATTAATCCTTACAGTTGTATATGGTTACTGAACCCTGGGCCTAGGACTTGACAAAGTTTTTATTTCGTCTACCCCGTCGAGTGGGGTGTCGTTGGATAGCTCTTTTAAAATCATAGGGGAAACTTAGGGGTTCCGTTTTCAAAATATTGAGCTTGGAAGTGCTTTAGAGTTATGTATACCTACCTAATTTTATACGTCACATGTACGTTTTCACGTTACGAAATCTTTTTAAATTTACGAGTAATTCTAAGAAATACAAAGTAACATTTCAAATTCAATTCCGATGAAAATTACTAATTGTTAGTTGTCTTGTAACGACTTTTTTCAAATTCCAATTTTCCTGTTCTTTTATGGAAAGTAAGAAATCTAAAACTGCAAGTAGGTAGTCAAAAAGGCACGCACTTGATTATTATATTTTGGAAAGCAATTCTAAGAAAAAAGACATAGAAATACAAATTATTAGTTAATTAGTTACTAATTGAGGGAAATGATTAAAAATTAGATACTAATTGAGGGAAATGATTAATAATTAGTTACTAATTGAGGGAAATGATTAATAATTAGTTACTAATTGAGGGCTTCCCAAAAACTTAATTTTATTGAAGAAAATCAGACCGAATAAAAGCGAACGACATCATCCCAAAGATATTTACTTATTGATATCCCACCCCGGTGAGGCCCGGCCCGGCCCGGCCCCGGCCCGGTGCACCTCAGACACTTTCTAAACTAGGTTATAGACCCGGACGGATGGCAGCACTAACATTAATTAAAGTAGTCACAACAAGATACGGTATTTCGTAACTAAAACTTTATTAGTATTAGTTTTAAGATGCTTGTGTTAGTTTGATTAAGTTTCTTAGATATGGCATCTACCAACTTAATGAGATGATTGGTAGGTATCTAATCTACTAAGTATTTACAGCCGCAAGTTTGCAACAAACATAGTTTGGCTTAAATATGTTACGAGCAAAGTCTCCCGCTACTGGGGTAACTATCATCTGTTTGTGTACGTCTATCTGTCTGTCCGAGTCTTAGCGTTGATACACTTACTAAGAAGCTGTTACTTAGCATTAAAAATATTTAAAAAAAAATTTTAGGGTAGGTACATCCCCCATAACTATGTGAAATGATGTTTTTTTTCTTGTTCACCTCATCGCGTGGGGCATCGTTAGATAGCTCTATAAAAAATCATTGGGAATTTCAATTTTATCGAAATATAGAGACGTAGATTTTACAGTTATGTGGACGCCCCCTCAACCAGCCAAATGGCTGTACTTGGATACGTCATATTTATGTATTTACGATAGTAGTACATGTAATGAAGTTTAAAAAGAAAATTATCACAGCTGAGCAGTCTTTTAAAATCTTCAAGTTATTAAAAAAAACGAACAAAATCCGTTAAGGTGTTGGTTTTAAACTACTATTCCAAATGGAAATGTTATTTTATGGAAACTACGAAACACACAGCGCGTGGATCGGCAAGGCGCGCACTGTCCTAATTGTTTTAAATATGGGAGTAAAACAATAGATCTTTGACATGAGGTGCTTAACTTATTCAAACGTCACTTAGCAGCTTCGCTTCTGTATTCTTTTCTTTACCGTGCCTACTGAAACGTGTTTAATAAGTTGAGCTATTAAAGGGACAGTCTACCTACTCTTTTCTCCATACAAACTTTACAAACGTAGTCGACTGTTTCCTCCCTGGATAAAGATATTAGAAAAATTATGACAAATGTCCTTTAACAGCCATGACCATGCCCCTACGTTTTGATTTTTTTCATTTTCTATTTTTTCTGAATTTTCTATTCTAATAATTAGAAAATTAAATAAAACCAAAACGTCATGGCAGTCATAGGTTTTTTGACATAAACACATTTGCTCTAATGTCTTTATCCAGGGAGGAAACAGTCGACTACGTTTGTATGGAGAAAGAGTAGGTAGACTGTCCCTTTAAAGGGTCACGTATAGAACTCACCGTATTAAGTTCGTGCGTATATCTACGCTATACAATAATTATACTAATGCAAAGTTCTACTGTAACTGAGTTGAGACTTGATGTTGTTGCGGTGATATGTAAACTTTAACTGACTGAAATAATTATACATTGTGAACCCTTATCTCTGCTGTTAACGTGAACACATACAGTAGGCTCATACTGACTGACAGAATGATATTCTGTTTCGCAATGAAACAGTTGTGACACGATGAGTGATATCGGACTTAAGATTTGTTACATCTAGTTATCTCGTCAGCTTAAATTTTACCGTTTCTGTGTTGTTTACGGAATTTTTGGTGGTAATAAAGGTATATTTTGTTTACGTAGTCATTGAACCCCCCGGGATGGGGGGGTGCATTTTTGTATTAAACTTTTTAATCCGTTGATTTATAGACATAAAATTGGTACACATACAGTAGGGGGCGAGACAATCCTAATCCTGTTTCTTGTAGGACGCGCGGGCAAAGCTGTCCTATAATAGTTACTTTATAAAAATTAGAACCTATTATGATTTTTGTAGAGATTTTGAAAAATTTTATACTTATTGTAATTAAGTTTTTGACAAGGTGATAATTTTGTATTCGTTTTTAGAAACTTCGATGGCAGCATGTGTGGCCTGCTCTCCAGATGGAGGTGAGGGCAGCAGAAGTGCTTGCTTCAGTTCTGCAACCAATCATTTGGCTCACTAACGAATCCACTCCCGATGAGTTCAACACTTATGTCCTGCCGGTACTCAAGTAAGTATTGTGAACTTAACCTTTTGTCTTTATTACAGCAGATATGATTAAAACTAATTTTATTTTTTGTGCGTATGCTAGACAGGTGTACAGCAGGAATTTAGTGACGTCACCGAAAACTATAGCAGCGTGCGTGATTTTCCTAGAAAATCTTCATATCGTTCTGAGAAAATGCGCCAAACAGGATGCCAATAATGAAATAGTTCCGTTTTTAATCGTGTCTCTGGATCACAATAACAATCAAGTGCAGGTATGTAATGTTTTTTTTAATGATGCGATCTACTTAGATTTAATTGGTTATTGCACTGTTCCGACTTCGTGTTACAGACGGCGTCATTGATCGCTCTCCAGTTTTGCTCCGATTATGTCGATGACAGAAATCTTCAAACCGTTGTGTTAGGGAAAGTAAGGACACTTTTGGAGAAAAACTACTGCGATATCAAGATCATAAGTCTGATCCTTTGCTTTTACGAGAAGGTCCTCATGCGACTTGAGAAGAATCAACTTATGGAACATGTGATCCCCACCATACTAATAATGAGGCTAAACGACCCGGATATCGTAACCCGGGTTGTTAGTGAGTATAATACCTTTTGTAATAATAAGTTAATTGTTTGAACTTTTTGCTAGTTAGACATTCGACCCAGTCGTTAAACTAAGCTGTGCTGTATATGGTACCATATACGATCATAGTATCAAATAATATTAGCTAGGAAATATTTAGTTATTGGTCATTAATAATTATGCATAGCGAAATATTTTTGTCACATTTTAAATTTCTGTTGCGAATGTTTATCTGAGAAAACTATTGATAATGTTTCAACACGACATTAATCTATTAAAATGACTGTGCCTTTACAGAACTTTACAAAACCATGCTATTGGAAAAGAAATTCGGTCTTTCGACGAGCATCATGGCTCAAAAAATGATTCCATCTCTTGCGCCACAAACAGTAAACCCAAGTTTGAACACAGATCAATTCACAAATCTCATGGAGGTAAGAACTGGTTTTATATTTGCAGATTTACAAGCAATACTAAGTCTGTACTTACCAATAATAATAAAGATACTAGCTGTCCGATAATTGTCAGTACAATCTTCCGCAAAATGCTCAGTTATATATGAAATAAATAACTCTGCCAATAGCAATTAAGCTTTAAAACTACCGATATTTATATTTCAATTTATAGAATAAAACTGAACACACTTGCGAAGGTTTTTCAATGTATTTTAGCTCTCATTATTGTAAGCCCGATTTCCTTAGATCCTGTACGACATGCTGGATAACATAGACAAGCACCAGCGCCTTGTGATCAATGGGCCAAAGCCTCCGACTCCAGAAAAGCATCGCTCTTTGCGTCATCAGATGAGTACTGATAATGTGGTCGCTCCACCCTTTAACATCCCCAATCTACGTGTCGAACAACGCAAGACATCAAGTGCCGAAGATATGGCCCGGAAAAATTCAGTGATTGGGCCCACCGTCACAGCTACCACCAGCCAGACCAGCGTCGGCGGAGGTTTTAAAAGTGAGTTAATCTTCAACGCCGTTGTATTTGTTACTAATAAAAGATTTTTTACAAAATTATATATATTTTCTTATCGTCTTTAAATATACAGGGATTGGACAATGGTTCTTTGGATCGAATAATTCAACGAACACTAACAATGATAACAACTTCTTGCGCGTGACGAGTGTGTTCCCAAACCGACGTTTGTCTGACAACACACTGATGACTCCGAAGATACGCATAGCTCCATCGTGCGCGTCCTCTCCGGGCGGCACTCCGGGCAGTACTGCCGGACTTCCGACTCGCAGGCATTCTAGTATCGGTCCACAGGAGCGACGCGGATCGACGGTTAATCTTTCGCCGCCCACTGTAAGTCTTTAAAAAAGGAATTCGGTGGTTCCAGGAAAACCACCGCACCCGCACATTAAATAATAGGTACCTAATTAGACACAGTATACAAAATACAGATACAAAATCATTAGAAACGTTGAAATACATTACAAATGTTAGATAATATTGTAGACTTTGACAGGAAACCCGTAGAGAGTTTATGGAAGCAGGAAACGAGAACGTGACTACAGCTTGATTGTTTTGGCAGGCATACCAGTACAGGGGACGAGGCGGTTCAGGCTCGAGCCTGTCCGTGCCGTCGTCGGCGTCGCAGTGCGTCGTAAGTGATGTGTGCCAAGTTTCCATGCCTGGCTGTGGCAACCCTCAAATCCCCTTATTGAATGTCGAACAAAACAGCTTGAAAATCGATGTGGTCTGTCCTCTTCTGCGGTCGTTTCTTCTACCCATACCCACTGACTGGGAGAGATAATGTCTGTTCATCATAATTCACCGTCATACGAATGCATATGCACGATCCCGGTTGGAGTTCACATCACCACGTTGCGACCTGTCTCTTACCTGTTCATTAGACTTTTCATCGCATTCCGCTATCATTTCCGTAATTTCGAGGAGACTGCTCCAGGACCGTTTGTGACATAACCAGCATGTTTGTCGGACTGATCGTTACGCGATGCATGGCGCCTGCTCGCGTTGTATACGACGTGACGCGAAGCGACGCGACGCGACGCGACGCAACTCCCGTACCACGCACCGCCCGAGCCTCCCGCGCCGCCCGTATGGCGGTCGCACACAACTCATCTCTCCACTGTTTTGTTACATACTGTATCGCCCATACAACTGCGGCTATGTCGTAATTTCTTCCTAATTCCAAATCCCTAGTATGTTACCTTAGGTTAATATTTATTCGTTATTAATTCGAACTAACCAATTGACATTTAACTGAATACATTTAACTACATAACTCGTGTTGTGACATTACTACAATTGTGAGGGCTCGTAACAGCTTTCGGCAGTGAATATTATATTGATATTAAATTATTATGTTGTTCTGTACTTACCTACTTTATGATACGGAGGTGACTCAAGTAGGTACACCATTTCTTCATTCATTACCAGGCTCTGAGCCATAGAAACGTAATATGACGCTATCTCATTCACTGTTGCTATTTGTTCTTCTACGCAGCTTGCACGGAGCATGATCGTGAGTATGGTTCCTCTCTATTGTCAATGCAAACAGCGAATTAACTTTGGTCCTTCTGTAAGAGCAACATCATTCACATTAGTTGTAACGAAGACGATTACACCCAGATGTTGCCTGCCAAATTTTATTTAAAGGCAAAAGTACCTCATTCTATAATAATTCGAATACTATATACTTATATTTTGGCAACATCCGTGGGTTCAATCACTAATAGCGTCGTAGCGTAGTATGAGTTTGTCACTGAATTTCCATGGGCCCAACACGCTTTACGCTGAAATTAGAGGTACTTAATTATGGCGCTGCATGCAATTGTAAAAGCTTCTATTTAGATGGCCAAGCAATAAGCGCTAAATTGAAAGTTGTAAACACAATTATACATAGTAATAAATGTGCGTGTACCAGTTTAACTGTAAGTACGTAAGCAATTAGTTTGTCGTGAATTTATTATCAAAGTTAGGCATCACTGGTGCGTTGAAAACGAGTACCCAGTATAATTTATTAAAATAGTTTTACAAATGATAATTATTTAGGTTAGATGTTTGCTAAGTTGAATGAAACTTATGATACTATCGTACTCAGCGCACCTTATCAAATATAGGTAAGCGGTCATCGCTGCAATAAATAGGTACTGAACTATATTTATTTATAGAGAACTTACTTACCCCTTTGGACCCACACAACATTACAAAATTCTTATGTTTTGCAATGTTTTCTAGCCAACATAACTAATTCAATGGAAAACTAAGTAAATCGACAACGCATAGTGCTTTTGCAATATTTTTTTACCCCAAGAAATCGATTCGATGCATCGATGCATACCTAGTTTTTGTCAAGATGTGTTTATAGAGAAGGGTATTTATTAAAGGTGCATGATTGTGTGGTGTAGGGTGGTTCGATGCCGAATACGTCGTCCAGCGTGCCGTTCCTGCTGACCTCATCGATGCAGTCGATCCGTTCGCGCCGTCCGTCGACGTGCCTCAGCGGCGCCGGCTCGCAGGGCTCCGGGCTGCTGCAGCAGATCTCTAGTGGCGTGGTAAGATACCTGCCGGGAATCGGCGGAGGGGCTGGGCCGAGCACAGCGGGACCAGCCGGCTCGCACGCGCCTACGCCTCACTGGACTGTCTCCAACGCCGCCTCCGCTGGTTACAACGCATTGCACCACACCGCAATGGCCGTCAGGAAGTGCCCCTCCCTCAACATCACCCTGACACGTTAAGCGGTCGCTGCTGCAACCAAAACGATCTCTCTACCCGAAGTCCTCTGCTCCATTCCATGGTCCTTCCAGATTATAATCAATGTTCAGTAGTTTTACGATGTCTCGATGTTGTAACCGACTTCATGTTATATTTATTTGCTACCTATTCTTTAGGAAACCGATCCTAATTTCGGTATTGTGTTAGAAATATTAGTTCTTATTCATTTTCTCGCAACATTTGAACTGAGGATTTGTTACTTCCTGTCATAGGTAGCTGGGAATAAAGTACCAATACTTTTCGGAAATTTGAATGGATTGGGGTCAGTGACGTTTTTAGGAAACACTATAAGTGAGAAGAAAATGATTAAAAATCAAGGAAGCTTTAATCTGTATAATGTGAATCGCTGTGTACTGAATGAGGAAACAATGAATACTTATATTAAATGTCCAAATATTACTAAGAAAATTATGAATAGTAAATTATGTATTTGAAGGGATGGTATTCTACTAATACAGCAAGATATTGTAAGATAAAAGGTACTGTGATATGGTATATTATTGTATTTATTAGAGAATCTACTTAGTATATCCTCATTGTAAAAGCAAGCTATATAGCCACTGAATAGCATTCAATGTCACTGCTATTCAAAGTGAAACTATTGTGCCAACTTATATTTAGATAATACTCGAATGTTATTTCTTATTTTACAAAAAGTACAGAAATCATAATAGTTTACTACCCATGTACCTAGGTAGGTATAGACGATGTGATTCATCATGCAAAGTGCTGTTTCGATTCAGATGTGAAGGAAAGAGCATAAAGTCTGTTAGTTCTGAAATTAATTTACCTACTCATTGAAATATTTAGTAGTTGCCATAAGTGACAATCTTTGTATTAAAATGGCTAAGTTCGTTCTCAGCCACAATTAAATTCCAAGTAAACAAGCGAGCTTGTTTCATAAAGCGCACAGAGCTGCGTGTGAAAACGGAAAACCTTTACATTCAACAAATAGGTACGATGTACCTATGCATACAGTCCGGATTCAAACCTCGTTCCCATGACGTAGAGTTTTTTAAATGTCAATTTAACTTAAAATACTGTTACGTATGCAAGACATTAAACTTCATTGACCAACACAAAACATACTTTATTAGCAATGTCAGAACTCTACGGTGGTGAACCACCTTTGAACCCTACTGTACGTGCCTACCTTCCTATTTTAGGCGAATTGATTGTATCCGACCGCATACACGTTTATAAGATTCCTTCAAGATTATAATATCAACTGTCCGTTCATCTTAAAATCTTTAAATTGTTGTTTTTAACCGACTTCTTACTTTCTCTATATTGATCGACATATATTACATTACCAATAAGTACCTACTTACAAAAAGACATAAAACCAATTTACACCTGTAAATTCGTCCTAGATTGTCTGAGCTTAAGATGTATTCATATTTGATTTGCTTTTCCGGCTTGTGTAATAACGTACGTGGTGTGTAGTAGTATTTCAATGGATGCTAGTTAGTTCGGTGACTAAGTGAATAGTGGAGTGAGGTGTCGTGAGTCGTGTCTGCAGCGTAGTGTAGACCGTAGTCAATGGTAAAGCTTAGTGTACGTAAGTAGACCGGACATTTACCTTTAATCAATTTTTATATGGTTGATTCCAGTCCCAGCTGTTTACCGGGGGTACGTAAAGAATTCCGTAAACGTTAGAAACGCGTTACGTTGTTCGCGAGGATGGGCGAGGCATCACGACATTCTCCTCGCCGCTCCATGCAAGCTCCTCATCGACCTCACGAACGACCCTCCGCAACCGTTAACGCTACAATTGGCTTACATACCTATGTAAAAAAATGATTTTCCAAATTTGTCATATTAATAAGTAGTATCGCGTGCCGCGCACCCGATCTTCAATTTTACCATTTATGTATACCTACTGAAAATGGTTAAAAGTTAGGGCGAATCATCGATTTCTTTAAAGGGTAAATCTTGAGGGAATCATAATAACGTGTCGCATGCAAAACTTAATTAAATCTGTGTTTTCTTACTCATCCTTTACATACTATATGCATACAGGTATCCGAGAGAATGCCAACGAGAAGAACTAAAATTCCACAAAATAAACGGTAGGTATGCATATCAAAAGTAATGGCAGACGACGCATAATGCATCTCTGAGCAAAATTGTTAGGTAACTTGTGGTAATTGACTTGAACTTAATACTTTTAATAAAAATAATTGTGATAGTGACGACCGAGTCTATTGCAATGAGATAGGTGCCAAAATACTTTAAGGAAAAAATCACGGTTGTCTTTAATACTTTCGATCTTAATTCAAATTAAGTAGGTAAAGTAACCTTTGTAGGAAAATTGTATAATAATATAGACCACAGACAAAATCTTACAAATGCATTACGCATATACGCAGTTAAACACATAATATGAAAGGAAAGATTAAGTAAAGATCTTAACAACTTAATTTTATGTTTCTGATTTCACCCTCGTTAGCATTTCGACTAATAACATCAAACAAAACACGAAGAAATATGGAAAAAATATAACTGTTCAATATACATTAATTTCAACTTTTATTGTATTTGTAGTATATACCTATAATATTTTTACAATGTATATTAAAGAACATAATTACCTATTTATAGGATAAATAAATTATTTAATAATGTCCAGAAAGTGAGAAGTAGATCTAAGCTGCAGTATAAACACTTATGTAAAAATTTATATACTTATAATATTTTAAGAGGATAGTCTCCATTCTCTTTCTCCATACAAACGTTGTTCACATTTTCCTCCCTGGATAAAGACATTAGAGAAAATATGTTTATGCCATAAAACTTATATCTGTCATGACTATGCATCTACCTTTTTATTTTTATCATTTTATTATTTTAATTAGAAAATTTAAAAAAAAAGGTAGATGCATAGTCATGATAGATATAGGTTTTATGGCATAAACAAATTTTACTCTAATGTCTTTATCCAGGGAGAAAAATGTAAACTACGTTTGTATGGAGAAAGAGAATGGAGACTATCCTCTTAAATAACAGATATCGTAAATCTTATTGTATTTTGTCAGTGATGTGAACCTAAAATTCTATCTTTGTACCTAAATCTTTGCCTTCTCTTTTGATAAAACCTAGTGATTGGATATTCTCTATTACATATGAAGTGATCTCGCCATATGAAGATTTTTGATTTCAATTTGATGATTTTTAAGAAATCACAAAGAAATGATAAAGCATCCTGGATAATTAAAAATATTCCAAGTGAACCATTTAAACCGGCCTTCAGGGATCTCCCTGAAGAATATCCTAAACTATGAGATAGCCAAAAATGTTGAATGGATCATCGTGTCCGATTTTGTCAAAACTAAAATGACATATTTAGATTTAAAAAAATATTAATTTTGCGGGAATCGAACCTTGTGTTGCAATGAATTAATAGGTAGCCTATATTATTGTATCGACCGATAGTGTTGCTGATAGAGATGAAATCTTGAAAACAACATAGTATGGTATATAAAGAGTAATACCCAATTTTCAATATCGATCCATACAATATAGGGACTTAATTTTTTTGCGATAAGACAAGGTTCGATTCCTGAGTACCTACAACAATATTTTTTTCAAAAATCTAAATAAGTAGGTATGTCATTTTAGTTTATGTCAAAATAGGTGACGTAACTTATTTCAACATTTTTTGCTGTCTCTTATAGTTTAGAATAGCCCCTTGAAAGCCGGTTTAAAATGTTCAGCCTGTACACGATTAAAATTGAAATAATATCTAAAATTATCAAATTGGTGATAAATTAAACGGAAAACAAATTAAAAAGAGAGATACATATGTCTCCATATGAAATAGAAAACATCCCCATACCTAAAGTAATTAGTAAAATCATTATATCACTATTTACAATTTTTAGATTACGATTAAGTACACAGAATCTATATTTTGGAGCGATAAGGAAAGTTTACGATGTAGGTAATGAATGAAACAAGGTACTACCTACCTATTACGAGTTAAGCAAACTTAGGTCTTATAATGAATCTATTCGAACTCATTATTAGTGAAACAGTCTTATGAAGACTTGATGTTCCTAAAGTTAATAATTAAATAATAACAAATTGTAGACAGACATAAACCTATCTATGTTACAGATATCGACCTCACGAAGGCAGTTTGGCTATTCGTGTGTGACTAAATACGAATCATCATATAATATGCATTTGTGCACACAATTCAAATTTAACAATATGCGAAGTATCTACATAACTAAACTATATCTTGCCCCTTTTAATAGAACATGATTAATGATCATTATTCAAAAAATAATTAAATAAATGAGCAGGTATATACCTATAAATCTTAACATAGCTTACTTATTACTAAATATTTTTAATTAAAAGCAAAGGAATCCCTTTAATTTTAATAATTCCTTACATGTAGGTAATAAATAAAACACACGTAACTTATACCAATGCAGATGCATTTTATTTGCCATATCACAGTTTATGATGAAATGAAACTAAAGATAGTGTAAAATTGTTATGACAATGAAGTACATACCTACGTCATGTTTTTTTTTGTTTATTTGGAAAAATATGCGTTATTTCGGCAGTAGGTTACCTTAACTGAGCAGGCGCCTATTGGCGGAGCTTTCAATATATTTAATTTTATTGTTGTATTAGGTACAAATATTGCATAATATACCTAGATTATATGTGTACCTTCCTAGATACGAAATATTACTATACGGTTTAATTTGCACTAGTTAATTTTTAATTATATTCAAATTGAACCTTAATGGTTAAGGATGAGCCTATTGGTTATAATTATAATAATTTAAACTTGATTTCGCAAAATGGCGTGAAGTGAGGAAGTTTCAGTTCAGAACGTAAAATTACGTACCTCCTTGTGCAACGTAAAACAAAAGTCCACCTAGTTCGGATCTAATTGAAGTAAACATTTCGAAAAGTGACATCCTCTGGGCACCCTATATTATATGCCAAAAGAAGAGAAGTGTTTGTCAACAAACGAACAGATTATTATATATCGAACAGTCTCTTCGAAAATTAACGTTCTGGATAAGACGAATGTTTACCTACGTCGTTAATTTTGTTAATTTGTCCTACTGCGCACCTCGTTTTCGAGCCTACTTCGGATTGGCGAATGTCACATGCCTTCGGACCGGGGTAAGTCCTAGGACACGTCGGTTTCCTCACGATGTTTTCCTTCACCGAAAGAGCGATGTTATTAACGCACATAACTTTTCTTAAAGAAAAAGCCATTGGTTGCCAAGATTCGAACACACGGCCCTCGGAATGAAAGTCGGGGTATCTACCACTAGACCGACACGACGACGGCCCTAAATAAAAACCATTTTTAAAAGTGTTCATTATAGTTTTTTAAAATGTGTAAAACCAATTGGCTTACCCTTCATTTATTCATTCGCAATTTTACTATTTGAAACATTTCGAATTCAAGACCACCGTTCGCTCTGTTAACCATTCGATGTAAAGTGAATGATCTCCATCGCGACACTCGATGTGGCACTATTCGACGCAAAGTTGTCGCGGTTCGATAACACCCATACACAAGTTTAGACATCTTTGTTTAACCTTAATTATACCGACTTCAGTTTTCAAGTTTTAATTTCATCTTAAAAAGGATTTATTAGATCAACCGTATATCAAAAAATATTTTAAATAATCGTTATGCGCTTATTGAATTCCGTCGTGTCATTAAAATATTTTGAATATATACATAATATTGACATATATATGAACTTATATTAAATATATATACCTAATTTATATTTTCTACTTATAACTATGCATTGTCTTTTGAGGGTTGTGGTGTTTGCTCAGTGTTTAGATTTTGTGATATATTTTGTGTGCCCTATACTCTAGTGATCACGATTCTATACATCCATTCTATTGGATATAATATTATATTATAATAATCAAGTGTCCCTCACTATAAATTATATTATATTATCTATCATATTCATAATAACTACCTAAACCTAATGTCCTATCTATTTAATTAACATTGTATCATGTTAACTTGTGATCTATTCTACACTTTTAGGAGAATCGACCCTCGACTGTCTGTTTTTAAAGAATATAAAAGTTCGACAATACATACTTTTAAAAGTATTTTCGCTATGAAATTCTATTAAAAATTAAGGATTTATGGTTGAGCTTAAAACGTTTGAATTTATGAGAAGTTACATTGACTTAAAAACACAATTTATATGCCTGTCATGTAAATAATTTCTTACCTACCTAATATCAATGAGATGCCTTAATTGATTTTAATCCTTATATCTCATTTATATAGAACCTAAGCTTCGACTGATATATATCATATATCTCTATATAATGTCTCTCTTCTATTCAAAGCGTTTTTAATTATTTCCCATTGATCGCATTCAAATGTTAGATGTTCAAATGTTTCAAATTTAGAGTTTAAATAAATATCAATTGTTCTTGTGTGTAATTCATTAGGTAAGATCTTACAACAATTATCTAAATAATAGAAGATTCAGATTAATGTCAATGTTATTAATAGTTTGAGAATTTAAAGATGTTAAAACTCATTGTATCAGTAGACCCTTAAAACAAGTTGATATAAAATATGTTGTCACTTATAATAACTGTATGTTACCTTACTTAAAATAGTTGATGTTAAAATTGATTGTATTTCAAACCTTGATGTTCTAACTAGTTTTTATTTGTATAACATCTACGTAATAATTAAATACCTTTAACTGCTTTTAGATGTCCCCATCTTCGGGTTTAAAACCTTACCTAAGTACCTTCTATTTCCCAATTTCCCAACCACGGCTAAACCTAGTTTTATAATGTTGGAATATAAAATCACTAAGGCCGTAGCAGATAAAAGAAATGCGCCATTAAAAATATCTATGTAACTTATTTACCTTTTAATACCTACTATGATAGACAGCTAAGAAAGGGAGCGCGATTATTGTAACTTTATTTAGGACATAAAAATATTAATCAATAAATATTAAGCTATTCATTTATAGTCTATTTAATATTATCTGAACCAATCTGACGTTTTCGGTGTTGCCGGCTTTTAATGAAACAAAAAGAGTGATGTAGTAAAAGTGTTCATTCAATCAGAATAGAATCAGAATCAGAATTCTTTATTGCAAAAATGATGAAATACCCTAAAGTTATAGTTTCAAGACTCTACACAACTTCTTTATTTCTAATAAGTTAGCTACAATACACTCCGAATTAATATTAACTACAATTAAAAGTTTGATCAAAGATTTAATTAAATTTAATTTGCTTGATCTATTTGGATAAAAAAATCGTATATGAAGGCAAAAAGTGACCTCGAAATTCCCATAGAATTAGGATTTAGACCTCGGCCACAACTGCACGAACATAGTGTCGTCGCCGCCGTTTGGCATTCCGGCGGTCATTCATCAGTAGATGTTGAAGTTGTTGCGTTTGCAGAGCACTGGGCACGCGCTGTACCACGCGACGTCGTATCGTGTCACGGCGTTCTCACCGCGCCATGGTTCTAAGTTATATCAATTCTTATTCTTTTACATGGTAAAAATAATGTAGCGTAGATTATGAAGTTTTTATTCTATCACGGATGACGATGACGAATCATTTCGAAGATCAACAATCTTCTTTTTCTTCGGCGACAAAGATTCATTGCTCGAAGTACTTGGTTGAGGATCCATGTTAATATTATTTTACACACCGATATAAAATAACAATTAATAAAACAAAGGGATACTTGGCAACGACTGAAAACCATTTATTTCTCTAAAGAAAATGTAGGTAGGAAAACGTAGGTTGATTTTAATCATGAAAAATTGGGTAGGTTAAAAACAAATTTACCTTACGTCCTAAATATAAAAAAATCGTTGTGATCACTCTATTATCACCCCGCGAGTCAGTTCGTATTCGGCCCTGGTGCGTCGTTTTCTTTTAAACCCTTCAGAAAGATACCTTTTTTCGTGAACTAATTTATTTCATTTACTACTGTTTTTCAAAAAGTTCAGTGATCCTAATATAACTTTGCTTAGTTGCGTTTCGTTAGCAAAGCAAATCAACCACAAAAGAATCGCGAAGGAAATGTGAAAACCTTTCTTTTTCGTTTCTTGCCTGGCCGAACACGTACGTTATCCGTATACGTATTCGGAATACGGAATATCGACTCGGAATTTCGTGATCCTAGAGCAGACGTTCGTTTTTTTTAAGCTTTTATTTATTTGAAATGTTTACAGTCAGTAGGTACCTATGTTTTCCGTTCGGATATAAAACGAACGTGTGCGGTCAGGCTTACGAAAATTCGTGCACGCAACACTGCAGAACTGGTGTGTGTATGGGCTTAAAATAATAAAAAAATGTGTTTTATACTATAAAAGATGACATCTTACATATTCCTAACACAAGAACTTGCTTTTTCGGCAATCGCATAATTTAGAATTAGATTTCGATATTGTATTGTCAATTTTCAATTTTTAATTCAAAAAGTTCATTTATTCTTCAGAATTGTTCACTTTTGAACGGTATTTTTAGAATATACCCATCACTACCATCTTGAGGGTGACAACATTATCTCAAGTTTTGACATTTCGAAATGTCAGATTTGTTCAGAGATTAAGAAATAGACTATATGTACAAAAAAGTTCCACCCGTTATAGATTTGAAGAAATATTTTTCTAAAATTCCTGTGTCGGCAGGATTCAAACCCGCGACTACTAGAACTCTTCTATGGCAATATCCACTGAAAATATATTTTTTGATAAATGATAACAAAATAAATCAATATTTGAAAGTCCACTAAAGATATTATATTTTTCTAAAAATATATAATAGGGTGACCTGGGTACGGTTGAGCAAATTGTCATTTGACCGTCCATAATTCTGAAAATGCAACACTTATCTAGAAGAAGTGAGGTTTTATAACAAAATAAATATTTGCCTAAGTCTGAAATATTAATATTGTGTTCCTAAGTCCACCGGCTAACAAAAGAAAGATTTACAAAAATCACTTCTAACCGGATGATTGTGAAGAAAGTTACAAAAATCCGCCGCGCTATCTCTGTAGTTTCGGTAACAGAGCGACTTTCACAATCGTACCCAGTTTACCCTAGTTGATAGATTGATATTTAAAAGAATTCAGAAAAAATATTTACTTTCAGAGAAAAACTAACATTTTTATGATAAATGGATATTTTTATATGGAACTATATGGAATATTTTAATGGCACAATAGTAGTGTTGTTGTCTAGTTGTTAGCTACAAGATATAATCGCACTAATATTAAATTCTATTCACATAGATATGTCATATTAACCAAATCATAAAGAGGCACATTCTTCACACTTATTCAGCTGCGGCCTTTGTTTATTATTTGAATTTATTGTAACCAATGATGATATTATGTTGTAATTATCAATATTATGTATACGTGTCAGATGTAGATGAGATTAAATAAAGAGTAAACATATAATACCACAAACATTGTCATTGAATGCCTCGCGAACCTAATGGACGAACACCCGCAACACCCGCATCCGATGCAACAGGTGGCGGTTACAAAAATGTGGATACCTATCTATCTAATACTCCGGTACCTGTTGTTCCGTAATACGGGCCTGTTTAGTTTTGGGCTAGATGACGCTATGTGTATTGTACCACGTAAACGTAATACTCTGCAAATAGCGTTGTTTTAGTTAACCGATCACAATACTCCTCATCGGTTTCCCAAAGTTTGCTTTCCCTTCATTACCCTACAGTTCGATATTTCCTGCTCAGTAAGTCTTATATATTACTCGGTTAGCAACCGACTTACTTGTTCTTACAACAACAAGAACACTAAATAGCTGCTAGGGCTGAAAAGGACGAAACGGGTAAGGTGACCCAAATCGCCACTGGCCACTGCAAGTTGAACAAGCACATGTTTCAAATGGGTAAGAAACAACATTATTATTAGACACGGGTCTAGATCGCGTTATAGATAATCATTGTTAAGTCTTCTAGGGACCACGGGCGGAGTGATCCGTTTGCCGAAACTTCGAGATAATTAAAAACAATTATTATCTATAACGCGATCTAGACCCGTGTCTAATAATAATAATGGAAAATGTTAAAAAGTATGGTAAGAAACAAGACGCAGTATGCATGCAGATTTTGTCAGGAATCGCAAAAAATGAATGAATAATAGTTATTTGTTATGCAAGGCTGCAAAGTAGATTTTTGCAACGAGTACTTGTATTGAAACCTGAGCTAGCGAAGAATTCTAGGATTGAACTACGAGCGCAGCGAGAGGTTCAAATATAGAATGCTGGTTTCAAAGGTACTAGATGCAAAAAACTTTGCTGTCGAGTGAAACACAGAATTATTCACCTTCCTACAGCGAGGAAAACGCTAGGTGAATTTTTCCGGTAGAAAACTCAATTCGGCAATATTACCGCTTGCACTAACTCTGCAGTTGTTAAATTAATATCTTCGTCGCTGCTGGACTCGCTCATATTTAATGAAATTACGATTTTCAAAACAAAGTATGGAAGGTGAATAACTAGAGAAGATTTTTTTTATTCCGTCCAGTGCTGCTATCAGTGGCTGGCCAGTGCAATTATTCAAAAAAAAGAGATTTATATTTTACCTCTCCCCTCCACCTATACCTACTAACTACTAACTTATATATGATCGAAGCCTACTAAGTATTAATATTTTTTTCCGTAAAGTAGGTAGGTAGTTATATTTTTTGTACACGAAAAAATCATAATTATGATGATTCGTTTTTTGTAAGTAATAAAAGCAAACAATCTCTAAATCGAATAATTCATGAAAAAAACCTGCTTGATACTAATGATAATTAACAATAAATACGACATTGGCAGATGTGCAACAAGACTTCGTGGTTCGATGCTATGAACAAAATGAGGTTCCGGTTTGCGAATTTTTAAAGGACTTGCTTTAGAGAAAAGTATGGAGAAGACAGATTCGAATTTTGAAAACTCTTTGCACGCTAGCGCGCAAAATGCGATTTTTTCCGAGGTATGAGGTGAAAAATAAGTTCCGATTTCGGAGAATTATCCACCTATTGTACCTGATAAGGTAGGTACACAACATTACAGCCCAATGGAACAGGAAGTTTCCGGCCTCAACATGAATTATTGTTGAACTATAAATTGCTGCCACAATGAACCATACTTAACAGCTTAAATAACAATTATAATACTTATTCTCAATACCACTCGGTGTCGATTTTCAAACCATTATTCTATTACCTTTATGCCAATCTAGTAAGCCAGTGAAAAAAAATCATGCGAAATGGCTATTGCTTTTTAGGGTTCCCGTAGGGTAATTTTCACAGATGACGTATTTTCGTTGCTACTATAACAACAATAGGGAGGAGCACTAACTTTTTATCCCGGCAGAGGGCGATGTTCGACTGATCTAAGTTTGAAATAAGAACTGTCAAATAGTAGTATTTTCACAACTCTCGGCGGTTTCATTTATGTTTACGTTTATATGTAAATAAAATGCCTCAATGTAGTAGGAGCATATCTCCTACGATGTTTTTCTTTGAGACTAAAGAAGACACCAACATAAATGGATTATTTTTAGATAATTTTAACACTGAAACACAAAGACTCCAACTTGACTTCATAGTACAGGCGAGACCACAAAGTTTAAAAAAAATATCATCCGACCCTAGCGCCATCTGCTCACAGCTTTGCGTGTTCCATCTCATTACTAAAAACAAAATAAAACAAATATTTTTAAAGGGGCGCCCATACAACAAACTAATATTTTAACATAAATACGATGTGTTTTTGATACCACTAGCGCCATCTAGTAATGAAATGATAGACTAAAGGTCTCTGCATACGTAACGTTTCCCGGACGGGCCGTGCCATCCCCCCATCGTAGCCCCGACAGAATTTTTGTATATAGACATTGACACTTCCCGTCCGAGTAAGAGGGTACTGTTACCATTTCCATACAAACATAATACCAAAATATATGATGAAAAATTTAGTTTTCTACCTTATGGATATTATTCGGATTCAGATTCGGATCGATATTATTCGGATAAGAAACGGAGAAACATTTTTTTCATTTTTACAGCGTAAATTTCTTTTTATTGGGAATAATATAAAACAAATGAGATGTAAACTAGTAATTTACGCTGGAAACTACGTTACTAGTTTACATCTCATTTGTTTTATATTATTCCCAATAAAAAGAAATTTACGCTGTAAAAATGAACGAAATGTATTTCCGTTTTATTTCATTTTGAATGAATATTTTGGAAAACCTTGTAGTGGGGGCCCTGTAAAAATAAAATCTTAATCCTAATAATACCGATATTAGGGTAGAATTTTTTTCATAATTCTATTTTGGTATTATGTTTGTATGGAAATGGTAACAGTACCCACCCTCTTCGGATTGGATGGTCTAGTGTTCATTTTAGGGCTACGTACCCAATTGTGATAGTGGTACGGAACGACTCGCACTTGACCGGTTTTTAGTAGCTCACTGGACTGTTCGATTTGCAGTATTTTTGCATTGCCTCATTGACATGGCTTGGATTGGAATTCGACACCGTGTAATGAACGGTCTAAAATAGTCTAAATTATGAAACTAGGTAAGGGCATTGGGCCATTTTTTTACTACGAGAGTAGGTACCTACCTAGTAATAAGGCTGCTCAATCAATTCTAACACCAACCATCATAGGAAAGTTTAATTACTCCCGAAGTCTACCATTTGATTATTTGTGCTTAAGTATTCGTAAGTTGTCCCACGAATCAAAATCATAAGAACTCATTATATCCAAAGTGCTGTCTAATAACAAGTATGAGACAGCACTTTGGATATTACGAGCAAATGACGACTACCTAGGCCTGCAAACACTAGCGCAGCCAAACACTCGCGTAAGTGAGGAACAGCATGGCAAAAGAGCAGAGATGGCGTCGTGTGACGTAAGTATTATCGTAATGAATTGTATCAATTGTAGTCTATGATTTGACACTCTTCCTGAAGAAAAAAATCAGATAAAAAGAACCAAAACGTCATATCATAGTTTGGAATTTAAAAAAAACGTTATATGGTTTAGGCATAGTATTTTAGATAGTAATAATAAAAAAAACTGTGAACAACACACAGCGCCATCTAGCCCCGTGGTAAGCGACTAAGCTTGTGTATAGTAGGTATAATAATAAATAAATAAAAATAAAAAAAAGCCTTTTATTTGTTCCTGTAGTAATTTTGGTACAATAGTTAGGTAATGAGAAAAATAAAAATAACTAACTAAAAACTATTATTAACTAGAACCGCCTTCTGCGGTAAGGCCGCCTATTGTCGCATATTCTGTTGTGTGTTAGGTGTTTAGGTAAGTACTTGTTTGTTCTTGTTATGCGTACAAAAAAGCGATCTATCTATCTAACAATTATTTGTTGGAACCCCCGTACGGGTAAAGGCCTCCTCCAGGCTTTGCCATTCGGCTCTGTTCTGGGCAAGAGTGAGCCAGTTTGGACCGGCGATCGCACGGATATCGTCCGTCCAGCGTTTGAGCGGGCGGCCACGACGGCGCAAGCTTGCCGTGAGTCGGTCCGCGCCACTCGGTTGCGACCCCCGTCCATCTTCCGTCCTCATACCTAGCCAGGTGCCCGGCCCACTTCCACTTCAGTCTTCTTACATGTTCTATTGCATCTTTCACCTTTGTTCTTTTTCTTATTTCATCATTTCTCACCCTGTCTCTCAGTTTAAGTTTGAGAAAACTCCTCTCCATATTTCTTTGACATACTGAGATCCGATTTGCATTTGCTTCCGTCAGGGACCAGGTTTGAAAAATCAGGGATGCCTGTATATCACAAAAGGCTTATGGATTCTTGTATTCTTCCATCTCTCACATACGGTATAGTAGGTATAGTATATATTTATCCAAGTTGGTGTGTTACAAACAGTAATGCAACAGCGGTTCTAGGTGCTGCCCTTACGGTTAGACTCTCAAATAGGTCTTGTATAGGTAGGTTAATCTATATCTATACTAATACTAGCTGACCCGGCAAACGTTGTTTTGCCTTATAAATTATAGATAGTAGCCGATTCTCAGACCTACTGAATACGCATATAAAATTTGGTAAAAATCGGTCGCGCCGTTTCGGAGGAGTAGGTACGGTAACTAACATTTTGACATGGAGATTTTACGCCTTTTTTTTAACAGGTAACATGACCCTATTATTCAGCTCCACATTTGAAAAGAAATCAGCCAATTATCTAAATTATTGCAGTTAGTATAACCAAATAGGTCTCAGTGGTCGCATTTTAGTAGAAAATGAGAAACAAGGCCATAATTCCCAAACTACAAAAAATCGCTGAACATACATGGGGTATTTTCGGATACCCCCAGGTGTGAGGAATCTAAAAAAAGTTTATTGACGTCACTAGTTGGACCATCCTGTATATTAGAAGAAGATACTAATATTATAAAGAGGTGTCGTTGGTAACATGTATGTATGTATGTATATTGGGGGTAATCTCCGAAACTACCGGACCGATTTCAAAAATTTCCATCCATGTTTCACCATTAGAAAGCTACATTCACCCTGAGTAACATAGGCTACTTTTGATCCCGATATTCCCACGGGATCGGGACTTACGCGGGTGAAACCGCGGGAATCTGCAATATAATCTTATAATATAACATTTCCATGTCACAATGTTAGTTACCGTACTCCTCCGAAACGGCTTCACCAATCTCCACCAAACTCCACATGCGCATTCAGTAGGTCTGAGAATCGGCTACTATCTATAATTTATTAGGCAAAACAACGTTTGCCGGGTCAGCTAGTATAATATAATATGCGCTAGAGGCAGGTAGGTTACCTACATGAGGAGCCGCGAGCCGGAGTTTGGCCGCAACATTACTAAATTTTAATTACTAGGTCACTAGAGTATTCCATTAGGCAAGTCTTTAATGCAATTTGTACGCAAATGTGATGTCAACGTCATACGCTGACGTAATTTCATTCATTCATAACGTCACATAGCTCTCAAATAACCCTTATTATATAATATGCGCTAGAGAAAGGTACATGAGGAGCATGTAACGTTACTAAATTTTAATTAGGTACTATTACTAATAGGTACTCTAATGGAGTATTCCATTAGGCAAGTCTTGAATGCAATTTGTACGCAAATGTGATGTCAACGTCATACGCTGACGTAATTTCATTCATTCATAACGTCACATAGCTCTCAAATAACCCTTATTATATAATATGCGCTAGAGAAAGGTACATGAGGAGCATGTAACGTTACTAAATTTTAATTAGGTACTATTACTAATAGGTACTCTAATGGAGTATTCCATTAGGCAAGTCTTGAATGCAATTTGTACGCAAATGTGATGTCAACGTCATACGCTGACGTAATTTCATTCATTCATAACGTCACATAGCTCTCAAATAACCCTTATTATATAATATGCGCTAGAGAAAGGTACATGAGGAGCATGTAACGTTACTAAATTTTAATTAGGTACTATTACTAATAGGTAGGTACTCTAATGGAGTATTCCATTAGGCAAGTCTTGAATGCAATTTGTACGCAAATGTGATGTCAATGTCATACCTACGTTGACGTAATTTCATTCATTCATAAGTTCCATAACGTCACATTTGCGTACAAGTCGCAAATAAAATATAATTTGTCTGGAATCGCGGTACTGGAGTCAAAGTAAAGCGCTGACATAATGTCTAACAACTTTCGGTTAAATAACTAATAAAAAACGTGTTTCTACTCAATAGAGTAGGTAGGCCTCTATTGAGTAGAAACACGTTTTTTATTCGTTATTTAATCGAAAGATGTTAGACATTATGTCAGCGCTTTACTTTTACGAGTATTAATAAATAAACATGGAGTAAGGTCGGAGTAGTCAGAGCATGCATTGTCTTTTTCCGTGACAAGAACTTTCTAAGTTGACAGACAGAAACAAAAAATGGTAATATAAATCCTATCTTACTCCACGTTTATTAATAAGGAGAGTGTTCCTTCTCTCTGAGGGCGGATTAGCCTACAACGCGGCAGTTGCTGCCCGACTAGACAAAAAGAGGCTAAATGCGCTTAGGTTACTATGAATAGTTTGTTAGAACCAAGAAATCACTCGATTATGAAATAAAATCTAAACTCAGACGATCCTATTGATTCTAACAAACCCATCTGTAGCAACACATCCTCACTTAGCTCTAGTGGAAGGGGTCAACCTTACAATAATATAACGTCTGCAACAACATTACAAATTGCAAACAATACTTACACTCAAAATCAAACGATAACCACAATTTACCTAGTGCGCCTCGGCGCCTTGCTATAACTAGCAACTGGACCGAAACTTTATTTACTCAAAAATGTATGGTGTTAAAATTTTTTTCAAGAACAGCGTTATTAGTACAGCCATTTGGTATTTTTACTTGAAAAGTTTTCCGGGAGTTTTGAAAATTGGTAATTTTATAGATTTTGACGTGCTCTTACCGAATTTTAACTTTGCCACCACGTATCTTTGCCGCTCGCGCCGCCATATTGCAAAAATGGCGCCTAAAAGCAGTTTTTGATAATAACTCCTTTCCGACGCATTTTACAAGAAAAACATATCTATACAAAATAATAGAAGAGAAAATTTCCTACAATTTATGTCCCAACCTTTTTTTCCTAAAACCAATAGTTTCGGCGTACGAGCGCCGTAAAGTGTAGTTCAACACACGTTTCGGCAGAAATACTCATTTCCTATACTCATCAAATTTTTTACATCATCATTGTCACGTTTAACCCGTGAACTTCTTATTTCGACATGCTGCTGGAACTGGAAAAAGCTACGTCGCAAAATTTCTCAACTTCGTCACAAATATTGTACAGAAATGCCATTTCAAAAGTCCACTTGGATAGCACGCTTTCTTTGACTCCTCGACCATGAGTAAGCCCACCAAGACATTTCATCGTCCTCATTAACGATTGCTCAATTGTCATATCTGACCACGTACTACACCAAAATTTGCCAGAACGTCTAATTGTGAAATACCCTTTACTTGTAAATGGTTCGTATTCTTCAGCTGTCATTCTCTCCTTTAAATTAAGCATGTCTTGCAAGTATAAATGACAAGATTTTGCATATAAGAAATGACCACTGGCATGAAAATAAGGTATCATTTTCTGGACAGTGTCAAGATGTAAATTCCAGTTGCCCATTCTTTCTGCCTCAATGAATTGCTTCAAAAGTGTAACCATCCGAAAATATTGAACCCATAATTTCGCTGTAGCACCACGTTGCTCAAGTTTAATCAATTCATTCTCAAATTTATCAGCAAGTTTTTTGCAGCATTCTTCCTGGTCCGCCTCAAGTGATACTTGAGGCGGACCAACTTGAGGTGATACTTGACCTATCGAAATTATCTAAAATTCTATATAATTCTGCACTGAGATCGGGTGTCAAATCAATAAATTGTAGGACAATTTTAGCAATGAGGTTTAAAACTGCCATTTGCTCACTTCAGAGGGCGCTACTGTAGCACGTCTGACTTTATTTGACACCTTCATAGTTTTTTCGTAAACAAACATGGTTATTTTGAGATAATTTTACAAAATGACGCTTTGTTCAGCTGTGGATTGCAAAAACATAGCAAATCATTTATTCCCCAAAGATGCCAAAAGAAAAAAACAGTGGATAAAAGCTATGAGGAGAAAAATCGACCTAGTAACTATTTAAGGTTATGTGCTCCCCATTTTAAACCTAATGATTTTTTTGAGAGAAATTCCTACACAGGTAAGACGTTTCCTTTCTTAAAACTACTAGTGTAGATACCTACCTATTGATCGAAGGTTATAATAGTTTACTATTGTAACGATAGTCTGTATGAGAATGTATATTCTCTTAGGAATAGACCATTCCTTAGTTTTTACAGTATTTTCCACCTATCATCAATGATCATCGATCAGTGATCATCACAGACGTTTCTCTCATGCCAAGCTTTGTGTAAATTAGGGTCCTTATCTTACCTTATCCACATTTTCTCATTCATTCAGGTGATGAAAATAAATAAAAAGTATTGAGGAAAACAGCAGTTCCTTCTATATTTTCTTTTACCAAAGTAATTACCGAAATAAAGCCAGAAGACGAAAGAAGAAGAAGCAGAAGAAGAGCCAGGAGACAGTGCTTAGATACAGCACCTGGACCTAGCAGAATACAAACCGAAAATAATAAATGCTGCAACTTTAGAGAAAATATTATGAAATGAAGGAAATTTTACTTATAAATTAAAGACATTTTTCGGTTATAATCACATGGTGTTTATTTTATTACTTAAGGCATTGTTTCAACGCTCAACGTTTTGAGACCTTTACATGTCTCTTCTTCAGGATTGACTGAGATGTTTTTGTGATTTGTCATTCTAATGTGTTAAAAAGTTATACTGTGAAACTACTGTCTTATCAAAATCTAAAATTAAAAAAGGTATCAAAACGTTCCTGTGTACACAGACTCTAGCTAGATAGCAAAGTTAGACTAATAGTTATTATTAACTATGCTTAGATCGTGTCCGTCAGCTAGGCCGGACCGGGCAACAGATTTACACCAAACTTTACACAAACAGATGTGCTTACAATGTGCCTACAAACCACTTCCAGCGGCACATTCACAATAACTGACTTCTATAGTGCCATTTCAATCTATTTTCAATAAAACTATGTAAAGTAGTTTCTTCATTTGTGCTTTGCATTGCACATGAAAGTAGGCATAGTTTCCTTCAAAGGCAACACGAAGAGTAACCAAACTTCTGCTTTCATATAACAGACGACCTTTGGGTGGTAGGTACTTGAAACCTCTCCGCAAACTCTTGGATGTGGTGTTTGGACAGCCGAGCGGTGGTAAATTGGTGCTAGCGTTAACATCTCCAAAGTGACTTATATCAGGAAACTCAGGAATTTCGTCATCGAGTTCCTCTTCGACTCCAATAATACTGTTTCTATCGTACGCCTCTAGCCTAAAACAAAAACATAGAAAATTCATGAAAAAATACCCTTGTCAACCATTTGTAAACAAAGACTTATTTTTAATAAAATCATAAAAATTACAAGTCGTACGACCCCGAAAATAAGCACGTATACTTATCTCAACATGTAGGTACTTTTTACAAAAGGGTTTTTACATATTTCCAACATATAAATCAGTACAAAGCCTTTTTGTAAACAATAACAAACAAACACTAAAATGCACTTTTTTACTAACCTTTCAATCAAAACAGCTTTTTTTCCGCTAGTAGACGCATTCCTTTTTCTCAGCTCCCCTTTTATTTGGATTATACTCCACGTTGAATACATTTTAATTCATAAAATTGCTAAAGACACATGCAATCACAGTTGAAGTTTGGCGGCATCTGGCCGTGCTATACTAGCGCCACCTGCCTCGACCTTTTAGTTTCCAACCCCATTGAAAGATGAGTCAGTATATGCGCTCTTACTGCACGTGAATACGCATGTCCTGCCATTGAACGTTGATTATACGACGATTATACGTTGGCGTAGTTGTATAATGGTTTACGGCGCTCGTACGCCGAAACTATTGGTTTTAGGAAAAAAAAGGTTATGACATAAATTGTAGGAAATTTTCTCTACTATTATTTTGTATAGATATGTTTTTCTTGTAAAATGCGTCAGAAAGGAATTATTATCAAAAAACTGCTTTTAGGCGCCATTTTTGCAATATGGCGGCGCGAGCGGCAAAGATACGAGGTGGCAAAGTTAAAATTCGGAAAGAGCACGTCAAAATCTATAAAATTACCAATTTTCAAAACTCCCGGAAAACTTTCCAGGTAACCTCTATTTTTTCGACCAAATGACTGAATCATATGTTCTTATAATATTTTTTATTTAACAAACGTAAAATTTGAAATTGAGCATTGACTGCAATGATGAATTTTGGATAATTGTTATAGACAGGGTTAGTGTATGAGATAGAAAAACACTAGTTTTTACTTTTTATCCTTTATTTACGATTCCCAAAAAACAACTACTACACGAAATATAAGTAACCTATCGGTAATCGACGTATTCTATAACAAAACATTTCAACAACGCTTCAGCACTGTTAGATTTCTCTTGAAAACAATTCATTTTTTATTAAATATTGTAAAGCTAAAAGCTTTAAGTGTTAGTTATTTCTTGAAAAATTACTAAGAATTGCCGAATTGTTTCCGACAAAAATCTAACAATGCTGGGACATTGTTGTGACATTTGTGTTATAAAATAGGTACGCTGACAACAATAGGGTAAATAGTTACTTACTAGATTATAATAGGTCACAATAATATATTTAAGTAGGTATAACTAATTTAACCAATCGTCAAGAAATATAAATATTAAATGTTTATTATAAAAACACAAAATGGTCAAAAGCCTTTGTCAATTTATTATTTTCAGGTGTTACAAGTCTCAAGTACAAGTATTTTGTTTGACCACGACTGAATGTGGAATACAGTAGACATTGGTACTTGAGATTTAAGTTAGAAGTAACTTTGAATAAACCAGTTTTGTATTTTTATATTGTCAGTTGTGAAAAGAACCTGAGCAATCCGGAGGTTGAATTCTCCACAAAACGTAAGGGTACCAAATATGAGTTATTTAAAGTGCTCTTTCCATCTTAAAATACATAATATGGTGATATTCAGTATTAATGTTCGTTATGTTTATGTCAATTTGTTTTTCCATAATTCCAATTTGTTTTTTCGTAATTCCATAACAAAAGTGGAAAGATCGCATTTTATAAATTATCTTGATATTACGCTTTTGTGGTAAACTCCCCTCCTGATCTTTTAAATCGTAAGGTACCTAATTTCATGATATTATAATAGTTGAACAAATCATAAATAATAAAATATTCAAGTAAATAAGTTTATTTAACCTTAACTTAATCAGAAGTTACAATTTATACAAATAATAATCTTATTCATAAACAGTGATGGAGACGTACACCTACGTTTTCGAAAAATTATCATTAACTAAATAAGTCCCCATTGCGCCAAGAGGGGTTAGACAAAAACATAAGATAGGCACAATAATTTATGTATTTAAAAATGTGTTAGTAAATTTTAAACTATATTTTTTTACTTTTAGCTTTGGCGTAATTGAGGCTTACCCTCGGTATCTCAAACTTTTTAGAGACTGTTAAGTAACTTAAACGGTGGTTAAACCACGATTAAAGTCACTTTCTTAAGAAATAGTTTCAAATCATATTAATAGATGCCACAATTAAATTCTGGGGATTTTTAACGACTGTTAATGTTAACGATTGTTAAAGTTAACTGTGAATAAAAATAGATAGAATTTCACTGTGCCATTTATCAAGATCTAACGGTCGCGTTGAAATCGTCATAAACCGAGGGTAACCGCCGCACTCAGAGACATTTAATGGTTACTTAAACGTGCTTAAACTATACTAAGTAAAGATTTTCTTTGTGAAATCGTTACTTAGTATGGTTTAAGTAACCATTAAATGTCTCTGAGTGCGGCGGTAAGTGATTTAAATACAGATGTCAAAATAATATTATTTACTTTGTTTTACACTGCCCTGTTTAATCCTACCGTGAACAACATTTAAAAAGGCAAACAATTAGCAGGCCTTATGAACAGCGCGGAATATTGATTGTTTTCTAAATGTTGAAAGCACGGCTTCAGTAGCACCAGTAATTTTTTATAGACATCTGTATTATGATAGCAGGTTATGTTTAATGTTGTAAAAAACGTCGTAGTCTGAATGTCTGTATTATTTTTTAAACTTATTTAATGTTTTCGTAAAGACAGGGAGCCAAAATTGATAGTAAGTAGTTCGAATATGTGCTTCATTTAATATTAAATAAGTTTAAACAGACTTCTATGATTTTAAATGTTCGATTAATTTACCTCCTATCTTTTTAAATTGTATGTCATCCATCATTGAACATTTTCGAAGATGAAACAAAAAGTTATAGAAAGAACAAGAATTTGTTGAGAGATAGACGGACTCAAGTGAAATAACGCCCCAAAGCTAATAAGTAATTTAATTCATTTAATTTTAATAAGTTTTAAGTCTTGTTTTATTTGTATGTTGCAAAGACTTAGTATGTTTTATCTATAGTTTTAGGTTTAGGCCTTTAACAACTTCAACTAGTCATTTGTTTAGATTTTTCTTCCGTTTTCGATGCTGATATGAATGATTATTTTGCTTACGAAATATTAACTTATTAGCTCCAGTGCGTACTTAGTGTCTAATAAACAGAGTTTGAAACAATATTATATTTGGTATCTATATAGTAATCTTACGTTTAGTTATTTTATCAACTAATTACAGCTTACCAAAACATTAGCAATGATTTTCACACGAAATTAAAAAAACTGATTTTTCTTAGTGCAGCTATTAAACAATTTTGGGGGTTGAATTGTCCAAAATAATTTTAAATTAAATTAATAAATTACGCAGGACTTATTTTATCGCACAGCGCCGTCTAGCCCTAAACGAATCACATGGGATTGTTTTGTTTTGACTATAATAAAACGTGCATCAGGTCACACTTGCTGCGTCCAGTCTATGCGTGACAATAACAAACAATTATAACAGTCAATGAAAATATTAAAAACATATTTTTTACGAATTTTTCGAAAAAGAATATTTTACTGGTTATGTTAAATCGGTGGTCCCAGGTAAATACTGTGTGAATGTGTAAAACTTTACCGCAATTTATGCGATTTGCTTGTTGTTTCATTTGCCCTCACCCGTCTTGAAATGGGAAGTATTTTTCAATTTAATTTTTATGGCACAACCAGTAGCACCAACACGGCACAACATAAAAAAAATATTGAGTGAAATAATTACAATCAAAATTTAATATTTAGGTGTATAAATAAATATTATAAATAGTCTATTACAGATAAAGAAAACCTGGAAAACATTGCCAATATTTTGAGTGTCTTACAATAAGTTCAGACAACGACAAATGCCGTCATATGGTGCAGATTATGTAGGATTTTATTTACTGACGATAAAATCTGGGTATATCATTCATACATAATAATAGATTTTGATATTCATTAATAATAATAAGTAGTATTTGATTAATAGGACGAGGTGAAATCATCCAATAAAACCGATCTAGTGTCAATTTAGGGTTGAAAAGAATCACAAATAATCAAAGCATGAAATCAATATTATAATGTAGGAAGGAACTTAGACCAAAATATGTTGAAAATAAACTTATATAAAATCACCAAATTTTTATAACGCATCCATATTACGGCTTTTGTGTGTATGTTAGGACAATGTTTCCACATACGGCAATGCCAAATTAAGAAGAGTGATGTTCATAATCAATATAATATTAAGTAGATACTTGATCTAATTTTTCCACCATTAATCTTTGTATTTTTGGTAGCTCACCAACAAAAATCTACGATAACAAAGCAGTCCAGTTTTCAGATAAAATATACTAGCAAATTAAATTAAATATAAACAAACTTTAGAATACCTATAATAATATGTAACATTTTCTAGATGGACAATAATTTTAACGACAAAGTAATTTGGATTCTTTCGCTTATCTATTTTGAATAAGGGCTACACGGCTTAGAATAGGATATCCCATCCCGTTGGGTGTCGTAAAAGGCAACTGAAGGATCTTTGGGCTCTGCTGTGCCCACCCCAAATAATTGGAATATAGGCAGAAGAAAAGCCTATAAGCAATCAAGAATCGGAAAAATAAGGGCCTGGAAAATCGATCCCTAAAATATTTATCTAATACCTAGTCTTATTTTATAACTATACGATTGAATAAATATGGACTTAGTTTAATTTTTGACTGACTGTTAAAAAATTTCACGAGAAATTTTGTTAAAGGACAACAAAATTAACATTGAGCAATTTTTAATACGTAGATCTATAATAATTGATACATCTTAATTAACTTTTACTATGAATGATGGAGACATGCGGTAGGTATGCGGAAACATTGCCCAACAATAAGATGGGTATACACTATTAAATTTAAACGCTAAAACAGCAAATTTGCCTACACAATATTAACTTTTATAATTAATGATTAAAATTAGACATTAAGTTCCTCACGGTTAGATCTAAAATTACACAATAACGTTAACACGTTAACGTTAACGAACATACATACAAGTGGCGTTTTGTGATGTAAGTGAAAAGCAATTAAAGAACCGTATTGCAGATAATTGAAAAGCGGAAAGAATAGAATATAATATTATTTTGTTGAATTTCTTTCACAATTAAACCGTATGTAAGAAAAGGTTAAATCCAACATCGCGAAAACAGACGAAAAAGAAAAGATTTCAATAAGGATTTTACCCAATTATTTGTGATCAATAAACGCAAAAATATTTAATTTAGTAGTGGCTTTATTGGCAATCAACTCAATTTTTGTTTATAAATTCTAACCACCCTGCATGTATTAAGCCGCAACCAGACATCGCGAGATAAGCGTTGCGAATGATTCGCCTGGCATGCCTTGGGCTGTGTGGACGTGTGTGCCCACAGTGAGCATTCGCATCATACGATCGTTGCGAACGCCGCCACAGTGCGAGCCGCCGTGCGCTCCGTGTGGACGGACGGGTGTTTGTCTAATGTTTTTCTGACGAACCCTGTGCGTGGTTGTTTGCGTGCTCCTGCTCAGCTTGAGCATATGTCGTGTGGGACGAATGCATAAATGTAATCACAACATGCCTCACATGAACTATTCGCATCGCTTGCCTCGCGATGTCTGGTTGACGCCTACGCCCAGCCATAAACCAACAGTAGGACGCCAAAACAATGTTTCTTAACTTTCAAGTTTCTATAGAAGCTTTTCAACAACATCACAAATACCCACCACGTAGTTGATCTATAAAAAGGAACAATATACTTTTCAGACAATCTTTTTTTTACTTGGTATTATAACCCCGTTGTTTCGCACTAGACATTTGTATACATTACTAGCACACCCGGCGCAATTCGTATCACCATCGGTCATATTGAAAAAATGATCGCATTTCGAAGTAACACAACTATTTTACTTTGTCACCCTCCTATCGGATGCCCACATCATATAAAGAACACACTCCTATCAGCTCTCTTCTATCAGCAGATTAAGCTGAGTGTTGATCCATCAGTCACCATTTTATAGATATTGATAGGATAAGGTGCGACAACCATGCACCGTCTCACCAGATAGAAATCACACTATTATACGTAGCGGAGGATATCTAGAACATACACATTAGTGAAACGAAGTTATAAAACGCTTAAATAGTAGATCCCTGCATGTTACTCTAACCAACGTGTAGTATTTATTTCTAGGGAATTTTATAAACCCTTACATGCGCAGCCCTCACCTCTGATAGCGCACTTCGCCCGACAAGCAAGGGGCACAGGTTCGAATCCTGTCACGGGAGAATTTCTGATGATTCATTTCTCCTTGTAAAATATTACTAACCCTCACAACTTTTATTCATTACAAAATGAAATAAACAACCCTCGTACATACCCACAAGAATATCATAACAAGTGATTATTGCACTGTCTGAACTGAAATTGTTCACAAGATTCATTGATAGCCGAATCTGTTAGTTACTAAGTGTGCAAGTGTAACTGACATTTTCGTGTGTGTGATGCAATGAATATTAGAATTTGCCGTATTTTTTTCTTTAAAATAGAAACTCGACATTTTAAAAAAATTAAAAAAGTTACAAATGTTTAGCCTGGACGTTAAGAAAACAATGGCTGCTCCATAAAATTCGACCCCCTGTATATCCGCAAAATGACAAATAAAATCAAATTTAAATCAATTTCAAAGATATACACTTACCTTACCTACCTTTTAATAAAATATTGGTAAAGAACCATAAGTTCTTTACTTATATTATGCATTCTTCAAATTCATCGACACACAACGAGTTGTAATGTTTTGATCTAAAAGACCCGATTAAAATAAAAATCATCCATAAAACTGGAAAGTTATACTTTGCATGATTGTATTAATGTTCCTTTTTATAAATAAATGATCCTGTACATAAAACTGCGTTAACTTATACAATTACCCCATAACTTCCCCGTATCGCCCGCGTGAGAATGCATTGCGCGAAATACTTTACATAAATTAATGCAAGTAGCATTAAATTATGTAAAGTATTTCGCGCATTTTTTAATCCGGTATCCTTTCCATGGGCACACTAATTTAAAATTAAGACAGCTACATTACATCGATTACATAGAATACTATTTTCTAAACATTCAGATTAATAAATAAAGTTGATTGATAAAGACCCGGTCAAACAAATTAGGACCCACTCATTCCATTGGAAATCAATTAAAAAATAGTTATAAGGTATACTTTAAAAAACTCCTCCTTTTTTCAGATAATGAAATATAAGTGTGTTTCTCTAAATTACAAAAATATGTAGGTTACGCGATAAAGACTCCGGAAAATCAAACTAAGCATCTGTAGTTAAATATGTTGAAATTCCATTTTGTATTACATATCAATTAAGTAAATAATAAAACCTACATGAAAATGGGTAGGTATATGTCGTGGTGGAATTAAGGTGATCGCACATTTATCAGCACCGTACGCGTCGCACGCGCCGTACTCGCCGCATTTTAGAATTCATTGTATGTAATGGCAAATCTCGCATGTTTCACCCGCACCGCACTTTACGAAATGCGCATACGGTGTGGGTGGGTGAAACGTGCGAGGTTTGACATCATTACATACAATGAATTCTAAAATGCGGCGAGTACGCCGCGTACGGCGCGTACGGTGCTGATAAATGTGCGATCACCTTTAATGAAATTTTTGAGTGCGTCCTAAATAATTTGAAATACTTGATGAATAAACATTAGGTACATTTCAAAAGGAACAAAATTATTCTCACACTAATAACCTTTTTAAATTAATTTGGACTTACTACAATTGTTGTAAATGCATTTAATGATGTTTACTGCATTTTATTTCGGAACTAACTATAGATCATCAAGTCCTAAAGGAATAATTTAAATAAAAATCAAAATTAACGCAGTTCCGCGTAAGCTATTGTTTATATCTAAACGAAAAATTGTTTTGGTTACATTGATAATAAACACAATGTGAAATAGGTCCAAACATTATAAAATGTGTGAGTTTTAAAAGATACCAGGGTTTTTTCTTTCTAATTATCCCCATTTCATATAAATTTGGATTTAGTGCTCAGATTATGTATACTCTTTTGATTTTTGGGTTTTCAGTTTTATTAAACTGTAGGTTTTTATTTTTTTCTATTTTTTTTCGGAACGTATTTCACCTAAAAGACCTTGCGTGGTAAGGACCGTCAAATACTGCCGTTATTTGGAACCTATTTCATTGTAAACAAGAGAGTATACATCATCACTTAAGCGACTAGATGTTCATGATTAAAACTTAATACTTACTATTCAATATTAAAATAAGCAAACATTAAATAAAATGTTTAATTTAAAAAAAAAACGTAAGCAAACGTTAAAATTGAATATTATATAAAAAATGAAAATATGAATTCATGTATTAAATAAACAAATTGTCATTTCAATAATAACTTAATTCTTTGATAACATAAAACCGAAGGAACATAACGTCAAAATGAGCGATACAATAAATATATATATTTTAAAACCGTGAAGCAAATGCCTGCGTCCTCTGTTGTGTGCGTCGTCGTTAACTTGAGTTTGTTAATCCATCGAATCTTGAGATTTGCTTTTTTTCTCAGTTTCTTTAGCCCTGGAAAGAAGTAGTTTTATATGTGTTATATATATATATACAAAAATTGAACATACTTCCTACTTCCTAAATAAACATTTTATTCATAAAATACCTTTATATTTATAGTTATTTAGAAATTTGCAACGATTAAATACATAGGCTACTTTCAAATAGTTTCCCCTCGAAAGTAAATACAAATATGAATAAAGGTACATTACATACATAATAACTTTACCTTTTATGTTTATGCCATTATTTATATTCATTAACTGCATTATGAAATTATGATGACTGCTTTCATACGATTTTAAATATATACGTGTACGAGACATAAGAAATGTACGAAATTGTTACAATTATTTTAAGCATAAATACTGGAAATTGAACCCGAAAACTTCTGCATTGCAGTCGGGCCTTCGCTCGAAACACCACAGAGGCCGTATAGTTTAATATGTAGGTATGTACTTACTTAGGTTGTTCCCTTAATCTAGGCGGGGGTTGTTCCACAAATCTAGCCGCGGATGAATATCGCACGGGATTATATTCTTCGGAGTTGGAGGCGCGGTTCCGCACCATAGTGCGCACTGACTCGCGGAACACGCCGCGCAGCTCCTGCTGGTCAATCGGCGTCGAACGCTCCGATGCCTCGCGTATACTCTCTGCAGATAATAATATTATGATCATTATTTTCTACACCGTGACGACTACCACATGACGTAAAGGAGTTTTTTTTACCTAATCGCGCCACCCTTTTCATGGTCGATCATAAGAGACCCAGAGGGTGACTATGTTTCCCAATCAGTCTTTTGCTACCTAAGAATAAACAAATGAATTTTCTGCCATTTTCCGTGTTTATTGCACATTGTTACGGCTGGCGCCATAATCGCCGTAGTTCCCCCAGTAGCCAATCCACTACTATCACACCACTATAGCCCATGTTGTTTTCATCAGTAGATTTCTCAATAGTTTTATCCGATCCAGTAGTTGTGCTTAGCTGCATTTTATAGTGCAGACAGGGAAAATCGGCTTGGTGTCCACTTCTAGTTTGCGAGTAAAATTGTTATCCAAAAGGGCCTCTACGTGTTGGCTTCGGCTCCACGCATGCCTTATTAAATCCGGGGCTCCCTTGATACTGAACATATAATAAATAATATTTACCATTCATAAAACCATCTAGCGTGGTAGGTGGTCTGTTTTGTCTAACACATCGTCGTTTCCTTGAGGGCATCCCGGCCATGTAGCCATCGCTGTAGGGCTCTGGAGGCTGGTCCCTCTCGCGTTGAACGCGCTGATCCCGTGCAAACATAGGCACCCATTCCTCGCCCCAGTGCTGTAGCAAAATCACCGGTGGCACCTACATCATACGTCCTGATATAACATTTTCAATAACACAACTGGCCCTACTGTCCCCATCAAAACATAGTTCTGTCGAAGTATAGGTAGGTAGGTATAGGTACATTTATCTACTTCTACTATTATCTACATTCTACATAATATAAAACAAAGTTGTGTAAGTTCGAAATGCTAGTAAGGCTGGACCGATTTTTATGATGTTTGATTTTTGTTATAGTCACATTTGTCTGGAATCGTTTTCTTTGATTTGATGAGGAGAAATAAATAAGATAATTAATTATCTAAGACATTCCATATCGTACTTAACTGCTGACACATTTACTCGTTTCAATTAAAGAAATTAAAGTGATGTCGAAATAAACGTTTTAAGCACGTTTTAAGGCATATATTGAGCACTGCTAAAGATCAAGATAACGAGAACTGGGGCTAGCAGTTACTTTTAAATTTACAAAATATACTAGCCGATGTTTCAATATTGATAACAAAATTGGAAAGTAGTGTATAAAACCAATACGTATAAAAGGTTATTTTAAGACGTCTTAACTAGTCCAGTAACTACCTTTTTATAACTGAGCATAAGTTAACTACCATAATCAGAGCATGGATGGTAAGCGTGCTCATGCAGGCGTTGATGCCAAAGTTATTTGCTTTTGTAAATATTATGTCTTGAATATTTCATTTAATGAATTTAAATTATTCGATTTAAATTGGTACTGAAAACAAAACCTTTGTTTAATTAAACTGTATGTTCTTATAGTGTCTTTATAACGTTTTATAGCGTTTTTTTAGTATTAAAAAAACGCGAAACAGAGAATATTTATGAATGTGACAACCGGTTTTATTAATTGAACAAACGAATAAAATCTAACAAGACAATCAGCTGGCATCACATTATAATGCCGACGCGTTTATAGGTTAGAATAAATACATATAAATAACACAGAATCACGACACAAACACGAAGATTTATTAGAAAACATCTTACCTCACACATTCCTTATGGTAACAAGCGATGTGCTAACTCAACAAACAAAAATAACTATAAGTTTGTAATTAACTAATGAATAATGATGCTACTGAAATATCTGTGTAGACGCTTTGTTCCTTCGAAAAAAAGAAACGAAATGGTAGCTCGAACGCGATGAAGAATGTAATAGATCCACTCACACAACACGCTGTATCTAATAAGCATAAATTAACTGTGCGTAATTTTATTTCTACTCAACTGTACACGGAACATTGAGGTGGAAGTGGTATCTAAAATACATACGCTCTATGAATGAATTAGAAACGAAACTTGTCACCAAACACACGACATGTGAAGTTATTGCGAAATTAGCAGTATCCATGATTGTTGCACTCGTTATACTCGAACTATATAGGTAACTGAAAATGCTCCTGTGGGTTACGTGATTTTTGGAGGAAGTGACGTAGGGGTAAGTGAGGTCAGATCAGAGGTCATTTATATATTTATTTACTGCGAGAACCAACAGCTTAAACAAAGAGTAAGAAAAATTCTTCGGTAAATAATGTGCAAGAAAATTGGAAAAAATATCTTATTGGAAATTGTGTAAGTAAAGTATTATGAATATGAAAAACAACTACTTATATATTATTGTTATTCATTATGAACATTTATTTACTTAAAGCATATGACGGACTAATGCAAAGCAATAGCGCTCTTCCCCCGTCCAGCGCTAGTTATTTATTTAGCGAGATATAAGTGTATTATACATATTTGTAATGTATCTATCTAATGTTACTACAGGACTTATTTTGGGAGAGTTATTAGCTTAGCGCATCAATGCCTAAATCTATTAACCTTCACGCAGGAGTAAGCAGTTTCAGTTGGATAGAACACCTACCTTGAACTTAAACTGGCTTCTAATTGTTTATACACTGACGGACACATAAACTGCATCAAAGTTTAGGTTTACTTTCAAATGAATTTTTAATAAGTACCTATGTAAACCTTTTACATTTACCAAAATGAAAAAATGAAGACTGGCCATTAATAATCAAAAATGGAACTGCAGCAAAACAAATGATTTAGCCGGGAAACGAAAATATAAAAAAAGTTTGTATACTTAATTAAATATTTATTTCAAAGCCGTCTTGTACCTACTTTGCTGCAGTTTATTTGTCCGTCAGTTTATTATGTTTATCTTGAAACAATTAGTTATGAACTGAAATAGCCAGTTCAACTTAACTTGAACATATTAGAAAAAACTGAAAAGTGTAACTATCAACGTGAATATACTCACGATGTGCATGGGATCCGGTGTACTCCTAGCGGATGAAGTTTCGGAAGGCGGCTCTTGCGTGGCGGACGCGCCCGCGGACTCTTCCTCGGTCCCTTCCACGGTCGGTTGCGGGCAAGTGCACACCAGGTGCATAGGCGACGTTCCCTGTGAACGCTGCTCCTTTGGTGACCTAAACACATAATAAATAAATAATAAATAAATAAATAATACACACACTAAACACCTTATACGAATACAAGCTATTATCACGAGGAATTTAGTGCTTGGTTTTACTTACACACAGCATAACACAATAGTTTGTAAAATGTGACCGATCCATCTTATTTATGGGTTTATTTCGATAATAGAAATGTTTATGTTTATCTTTTAGTTTCAATTTGAATTTTTTTTTCGAGACAATGATAGGAATTACAATTGCATTGGAAAGTCAAAAACTGTCGTAATCGGAAGAACCCCATTATTTAGTACGGTGGACAAATTACTTTAGTATCAAGGTCATAATACCAAAGTAATTTTGAGAGAGGCCCTTCGATCATATATAAACTATAGATGCACGGTCGCCGCTCTAGAAATAAAGCCGTCAAAACAAGGCATACCTCAGCCGATATGCCTTGTTTCGCTGTCAGTCGTGCATAAGTGTTTTACAACCTTATTGCCCAGTGATTAAGGTTTACATTAAACTGTACTATGTCCGTATAAGTAAGCGTTGAAGTAGTGCCGCTTTTTGATTTCGATTTTGTATGGGACCGTGTATCTATAGTTTATATATGATCGAAGGAGAGGCCTCTTAAATACTTTTTGGTACAACAAATAATTAGTAAACAAGGACTGAGTATTTACAACTACTCATTTACATTGGTCAAAGTTCAACTTTTATTATTATGTAGTCAGGTTAAGACGCTACGATTTCAATAACTACTTCATTACGTAACTCTGTTGCTAACAAATCTCGATTGAAACAATTGAAATGGTTGATTTTTGCGTTTGAAGATATACAATTTGACAGTTGTTGTCGCTAGTTTAAATTGCAATGGCGATTTGTTAGTGACCGAATGCGTGACACCAAAAATCAATTGTTTCAATCGAAATTTGTTACGTAATCAGCTAGCTGGAAGTTCTACAGTAAATCAAATTCCGTTTCCGGTGTAAATATGAGTAACTGACTAATCATCAGCTTAGACAAATAGTAAGATTTGTAATAAATAGCATAGCGTAGAAGAACAACAAACCTTGATCCAATGTCATAAGGCGACATAGTACTGGACGAACTATCTCCAGCCGCATGCATCTGTTGGGCCGAAGCAGGTGGTTCCGGAGCCGGATCCTCAGTATCCGAATGTACCGATTCCGTTACCGGCTCCTCCTCATCCTGACTCTCTTCCTCGTTGTCGGTTTCAGTCGGTTCGTCTTTTTCAGTTTCAGTCGATTCTTCTTCTGGTGTTTGATCCCCTTCGTCTGGCTCGTCTTGGTCCGGTTCCGTTGGCTGTTCCGGGGCAGTAGCGCGCACTCCGGGGAGTGGGTCGTTGGAACTGAAGTTGTCGGGCGGTGGTAGTAGAGGTGGGGCCTGCAATGGCAGCATCATCCTCTGGTGACGTTCGCAGATGTGCGGTAAATTCATCATGACGCTGTCATGAACAGGTATGTCGTTCTGCTCCGCCTGATACATGCAGCACTAACATCAAGAAAAATTCTAAATGATTTATATCCCTCGACCCAGCTCGTTGTCTCTTTGTTCCGCTTCATTTCCTTCGTCGTATTTGCCTAATTTCTATATTTTTCCCGAACATTTTTAAAGAAATTCGAGTCGTATATATTATATTTACATTTTAACCGTATTGGTTTTGGTAGTATTTCCCACATTGAACGAACCTTTACAAATTAATTAAATTAGGCAAATTCAACCAAATATAAGGATTAGTATTTGACGGTTCTAGCGGAACATTGAAGACGACGAGCGGGTGAAACACCGTGAATTGATTTCCGTTAAGTAGGTCCAAGAAAACTGTTCTAAGAATAAGCAATATAAATAACAAATTGAAAATAAAAATTAAACTGAAAGTATGTAATAGTGCAAAATAACGGAAAACAGGCACGGCTTGTGGGTTGTGTCTCACCAACGACGCGGGTAACATGGACCCGTCTGAACGACGAAAGTATTGACGCACAGCGCCAAGATTTGGTTCTAGGTCGGTGCTGATTGCGATTAGGTTTTCACGACTCAGGAGTCGTATCCATTCACGCGCCGTCTCTTCGAACCCTTCTGTTATATGTGCCTGTTATATACAACAAAAAAGATTGCTTTAACTAAACCACTCACCCTCGGTTTCTAGAGAATTTCTAACGACCATTAGAAACGTTGTTATGAAATAGTTTCAGGACTTTTTGATAGATGGCACTGTGATGGAATAACTCACGGAATAAATAACAATAGAGGAAGGACCAAGTGGGCGTGGCGCGTGTGCCAAACATCAGTACAGTTGTACTGACTTGACCTCATCTCAGTCGCTTCATGGTTGCTAACACATTGTGACATTGACACATTGGTATGTCCTTTCTTCTATTGTTATCTATTACGTGGAATAACTTGTAAATAAAGTAGGTACATTATGTAAGTATGATACATACAAAACATCCAGATCAGAAACAAATATTTATTTTTAAGTATAAATACTAGCACAACTTATGTCAGTAAGATTGAGAAATGTCATAGCCAATGTCTAATTATTCGGTTTTTTGAAAAAAAAAAACCTATCTAATTATCCTACGACATACACAATACATGTGTAGATAGAACTCTTGATACTTACAATAAAGAAGTCGTAGACCATCAAGAGCGCGCTGAATCCATTCGAGAAGAAGTTCAGGAATATAGTGCAGATGTCGGTGAAGAATCTTGCGAAAACGTTGTAGAAACGAGCCGCGAACATATCCGATGATGATTCCGACATGACACAAGCGATTATCGCGGGCAGGCGAGAACGGATCATGACGCGGGCGGTCGTTGTCGGGTCCACGTTAGGATTCATAGTAGTCAGGTGCGACTGTTTACAAACATAACGATTATTAGTTGGACGTTCCTTAAGTAAAATAAATAATAAATTCTGTCAACAACACACAGCGCCATCTAGCCCCGTGGTAAGCGACTAAGCTTGTGTTACGGTGACTAGACAACGGATATAATACTTATATTTATTTTTCTTTTGAAACACTAAGTTCACTTGAAACTTGCCTTTAATTTAGAAAAATAACTTACCAAGTTATTAAGGAAGTCTGCGAACTGTGTGATGAGCCTCTCAGTCACAGCTTCAAATGGGTTAGTCCTTGCGCTTCTTTCGATCGCAGTTTCTAGCAAATCAGAGACGTAATCCCGGAGTTGTTCGCGTATCGAAGCAAACTCACCCGGAATTGGCGAAGCGTCATTCAAGTTCAAAGAACTGTGGTCTAGGAATAGGTTGCGTGCCTGAAACAAAACGTTTAAAGAATTAACATAGTCTTTCTATCTATCTATCTATCTATTACTATTATAAAGCGGAAGAGTTTGTTTGTTTTTTTGTTTGTTTGTTTGTTTGTTTGAACGCGCTAATCTCAGGAACCACTGGTCCGATTTGAAAAATTCTTTCGGTGTTGGATAGTCCATTTATTGAGGAAGGCTATAGGCTACTTTTGATCCCGATATTCCCACGGGATCGGGACTTATGCGGGTGAAACCGCGGGGAGCTGCTATTACTATTATAAAGCGGAAGAGTTTGTTTGTATGTTTGAACGCGCTAATCTCAGGAACCACTGGTCCGATTTGAAAAATTCTTTCGGTGTTGGATAGTCCATTTATTGAGGAAGGCTATAGGCTACTTTTGGTACCCTATATTCCCACGGGATCGGGACTTATGCGGGTGAAACCGCGGGAAGCTGCTAGTTACTATTATAAAGCGGAAGACTTTGTTTGTTTGTTTGTTTAAACGCGCTAATCTCAGGAACCACTGGTCCGATTTGAAAAATTCTTTCGGGGTTGGATAGTCCATTTATTGAGGAAGGCTATATATATACTTTTGATACCGATATTCCCACGGGATCGGGACTAATGCGGGTGAAACCGCGGGGAGCTGCTAGTGAATAGATAAAGCTACACGCTATTTCAGAAACTTAGATCGAAAATGTAAACAAAAATCCCATATGTTTATATGAAAGTGGCTGCTCTTTATTTACTTTTCCTTTATAATTAACGGTTCTTTGTTAACATTTTATATCTAATTTTCTGAAATATTATTCTCAATCTGGGGACCTTTCGAATATTTATCGCCTTTGAAACGAACCCCCCCTTACCACAGATCACATCAAATACCTCATGCCATACATTGATTCCGGACCGTCGTCGTCGTAACTTTCTAAATTGTGCGAATGGGGTGGCACACGCAAAGCTGTGAGCAGATGGCGCTGGCATCGGATGATCTTTCTTTTTTGTTGATGGTTCCCCACGAATGAAAACGCCGAGTTTTTTTTTCTTTCGGTCTGAGACTGATATGGCCAATTTGGCGCCGAGGGTTGTAAAAAACACCTGTTTGACAGTTCTAAGATCTTCAAACCTAAGATCATTCGACTAACACCCTCTGCCGGGATAAAAAGTTAGTGTTCCTCCTCATTACGTGTAACTGACGTAATGGGCACTAGGTGTCGCTTAGCCAGCCTGCTGTGTAAATGTAGGGAAACTAGCGACACCTAGGGCCACTACCAGATATGACAAGAGAGACTGCGCTAGATAGTTCTACCTAGCATTACTAGACGTCGCGTCGTCGTCGCTTTGGCTTTAAAATTGACTAAAATGTAAATTAGTTCCATTTTTAACGAGATTTTTAATATTTTCCATTGCCAGAATAATAATAACATCAACATTTAGAGGTTATTATATTGTATTCTAGAATTAAAAATAATTAGCAATACTAGTATGTCCATCTATTGATTTTTTTAGAACTAAATTTCTTGTGATGTATTTATAGAAATGTTTTTCGTACTTACAACAGTGACCATAAAAGCATTCAATCCACCCTCAATAGTGACTGGCCCGCTAAGAAGTCGCATCATAATAGCCATGTGGCGCTAAAACAAAGAAGTTAATTAATAATTAAGGTTGTTTTGTTGTTTAATACACAAAGGGGTTTTTGTTTTCTGTTATGAATATTAGGAGAACTATATAAATCAAGCCGCAGAGGTTTTTTTTGGCCACAGTATAATTTTATATTTTTTTAATCATACTGTGCCCAAACAAACTTTTTTTTTCTCCATGCGTCAACGCTTAGTAAAACAAATCTGAAGGCAGTATTCAGATTTTGTTTTACTAAGCTTTGACGCACACCATGACAGGCCGTTTTCATTTCGTTCTCTTAATTTGTACACTTAAATATGCTTTTGATGGCAAAATACCTCTCTTACCTCAGTGAAAATAGGATTTCTATGCCTGAGCGTGTCGATATCAGGTGGCGGAGGTCGCGTAGCGCGATAACGTGCCTCGGCATCAGCTAGTTCTTGATAGGAGTCCCTAAAACAATAGTATTAATATTACAGAAAGGTATCCAAAAAATCCTTAAGACCTGGTACAATAATTATAAGTATAACACTGGTGAGCGACACCACTAAAAGTATATTTTCGTGTAGTAGTATGACTCACTTCTAGTCTTCTAACACTAGGTGAGCCACACCACTATACGAAAAAGAAAGAAATAATGCTTACTAACCTCCGATCCTGCAAATGGCGCCTTGCGAAGTGGCTGTCGCAATGCATGTATCTATCGTACACCATGCATGTCATTGGAATGGCATGAGAGCGACTGTTTACGACGCGGCCGCGAGCTCCGGTGTTTAATCCTTCAATACAAACAGGAATTACATTATTATTTCTTATCGGTTGTGGACCGTTTCACCTGACGTTTCACCTGAGGTCGGCGGCTGTATATAGGGTTAGATTTACCTTAGTATTCATTTATATTATGTCTTTTATTATTGTGTTTCTTGTGTACTGAATTATTAAATAAATAAACCGTAAAAAGTAGCCAGTATCAAGTACTTGCAAGTTATTTGGACTTACAAAAACAGTGAAGTCGTCGTGGTTGTAAGTCAAACCTCGACTTGACTTACTTGAGTCATTGAAAATGGTGGCTATTTACAACGACTTTACACGAAGTTTAGAAACAACGCAAATTTTAATCTTTGGCACTGGTTTTCATATACAATACAGTTGTAGCACACTTTAACGTAACTAAATTAATTAATATGCCCTCGAAATTAAAAAAAATACACGCATTTTAACTAGGTGTCTCAAAAATTTAAAATTCAGCAACACCTTTTCTCGAGAACTCAAAAGAATTACATTAAAAACTTGGTAACGTATTTGATACACTTTATGCTTAGTTCACCTTGACGAAAAGCTCGAGCTTGGGGACTTTGGGTCGCATTCGGTCCTGTAGTTGGATTCTGACCGCCCGGCTGAGTTTGCGCCGAAGGCTCTTGAGTTTGCCCCGTAAGCACCTCAGTTTGACCACTTAGTTCTTGAGTTTGGTTAATGAGCCCACCGGTTTGGCCAATAAGCGCTCGAGCTTGGCTGCTAAGCTGCTGGGTGATAGTCACAGGTATTTGATATCCTGCAATTTGAGCTTGAACAACCGGCGGTTGGGTTTGACCTCCCTGAGCCTGGGTAGTTATAATTTGAGCTGGGACTTGAACAGGTCCTTGGCCACTTGTTTGGCCCTGAGCAGTCATTGGGAATGTACGTATCTGCGTTTGACCCGGTGAAAAATAAGCCATTCCTTCTCCGAACGTAGGACGTAGGACATTGGTCAATACGTTCTGTAGAATCTCGGATGTCGGACCCGGGTTTGAAGCAAAAACTGGAGTCACGATCACTAAAACACACAGATAAGTATAGTATTGTATAAAAAAAAAATGAAACACGAAGATAATAATGGGTTGGGTTTTTTTTTAATTAAGGAAAAATATATCTACAATAACACAGCGCATGATCGACACTGGGCGGGATTCGAACCAACACATCTTTACTCATCTGGGAGTACTGACTTGATAACCTCTTATCTTTCTATAACCTTTTTGTATAAATGTCTGTCGTCTAAGTCTGTCTATAACCAAAGTCTACCAGCGCGGCGTCTGCGTGACTGATACTTTAAAATTTTTGAATCTGTATTTACCATCTACTCCAACTTAGGCATGTTGCCTATAAACTATAGGTCATTCAATATCCAAACAAATGAAATCAAACAATAATTATTTGATTTAGATACATTCTAATGATCGTTTAAAAATGTCTTATAATCTAACGCCCCTCGGGTATAAGAATAAATTTACCTCCAGATTCACCCGGGTAAATGATATTTGCGCCTGGGTGCTGAGTAGTAAAGGTTGGTGCAGTAGCTGTTGGAATATTAGACTGCGGGATGTGGATTCCACCGAACTGAGCCGGTGGGTGTGGAAGTTCTTCCATACTCATCACTACTTCAACTCTGTTGCCTTGAGACAAACCACGAAGCAGATTATCTATATCTACAAAAACATAAAAAATACTTGAAATTAGAGTCGTTTTGGACAGATAGAGTTGTGTGGTCACTTATTTAAATGTCCATGCCTAGAGACTTACCCATAAGAACACGCGTACGATTGGCTTGTCCTGGGATTTGATTTTGTGTTTGCCCTTGTCCTGGTTGAGCCTGAGCTGGTTGAGCCTGAGCTGGTTGAGCCTGAGCTGGCTGAGCCTGAGCTGGCTGAGCCTGAGCTGGCTGAGCCTGAGCTGGTTGAGCCTGAGCTGGTTGAGCCTGAGCAGGCTGAGCCTGAGCTGGCTGAGCCTGAGCTGGTTGAGCCTGCGCTGGTTGAGCCTGAGCTGGTTGAGCCTGGGCTGGCTGAGCCTGAGCTGGTCTAGCAGGCTGTGCTTGCGGCTGAGCTTGGGCCTGAGTTGGAGTTTGACCAACGGCTTGTCTGGTTGCTTGTCCAGTTCCTTGTACGGTTGCTTGTCCGGTTGCTTGTCCGGTTGCTTGTCCGGTTGCTTGTCCGGTTGCTTGACCGGTTGCTTGTCCGGTTGCTTGTCCGGTTGCTTGTCCGGTTGCTTGACCGGTTGCTTGTCCGGTTGCTTGTCCGGTTGCTTGTCCGGTTGCTTGTCCGGTTGCTTGTCCGGTTGCTTGTCCGGTTGCTTGTCCGGTTGTTTGTCCAGTTGTTTGCCCTGTCGCTTGTCCGGCGGCGGTTTGCTGCCCTGCTGCCTGCTCGGTATTTTGCTCTTGTGCTTCGCGTTGCGCTTGCTGGGTCTGGTATTCAAGATGCTCCTGACGTAGGGAGTTCGCAACGGCTGCTAGCCCATTCAATAGGATGTTGTCAATCGGCACCGCAATAGGCACCCTCGTCTCTATTTCAACTTGGTATGTAACTGGCTCCGGTTGAATGTTGATATTAAAGTTTGGTTGAGTCGTATTTCTACCGATTGGGGCAGCAGTAGTTGGATTGGCGCGGGCCCCTTGATTCGGTTGGCTGTTGTCCGATGTCGGTGGGCTAGTCCCGTTTGTGACGGGTGTAGCAGTAGCGGTTCCGCCACCACTCCCGATTGTAGTGCTGGTGGTGTTATTAGCGTCACTATTACCCTGCTGAGCGGGTCGGCGGTTAGTCTGCACAACATTTATATGTGCCTAGAAAACAACATTTGTTTAAAGTAACAAATACATTACTGTAATATTGATTATAGTAGGTACAGTTTTTACCCGGTGCGCAGCGAGAGGCAGATCGTAAAACGGGGGAGCGGTGCAGATTGTGTTTGTCTCTCTCACAATCCATTCAAAGAGGCGGGATTTAAGGACGGCCGCAGTGCTCCGCATTATTGCTATGGATAAGCTGTAGTAATTTAGCAAAATGCTCACTGCTCTAACCTTACTACGATTTATGACCTGTGTGCAGCGAGTAAAACATTGTTCTATAGTTGTATTACTTTTACCTGCATTGGTATAGGATGTCTATTGCTCGCTGGCTCGGAAGAGAGGCGCGGATACCGCTGCCCTACGTGAAGTGTGATGTCACTGACTGCGTGAAAAGCATGCGAGAAGCTATGCATTACATCGCACACCAGCTCCACCATACGCTGCCGGTGATCTCTCTCATTTTCCGGAAACTAAACAATAACATTGATTTTAATTAGGTACAATTACAACAGTAAAAATATACCCAAAGACGCGAGTTCAAGCCTCGCCGCAAGTGAAAATTTTTGAATTCTATTTTTCCTTTAAAATAAATTTTCTAAATAAAATAGCCTTGAGCTACATACAAAAATTAAAAGAAATTTATAATAAAAATATAGTATATTTTTATTGTTGTAATTGTACCCCGTTAGAATAATACACCGTTAGAAAGCGGTACAATTATGCTAGGTGGGATCGTCTATAAATACGACTATATAATATTTTTTTCATTTGAAACCTGCTTATTTGGAAAACTGGGTAAATGAGGTATTTATTATTCTAGGTCTCTTGCCAGTCCTTCAGTTATCCAAATTTCTTTGTTATATCAAAAATTCAGGTTATACGAAGCACTAAAGACTTCTTACGAAATATCACACAGTAGAACTATAAGCGAAGATAAATAAAAGATAACTTACATCAATAGTGGTAGAGCGCAGCATTCTGATGTATTCAGTGCGGTATGGTGAAAATTCATCACTAAGTAAGTCAAGTTCTTCAATCAGTTGTCCGAGGTCCCTCGGGCGGGTGTATCGGGACCGTATCGCCCTGGGGTTACGGGACCTGTCAAGGTCAACCATATCTTATTCTTGCTAACAATTCATATTTGAAACTTGACCAAACCAAGACAATGAAGCACAAATAAAAGATACAGTTCATGAGAAAATATGACGACTTTACCAGCTTTGCTATATTCAAGTTGTTGTATAAATAATTTTCTGGGTTTGGTCAAGTCTTAGATTAATGTACAACCACATCTTACCTGCTGTTGTTTCATATGGAAAGCAAAACAAAATAGAGTAAAGTTTTAATATTACGTTAATGAAGATGAATTTTAAATTTGATTTAAGTTATTTGAAAAGATTGAAAATTTCGTGACCTGGTTTCGACCCAAAAGTTTACGGTAGTTAAAAATAGGAAACAAATACTAGTAATTTCAGAAAAAACAAGAACTTACCGTCTGCGGGCTGTGGCAGCACGTGCCACCATCTCCTCGTCAAAATCATAGTCCTCTTCGCCCTAAAACACAAACATATTTAACTTCCGAAAAACAACCAATAAACCATTGATGATGAGTGCTCGTGCGAACCCGCATCCCCAAATGACTTAAGTTAATAATTAGGTTCTTCCAGCCTAGATTTAAGAATCGGTGAACTGTCTAGTAATTATGCTAAAGCTGTTATTAGTACCTATTTTTTTATTTGTTTCCATGGGCTCAATCGCAAAACACCATACTCTAAGTATAACCCTGTCAAGATGCTACAAATGATAAAGGCTTGCTTGCATTAATTCCCATAAAGCTAAAAATTGGCACGAATCTTGATAACACCTTCAAACATCACGTCCACGCAGGCAGATCCTACAATTACACCTCGAGCGCTCGACGTGTGCAATTCTAATTTATTAGTTTGTTATAATTGCAAATTATTGATAGAGTATGAAGTGTTTTGCATGTTTTTCTGACGGGAGTAAAAGGAACTATTCCTGCTCGAACATTACGAAAGCTGGTTATAGGAACCCAGGTTCTGACAAATGGGCAGTGTAGGCGTCACGATTAACATCAGTTCAAATAGGAGACTTAAATTGTCGCTGAATGATATAAAAGATACACAAGGCTACAGAAGCTGAACGTAGTAACGGCGAAACTTGAGGGCCTTCCAAAAATGACGTGAACTTCCTCAAGTCTGGCTTGCAGAAAGTCAACCAATCCTCCGACTTCTACTGCTCGAAAATTGAGAAATTCGGTGTCAAGTTGAGGGATTTCGAGCGTCGTATCAGGAAATTGGAGGGCAGAAGTCGATAACCAGACCTTCATCGCGTCAGTAGTTTCTCCGTTCGTGAACCAGGACCAGTGGACAAGTTTGAACATCGTCGAAGTTAAGGGAATCGCTCTAAACAAGAATCAGAACCTCTTTGATATACTGGAATTTATAAGTTTATAGCTCTAAGGAGAAATCAATCTTCGTAAGCTTCGTGAACAGGTACATGAAGGAGGATTTCTTTGCGATGACGCGCGGGAAGAAATCCGTATCGGATTCCAATATAGAACACGAAGGCGACAAGCGTCGTATTTATTTCAACGATCACCTTTCACCTCAGAATAAGAAGCTACTCAGTGAATCAACCGAAGGGCGAAAAAGAAGCATTTCGAGTTTGTTTGGGTTCGTAAAAATATAATAACCCTGGATCAGAATTAAATCGTATTAATACATAATCAATTGACGACCTCTGTGGCGCGTCGTGCGAATACCCAGCTGCAATGCAGAATTCGTTTCGTTTGCGGGTTTTTTTTTTGTAAATATAGAAATATTTACAAAAAAAAGTATAAGTAATACCATACTGTCTAGTACCCATAGTACAAGCCTAGTGCTTAGTATGGGGCTAGATTGCCCCGTGTGCAACGTCGTACAATATTTATTTATTTAATTGTTCGTTTAGCTTTCGGTCGGTTAAATTTATTATAACTGACATTACTTAATTAATACTTAGGTCTAATATCGTACTCGCATTGAATTTTCTTTTGCCTTTATTCACATTTATCTTATAATATTATTAAGCTCGATTGGATTCGGGCTTTTCTCGAAGATGTTTGTATTATTGTGGTATCATGCCATATCGTTGTCCCTGTCACACTCGCACATCTCTCAAATCATAGTTACTCGCAATTCATTTCTTTGTTTAGGTAAGTTTCCTGTTTACTTCATTTATTTTTTCTATTACTCGAACTACGATGCTTCTTTAATGAAAATGTAATTACGAATTATAATGATAACACAGTTGCTATGCCACCGGCCCATAAGTCGTTGTGTACGTTACGTACGTATGTGAGGCTAAAAACTCAAAACTCAAAATTTTTTATTCATTTAGAACGTATATTATACATACGTGTTATACGTACGTTTTGAAACGTCGAGTTTTTATTTTACCGAGGTTTCGGAACGCGCCCTCCGATGAGAAGAAACCACAAGAAACTCATGGGGTTTTTTTTTCAATAATTTTTTTTTATCATGTTTTATATTACAATCGTCATAATACAGATATCTGTAATTTGAACAGGAGCAGTTAACAATCATGTCAATGGATTCTTTACCTCAAAATATTTAGACGTGCTATAGTCCGCCTTATTACACAATTTAAGTTTAATATATTTTTTGAATCTTGTAATGGACATGTCACATACGTCTTCAGGTAGTTTATTATAATAAAGTACACTAGTGCTACAGAAGGACTTACTTATTTTCTGGAGCCTACTATAGGGCACAGTCAGATCATCCTTGTGTCTCAAATTAACCTGGCAGACATATATTACCTGAGACCTGGTATTTGTGAAATTTACTTGATTTATTCTTATGTACGTATAGCAGATTTTCATAAATGTATTGATAGTAAACAGTTAAAATGTTTATCTCTTTAAACTTTTCTTCAAGCGATTCCCTGGGGCCCATTTTGTAGATAGCTCGCACCGCTCTCTTTTGCAAAACAAAAATGGTTTCTATGTTAGCAGCACACCCCCACAGCAGGATACCATATGACATGAATTGACATGATGCTGTGAAAGTAACTGAAGTAGACTAGGCGGGCCGTCTCAACATCTGTGTATTCCCGGATTTTTTTTAACTGCATAAGCTGCGGAACTAAGCCTTTTGGACAGAGCTTCCACGTGTGGGCCCCATTGAAGCATAGGTTAGTATTTACTGTGTTTCCGCCACAGGCCCCATAACCGGGCCTTTTTGCGTGATTTAAATCCGTAGGTTTCCTTCACAGTAAGAGGGATATCAATAGCGCACATATTTATTCTAAAATAAAAGTCATTGAATGATAGAGTAGCTGGTTATTAGTAGTTAGGGTAATAAGTAACGCAAGTATGTCACATATTGTGACTGAGTTTATTATATTATTTATTATTTTACACGACGTAGGTACGTATGGTTATATCTGTTAACTAGGTATACTATTATTTGACTACTCTAAACAAATGTAGTAATGTATTGCATCTGTCGTTCATTTCTAGGGGATAACCTGAATTGTGACACTATATTGATGTTATTATTTAAATTTCTACAGTAATGCCCAGTAAAAAACGATTAGTCTATTGCCAAAATGTAAAGGTGTGTCCAAACACAGCGCGGCATTTGAGGGCGGCTGCCGCCGTGCGTGGCTGTCGTGCGCGGCTAGCCGGGCAGTGATTGGACGACTGCCGCGAAAATATCCGTTGGTTTAGTCCTAACTAAAATATGTCCTGCAAACGCCGCGTGTTGCTGCCGCGCTTCACATTTGAACACACCTTAAGAGGTTTGCGTACTAAGTGAAGTGATTTTTATCGTAGCGTAGCTTTAATATTATTTTCACCGAGTCGTGGCTTAGGGGTGATTTTTCGATTCCGATTCTTTTTCTAATTTTAAAATGTTTTTCTTACATATGTCGCGACATATGTCGCGGCGCGACATATGTCGAGAACCGACAATTTGACAATTTTTCTGTTTCATAAAGCCGACAGGCGACTAAATTGTCATGGTGGAAAATTTACAAATAAGTCAAATTGTCGCGACAATTTGACATTTTTCTGTTTCATAAAACTTTTTGCGTGACAGGTGACAGGTGACAATTTGTCGGGAAAAACTTGACAATTTTGTTTTATGAAACACAAAATTGTCGTGACATATTGACATATTTGTAAAATTGTCCGACATTTGCGACAGGCGCTTACCCTTCTGTCTCGAAAATCGTATTTTGGATTTTGAAGACGTTAAACTGTTTTGTTCCGTATTGAGGTTTTTATTTTTTCATTACAAAAATGGTTCTTACATCGAGCAGCGAAGAAAGTAGCGACGATGAATATTTGGAACAAATTCAAACAAGGAGCCAAAGACGTACATTTAAGTGTAGAATTAATTTCTCCTTCACAATTACTGATTTCTGCTTTAAAGAAAAATTTCGGGTATGTAAAACCACGGCTCAATTTTTGATTGAATTGAATTATTTAAAAGAGTAGAAAGCTACATTCGCCCTGAGTAAAACAGGGTACTTTTGATCCCGATATTCCCACGGGATCGGGACTTACGCGGGTGAAACTGCGGGACGCAGCTAGTACATAATAAGTCGGACAGCCAAACTATAAAACACAAAACTGCACAACTTAATTAAGTATGTAGGTGCAATTAATATTTTTCCTTTTTTAAAGTCGGTTTTTATTTTTTTCGGAAAAACTTTTATAAACAACAATACTAGCTGCGTCCCGCGGTTTTACCCGCGTAAGTCCTGATCTCGCGAGAATTTCGAGATAAAAGTAACCTATGTGTTATTCTAGGTCTCCTATCTATATTCCAAGTTTCATCGCCATCGGTTCAGTAGTTTTTGCGTGAAGGAGTAACAAAGTCACATACAGACATACATACATACAATATTTCGCGTTTATAATATAAGTAGGAAGTAGGAATAGGAAGTAGAATAGGACTATTTGCAAATATCTTAAAAGTTGACAATTGTCGCCGTTTTCTTGACATACAGGGTGTCCCAGAAACGAGTGTCAAGCGAAAGTCCAGAGGTAGAGGACCTTAAGGGGTACCCGAATCACCCCCATGTATGTTCCGCGATTTTTCGTAGTTTAGAAGTTATGGCATTTTTTCTCAATTTTCTACTAAAATGCGACCACTGATACCTATTTGGTCATACTTACTGCAATAATTGAGATAATTGGCTGATTTCTTTTCAAATGTGGGGCTGAATAATAGGGTCATGTTACCTGTTACAAAAAAAAGGCGTATCACTAACCAAACTGTTACAAATTAAAAAAGAATTTCATAAAGTGAGCGTAGACAAAACGCTATAAACACTTTAAAGAGCAATTAAAAGAAAAACTCGCTTATTATTTTTTTTCCAAACCAACTTCAAAAACTTCCTTACTTCATTAGCTATCTACCCTATTAATTTTATTGGTCTATCATTAGAGGATCATAACAAAAATTTTATTTAAAAATTCTTTGGTCGAAAATTCTCTCACTCATCCCTATTACGAAGACTTCGATGTCTGACCGTCTGTCACCGGGCTGTATCTCATAAACCGTGATAGCTAGACACTTGAAATTTTTACAGAGGATGTATTACTGTGGCCGCAAATATTTAAGGGAGCTCCCATACAACAAACGTGATTTTTGACATAAAAACGCAACGATACCACGATGTATTTTACCACTAGCGCCATCTAGTGATGATTTTTGTCTTCCGCAAAAAAACTTCTGCACAAATCTTAATTAAGATTTGTACAAATAAATGTATTAAATAAAATAATAACAAATATGTTTTTTATGTTATTCGATTAGGCCGGGAGTTTCCCTTCAGGTTTAAGTAAGATGAGTGAGAGAATTTTCGACCAAAAATTTTTTAAATAAAATTTTTGATATGATCCTCTAATGATAGACCAAAAAAATAAATAGGGTAGATAGCTAATGAAGTAAGGAAGTTTTTGAAGTTGGTTTGGAAAAAAAATACTAAGCGAGTTTTTCTTTTAATTGCTCTTTAAAGTGTTTATAGCGTTTTGTCAACGCTCACTTTATGAAATTCTTTTTTAATTTGTAACAGTTTGGTTAGTGTTACGCCTTTTTTTTGTAACAGGTAACATGACCCTATTGTTCAGCTCCACATTTGAAAAGAAATCAGCCAATTATCTTAATTATTGCAGTAAGTATGACCAAATAGGTATCAGTGGTCGCATTTTAGTAGAAAATTGAGAAAAAAGGCCATAACTTCTAAACTACGAAGAATCGCGGAACATACATAGGGGTAATTCGGGTACCCCTTAAGGTCATCTACCTCTGGACTTTCGCTTGACACTCGTTTCTGGGACACCCTGTATATGTCACGATAATCCGACATATGTCGGCGACATAATTGTCACCTTTTTCTTGACATATGTCGCGTTTATGAAACGCGTCCGACAATTAAAAATATGTTAAGGTTTCACCTGTCGCTTTTAAATAAAATTGTCACGTTTATGAAACAGCCTCAGCGTGACAATTTGACAAATAAGTCAGTTCTTGACATAAAAGTCGGATTGTCAGCTTTATGAAACAGGGGCCAGTAGGCTCTGGTATTATTAGGAGTATTATTACATATGGTATTGTTTACCAAGTGGGATAATATGTTTTGAGAATATGGTATTTTACGACTGAACCTCTGGTACTGGGCATCGAGGAATCTTACAAGCGCTTCGCGATGACAATATCTTATTTTGTAAATTTTTGAAACAAAATATTAAAGCATCTAACAAAAGAAATAACGACTATTATCACATAGCACACGGCATGCATTAACAAAATGAACAAGAAGTGATTTGCAATTAAACTTTTCATATAAATAAAGAAAAAACACAAAAAAGGTTATATATGATGTGACTGATGGATGAAACATGATTGATAAAGCACAGCGCCCTAACATTTAGATATTTGAAAAATTATGTTTTAGTCATTGCGGTAAGTACTAAGTAGGAAATACTTAGTGTTAACGAACGTTATATTTTTTTTATTAGTTGGCCGTATTTTTGGGAACAGCTGATTACCTCTCCTTCATTCGGCGCTGCATTTGGTGTTGCGGTATCCGGTACGGTATCCGTTTCCATCGGTTCAACGGGAACTTCGGCTCTATCACCATTATCCTACAGTAAGCACATTAACAACATAAATAACTACGCAGATTGTGCGTGGGAAACGATAAAACATCATATTTAAAGCTGGTGGAATAACAGCATGCACTATAGGGAGGGGGGGGGGGGGGACAGAAAGATAATAATATAAACACAGACACATCACTTCAAAAATAATAAACATCCATGCGTAGAATTATCTAAGCAAAATTAAAAAATAATGGCCAATTTTTCTTAGTTTCTTTTATGTATTGTCATATTTGTCACTGCTCTATAGTGTTTTTACAAAATTTAACATGTTGCGCCGCTTATAACAATATTGGATTTTAATAAATTTACTGGTTGTAGATGATTCTTCTGGCCTACCACTACAACTGGTGTAACATATGTAATTAGTGGTTTGTCTTGTTCCATTTCATCAAATTAATTGAGGAAAAGGCAACTTCATACTCTGATTTGAAAGAAAAATTAATGTAAAATTAAATTATTATCATTTCTGTTATAAAATAAAGGTTTTTTCTTCGTATGTCATCAACTTCCATAAAAGGTTAGCACTTAGGTCTTAACCCTGCTTCTACAAGCTGCGCTGCGGCTTAGTTCCATCTTAAACTTTTATGTTTGTATGCTTCAAGACAGATTTGAATGAAATTTGACGCAAGACGTGGATAGCAGCATTATTAATATAGTGTAACTACTAGAATTATAACACTTTTACTTTCATAACTACACATGATGATGATACACTTCTTAATAATGTATTAATTTATAATAAATGTATATACTAACCCAGCTAATAACTTCTGCTCGCAGACCAGTCAGTCCATTCCTGATTTCTTGAATTGTTCGACGGATAAAATCCAGTCTACCACTGGTTGGAGTCATTGAGGTAACAGTATGATCTGGGACCCCGTCCGTTGGTGGGTTGATTGACTGATTAAAAAATATTCATAAATGGTTCTTTATAAAGTAATGCAATGTTCATTTCTATGGTGGATCCTTACATGGTTTCCGTGCTTCAGAAAATTTGTTAGGATCCAGCACAGAAATGGAATGTAGTTTAATTAACAAGGTTGTTCATTTGTCAACATGGAGTAGGGGTTTGCAGTATTATAATGCTATATAACCCTTTAAAATGCTCTGTAGTTACTTTTTCGCGTAAGAGCAAGCTTATAGCATCTCGTTATGCTCTAAAGGGCCAGCATCTAGTCCATAATAATTCTGTTAAAGACCTCGGTGTCATACATGATTGTAAACTTGCCTTTGATGACCATATTGAAAGTGTTACTGCCAGAGCGTTCAAATCATTGGGTTTTATAATGAGGAACTCTAAACATTTTAAGAGAGCTAAAACTTTGAAAATCTTGTACTGTACTTATGTCCGTAGTATACTAGAATATGCAACTCAAATATGGAATCCGCGTTACGACAAATATATTTCTAGACTTGAGAAAGTTCAAATTAAATTTCTTAAATTTCTGTGTGGTCGTGTGGGTGTACCATACGATACATCGCAGTACGAGCAACTGTGTAGAAAATTTCATTTTCTCCCTTTGTCCAAGCGGCGTGAAATAGCAGATATGGTGTTTCTTATTAAGATAACTTCGAATCGAATTGATTGTCCAAATCTTTTAAGTAGGATTAATTTGAGAGTTCCCTCGTTGCTAGCCACAAGATCATTCCAGCCAATTTATATATCCAGGGTGGGTACAAATTATGGTCAAAATACATACCTATGGCGGGCCTGTAGTAATTTCAATAGGCTGGTAGAGAGTATTGACAAAGATTTGGATTTGTTCAGTACCAGTGCTGAGACTGTGAGGCGGCGGTTAACTAAGCATTTCTTTGAGGGTGAATGATATGTATTTGTTTTTGTTATATTTTTGTTAAATTTCCTTTCTTTTTTTTTTTTTTTTTTTTTTTTATATAATCTTTTCGACGTCCTTGTGTTTTTGTGGGTGGTATAGTCGTCAGCTCACTCCTTATTTTTAATTTAACATTTTATTGTTAGTCGTGAGATCCTATAATTGGCTTTCTATTGTTACACTATCTCTATTGTTTTATAATAGCTGTTGGATTTCCAAATAAATAAATAAATAAATAATGCAAAAAGTGATATTAACCCATAGGTGACGGATGTGATGTCTAATCCCCGGATTACCATGATGCTCCCGCTCCCGTTCTCTCTGAGCAGATGGTGAAGCTCTACGTACGGGACTAGGCGGTGCCCTCTGAACTAAGTGCACCACTTTGCCATCTACATCTGTAAAAAAAATCATACATGTTAGAAATAGAATAAAGACACGGAAAAAATATGATTAGATAAGAAGGATAATATATATTAGCTTAAGTAAGCTTGTAAAAACCAAGCTACCAATATTTTGGTACAATTTCCAAGTTAAAAAAGGATTTTTTAATAGAATTTTTACCATATTGAGCAAGTCGATGATCATCCTGCATGACTCTTCCACAGAATATGAGACGCTGCATATTGATTTCAATGCCCAACTCATCTCTAATGCGCTCCTTGAGCTGGGACACAGTAGTCTGAAAATTTCAAAAGTTATTTGTAATAATTATACAAGCCTCATATATAATTTTTACAGACTCTGCAAATTGGTATTAAATTAAATTATAGGTTATTCTAGTCTAGGCACAGAATACATAAATAGTACAAGTACAGAAGCTACACTGTTGAACTAGTACATTGAAAAGTTACATTTGAGTGTGCATTTGTGAGAGGACGCAATTTTATTTTTTAGATATCAAGGGGGGGTTAGTTTAAAGTTAAATAATAGTTTGTGGGGTTGTGGCTCTTGTCCCACGGCCGCCATCTTAGAAAAAGGGGTTCAAATAGTTTTTATGGTTTACTTGACGAACTATAGGTCTCACAAAAAAAATAATTAACATTTTGTATTGCAAATAAGATTATCTACGACTTTTGTTAAGTAACTTTTAGTCGTAGAACTAAAAATAAAAAGTTATTAAATTAAAGTTAAATAAGATTTAGACCTGATTTTGTAGGGTTCCGTACCTAAAGGGTAAAAACGGGACCCTATTACTGAGTTTTCGCTGTCTGTCCGTCTGTCATCAGGATATAACTCATAAACCGTAATAGCTAAATGGCTGTAATTTTTCCAGATGATTTATTTTCGTTGGCACTATAACAAATACTAAATTATTTTCCTTTAGTGCCAAAATGTTGTTGAACTTCCCAAAATGTTGAATCTCAAATTGTTGAAAAACCCTTAGGAAAATATTGTGTTAAAAGTCAAAAAAGACAGGATTTTTTTCGTTTTTTTTAGAGCTAGACAGCCTGTCAAACTTGAACTGATAATATCTCGGAAACTTTTGACCCTAGACCACTACTTCCTTAGCATAAGTGATAGAGCTCTTCGAGATCTTCGTTTTAGATGACAGCTGTCAAACTTAAAACGTCAATATCGAAGTGCCCTATCACTTGTGCTAAGGAAGTAGTTGGTTGGTCTAGTGTTCATTTTAGGGGTCCGTATCAAATTGTGATAATGGTACGGAAACGGAACCCTACGTGCGCGAGTCCGACTCGCACTTGGCCGGTATTTCATAAGCTACGTGACACACGATTTTTTTTTATTTACGTAAAACACAGTCCCAAGGCGAGCTTGACAACCGGGGTACATGCACTTTAGGCAGTGCAGTTGTCGTTTCATGACAGATTGCGGAGTGCCATAGGCCAGGGCCGGTATTATGATCCACAATCGTATTTAAATAGCATCTCAATAGTTGTCAAAACTCTTATGACATGATAGGTAACCATGGAAACCACCATCGATATATTAACCATACACAATGGAGTGCACCAAACTTAGAATATAGAATGGAATTAAAGACATTTTTCGGTTTTAATCGCGTGGTGTCATTACTTTTAGCATTGTTTCAACGCTCAACGTTTCGAGACCTTTACAGGTCCCTTCTTTAGGATTGACTGAGATGAAGAACTCGCGAGTGTAGACGTGTGTGTATTTGTTGGTGTGAAATGATGTACATTGTAAGTGGAAAAATCCTACCATTAATAAATGTTATTTCGGTTTGGCAATAGTGCGAGCGAAACAAACACCTCTGGTTAGTAACTCTCACTCGACACAGATTTTCAAGATGTTCTTCATGTCAGAGGAATATAAGTTTTATTGAAAGAACAAAGAGTCTAATATTCAATAACGCAAATTTTGGACATACCTATTCATTCTGCATGACACTACTATTGCCATTCCACTGAGACAACACTGAGATTCTATTGTGATTTAGTGTAATACCGACCCTAGTCTGGGCTATAATTAAGGTACATATAAAACAAATGCATAGTTGGCCAGGCACTGTGTAACATTTAAAATGTAAACATAGATATTAATAATGTTTAACTATAGGACTTAAACAAATGGCATAGGTAAGTATATGTTAGCTCAGCATTATGTCATACACAACCAGTCGGTCACATAATAAAAACAAAATATAACATATAATTTTCTTCAATCATAAAAGTGCATGTTGATAGAAAATTATGTGGATTATGAAAAATTGGTTCTATCAGATTAATACAGAGGTCACTCAGATTATTAATTATTTTTTTAATGTATCATCCTACCTACTAATAATATTCCTAAATGCATAATTTTGTAAGAATAAAGTACATCCATTGAATATATTGAATAGAACAAATAAATACAATCGCATGATCCTTAACCTATAAGTATTTTCGCTTAGGTTCTGCATAGTTCAGACTGTTAGGCTGGCTTGCAAAGCGTGACTAGTCAAGCTCATCTGGATTAGTGAGCTCTTGACATTTTACATTGAGATTTAGTAATCGGGATTAGTTAGTTCGGTGTAGCTGCGAGCCAGCCTCAGACTTCCATGGTTTCTATTTGCCAAATTATTAGATTCAAGGATACGGATAGAAAATAACTATTGCTTGAATAAGAGCAGAACAGATATCTTTATCTAGAGATTTAAAAAAATAGCCTTAAAAGAACTATCAAACTTACAGTTTATGAAAAATAACACAAGTTTCATTAAATAACTACACACTAATAATAGTTTTCAAATAGTGTCATTTACTGTTTTGCGAGAAGGCAGCCAACCAAGTCCCATTGTAGTCTCAAAGAGTTGAAAACCAAAGAATATTAGTCTAATTTAAAATTTTGGGTTGTTTTGTGTCTAAATTAAAATTTCAGGTTGTATCTGGAATGATCAACAGAAGTCAATCCTTCTATCAATTATTCCAGATACAACAATTACAGATGTGAAATTGAATTATTTTGAACTAAAGACCATTTAAGTAAAAAATTGTTGATGTTTTATCCATGGGTATAGCATCCAATATCAGTGAACAAGTTACTAATTGTTTCAAGAATGTTGTATACTGAACAGTAAGGAATGTTTCTAAGACTAAGTGGTCCCACGCTAATTTGACATTTAACATAGAAATTTATAAGTACAGTTAGCGAGCTCTTCAAGTGAGAATAAAAGTATAGAGGTTACTTTGAAAAATAATATGAATGTATGTATAATGTAGGTAAGTACCTAAATGACAATCATTTTTTGTGGACAGCAGGAGCTTTTTCTCAAGTTACTGAGGACGTTCAAGATGGTTTCTAAGTCGAAAATTTATGATGAATTTATGACAATGTATGATGTTACATTAAATAGTAAGTAGGTAAGCAGATTGTGACCAGTTTAATTTACACAAATTACGTACCTAAGCAGTATTGCGCGAGCGCCGTCGATTCCAGTTTAATATACAACCAATAAATAAGTTTCTTACCTCATCGTCCACAGAAAAGTTGTGATTGTACGAATCTAACGTTTTTATCGTAAACTCAATCATTTTTCACATGGGTACAGCCACTCAGCAACGCCCACGAGAAAAGTAAAATCGACGCGTACCTTCAACCAGAAATCAATAATTGCAATGAACATGTAGACTTTTCTACCCAATAACTATATTTCACGAACAACTTACACACTTGAACCACTGCGCCAACAAAAAATTGGAAAACAATAGAAAAACAAAGATTTTGAGATAAAGGGCTAATTCAGTAGAAATAAGCATTTGCGGATGACGTCCAAAACGAAAAAGACACGAAAAGAAATGGGTTGTCAGTCGACTAAATTGATTAAGCCGAAGACACTACAATATTAACAAAAGGAAAATTAAGTTGGTGACTTTAAGTAGGCTATTTTAATTAATTTATTGAAATTAAACATGGTTCCGACCAATAACGAAACTGCAGTAATCTCAGAACGTGAGAGTACTACTGAATTCTCGCTGGGAACAATTTATTGATCACCAACGCGCGCATCTATTTGCATTGGCTAGGGCGGCGCGCCGGGCGCGGCGTTCGTTGGCCTGACCTACCCGGAAACCTGAAACCTAGATAGGCAGTACGTAGATATTCTAGGCTGCTCTATCGATCTGCACGACAAAAGTACCTAGTCTGTCAGTCCTAGCAGGCAACAAAGACATGGCGCATTATCTATCATCGTTGTTTGTTACATTATGTTTGTACTAAACTTGTCGAGAGCCAAGGCCAAGAAAACGTTGATTTAATTTTTAACATGTATACTACATGTAATGTACTAATCTTGATTTTACTCACTTCATCAATTTTGAAATTACGTCAAATCGGTGAAAATGGTTAGAAATCCGCTATACCTATTTCACCGTTTATTTATTTTTAATTTTAGGTATTATTTCAACGAAATTAGTAGGCATGTACTTAAATACTTTTTAGGCTTTTTGAAGCAGAAGATGTAATATTTTAATTAACCAATATTACTTATTGTAGGTATTAACTACTTAGAAATTTTCGTTGCTATAATTCATATCCATATTTATTTCCTAAACATGGGTTACATAGATTGGCAATAAAATAAAATAGTACAGCCAAGATTCGCTTAACGGCATATGAAAACAGAATGTTGTCTTAAATTATCTATCATTGTCATTGAGTGAGTCATTGGCTTGTAATTAAATTAAAAATATATTAGGCCACGTTCTAAGAAAATAAGTACCTACCTACTAAGAAAGTAGTTAGTAGTTTATATGACAATAAGTAAGTTAAACTGGTACGTAAATGAAAAAAATTAAACAAAAACGCGTGGCACTCGGAACCGCCGCGTTAAAGCTATTGCATAGCATTTTTTATCAACTTATGTAATTATAATTATTAGCTATTGCATAGCTTTTATCGCGGGCTTTGAGCTTTGAATGAAGAGATTTTGGAACGAAAAAATCCTAACACCCCCCACTCCGCCTATCATGACAACGTGGTACAAAATTAAAAAAATATTATAAATAAATAAGTTGATAAAAAATGCTATGCAATAGCTTTACCGCGGCAGTCCCCGAGTGCCACACGTTTTTTATTTTGTACCACGTTGCCATGGTAGGCGGAGTTGTTAGGCGGCGTTGTTAGGTTTTTTTCGTTACGAAATTCCATCATTCAAAGCTCAAAGCCCGCGATAAAAGCAATGCAATAGCTTAAAAATATCAGTTCAGTAGTTCATTATGAGTATCGATAGTTATTCCAATTCCGCTAGCCGGTAGAACTCGTTTTCGCCGCTTCCTACCCAGTCTTCTGGATCTGGCCTCAAATCTGCTAAGAAGGCAACACTGCCCGGGCGAGCGCCGAAAACGTGACCGGTGGTGCACGGCGCGCGCAGGAACTTATTTTTATAAGATTTACTTATTTTTATATGGCAAAGATTAACGTCAACGTCACCGCGTGGCTGTCATTGTGACAGCACTTTTATTTTTATTTCCAGACCGATTAATGACCGTTTGTAAAGTAGCCAGTGTCAAGTTGATAATAATATTTGCGGATACCAAGTACAGTCGAGTCGTCGTCGTTTTTATTATTTTTATAACTAGCTGTTGCTCGAAACCCGTTGGGTTTCTGCTAGTTCCGAATCCATTCGGTTGCGTGGTGAACTAAATTCAAATAAGGTGTCGTCGGGTAAATCTGAAATATAAGTTATTTCAGATTTACCCGACGACACCTTAATTGAATTGGGTAAATCCTAATTTATTAAAAAATGGATTTAATATCACTCTGATTAAAGGTCTATTCTGTATTTACCCCACTTTCAAGTTACCCCAGTACACCTTATTTTTAACCGACTTCCAAAAAAAGGAGGAGGTTCTCAATTCGTCGGGATATTTTAAATAGTAAAATGTAATTTTGTAATTCAATATCGCTATTAAATATATCTTAGGGGGCGTCCATAAATTACGTGAGATGTTTAAGGGGGGGAGGGGGTCGAGTCAAATCTCATCTAATTTTATGTTGGTGAGAGGGAGGGTCTCGGCAAATATCACGCAATTTTTTTTCTGATTGAAACAAAAAATATATAGGTACTATTTTGGTCCATTTAATCCAGATTGTACACACTGAAAAAAAAATAAAAAAACCATCTCGTACCTTTGAAACCCTTGCAACGCTCAGCACTATATATTTGAGCTTCGCTAGCTAAGGTTTCCATACAAGTAGGTACTCGCTGCAAAAACAACTTTGCAGCCTTGCATAACAAATAACTATTGTCTACAGATTTGTCAGGCAACTTTGTTTACGTTAACTTTTTATGGTGCATAATAGGTAGGTACCTACGGGAACATGCTCATTAACTAGGTAATCTGCAAATTAACTGATAAAATCCGATAAATGCGAAATTTTACTTTAAAAAGCTGTTTTTCGCAGTTTACCTTTAGCTAGGTACCTACCTAGTTTAATTTTTAGTTTTTTACTGTGTGTTTTCGCAACTAGCCCTAATAACTGGGCCATTTTGTGCGACTTTAAGTCTTTCACCGTAAGAGCGATGATGTTAAAAGCGCACATAATTTTTCCTTAAAGAAAAATACATTAATTGCGCGGTTGGCCAGAATTCGAAACCACGACCTTCGGAATGAAAATTGGGTGAGTGTGTATGTGTATGGGTGTGTTTGTTATTACTTCACGCTCAAACCTCTAAACCGATTGTGATAATTAGAGCTGGTGACCTGGAATATCAAATATGAAACCGGTAGCTACCTAAGCACGGTAGCACAGAGTGTGTGCGCTGCGCTTGACGTCACAGAGGGGAGGTTTGGAAACAAGTACCTAATATAAACTGAATAATTGGAGATTGAGGGGACAAGCATAATCTACGGCTACGAAGGGTTATCTGAGAGCGGATACACGAGTCTTTATCCCAGTTATCTGCATACATAGGTACCTAACCTACCTAGATACGCAGAGAGAGGAAGAGAGATAATTAAATATCTCGTTTGCGACGATGAACAGACGGAACGTTGCGTCGGGTCGTCGGAGGGCGACTGGAGCCTTTTTTTTATCGATCCCGCCACTTCGAGTGATATAAATAGCTCGATTACTACCGATTTTCGTTCGATGCCGCGCCCCGTATGCAGTCTTGTAGGTAGTTCTCGACTTTACCATCTCCTTTTAAAACTGGATGTTTTAAGACGACGTAAGTAGGTACCTAGGTACAGTCAGCATTAAAAATAGATGAACACATTCAGATTTTCAAAATCACATCATACATGTGGCGTGCCAAAACAGGAAAGACATCAGACTTGATCAGACAAAATAAATATAAGTATTAGGTATATCCGTTGTCTGGTCACCGTAACACAAGCTTCGTCGCTTACCTACCACGGGGCTAGATGGCGCTGTGTGTTGTTCACAGAATTTATTTATTATTTATTTATTTATCCTGAAAACAAAATAGAAGATATGATGAATACGAACTAGTGATGTTAAAAATCTTAATTTGCTTATCGACTTTTGTTGAAAATGATGTGTGACCACGTGTGACACCAGAGAGAACCGTAGACCTGAAACGGTTCTCAGCATGAAGCAAAATGGTTAGAGTACGGTTACTCTAAGCGTTTTGCTACATCAGACGTTTTCTCAGTATATTTATAACTAACCGTGTGTCGCGGTTTAACTCGCATAAGTTCCGATCCTGTGGGAATTTTCAAAAATCCTTTCTTATAGGATCATATAATGAACACACTCTCCAAATTTCAGCCCTCTACTATCAGCGGTTTAGGCTGTGCGTTAAAAGATAATCAGTCAGTCAGTCAGGACAAAGAGTTTTGTAGATATAGATTAATACTTTACCCATCATTGACGACCTCTGTGGCGCGCGGGTTCGATTCCCGCCGGGTGCAAGTATTTATGCTTAAAAATAAATATTTGTGTCTGGTCTGGGTGTCCTTCTATGTATAATATGTATGTATTTACAAAAGAAAAATAAATATAAGTATTATATCCGTTGTCTAGTCACCGTAACACAAGCTTAGTCGCTTACCACGGGGCTAGATGGCGCTGTGTGTTGTTCGCAGAATTTATTTATTTATTTATTTATTTATCAATAAAAATGACCCCAAGGCGTTGCCTAACTCGCACTATCATTTAAAGTAGGTATATACCTATCTACCCTCTAGGGTAGATACTATAGGGGGGTCGGTACCTCTAGTAGTACATAGTACTATACTGGGTTTCTGTGTATATAATATAGTACCAGCACAGTGCCGCTGTTTCACCCGCGTAAGTCCCGATCACGCGGTACTTTCCTAAATCCCTTTGGGGGCTTTTACGTGAGGTGTTTTTTGAAATTTTCTGTCCCTCCCTCCCATCTCACGACATCTCACCAGGGGGTGAGATGTCGTGAGATTTTATTCAACCCCCTCCCCCATCCTCCAATCTCACGTGAGATTTTTCTTATTTCTTATTAGCTCTACAGCAAAAAGACACTACATTTATATTGCACCTAAATTATATAATGTACTGGACTCTAAATTCAAAATTATAGGTTTAAATAATCATAAGATTAAGATATTACTCATAGATTGGCTAAAAGGCTTTGATTATGATGATGTGGAAAAATTATTTAACTAGGCTATGGAACACTTGCATGCATCTTAGCAATTTAAGCAATATTTAATTGTAAATCTAAGGGGTGAACTGTATTTCCGGGCCACAGCTCACGCTATTCCGGGAAACAGGGCCACATGTAAATGTATTGTTTAATATGTGCTAATAAATCATTTTATTATTATTTTTCAAAATGTGGGTTTCTTACGTAAACGCGTTGGATTGTTATTGTAAAAAGAAAAACAAAATTGTAATAGACCGTTGCAATAACGAACTAACAAACTGTAGAGTGTGTTCAGTTACTGGAGCAGTAAAATACAGCTCCGGTAGCAGAATTTTTTTTTTCAGTGTGTAAAATCTGGATTAAATGGAGCAAAATAGTATTTTTTTTTGTTTCATTCAGAAAAAAATTGCGTGATATTTGCCGAGACTCTCCCTCTCACCAACGTAAGATTAGATGAGATTTGACTCGACCCCCTCCCCCCTTTAAACCTCTCACGTAATTTATGGACGCCTAGATCCATACACACGACAAAGAACACACTCTCCAAATTTCATGTCTTTAGGAAAAGCGGTTTGGGCTCTGCGTTGATATTATATAGGTCAGGTCAGTCAGGTCAGGACATTGAATTTTATAATACTGTATCTATTTTAGATAGATACTCGCTATCTTCTATTAATAAAATGATCTAGGTACAAAACATCTAAGGACTTAAATGGATTTACTTATGCAAATTTCTATCTGATCATGAGATCAGAATTTGTACCTACCTAGATTCATAGGTATCTGTCTAGATTCATCTAGCTAGCTAGTCTACCTTCATTATTATGTGCAAGGTACTTTCCTACAATGCAAACGACCAATGCCGCCAATAATTAATCTTGTGTTTTATTACCGACTAGCTGTGCCCGCGACTTCGTCAGCGTTTTTCGAACACCTACCTATCGCTGTGCAACAGTCCTAAACACCTAAACGGACGACCACAGAAGTATTGTTGCTGTGCCGAAGAGAATCATGACAGAGTCTGTCAAGGTATGGATTTTGCACAGCGGTAGGTAACTTGTTGCATGCTTATTCGCATTATTATAAGAAGTAGACTTTGTCGAAAAAATAAAAGAAATCAAAACCCGACTTCGTAAAAAGGACAAAAAATAAAGATTCAAAGATTCTAATATATTTATTCATTAAGAACGATGTATAAATTTCATACGTACCTACGTTTTGAAATGTCGAGATTTTACTGTGGTTTTGGAACGTGCCCTCCGATGAAATAAGCTCTTCTACAGACAGTAGGTACAACAGACTTATTTGTTATATAAGCTGAAGTCGGGCAGCTTACCGACATGCAATCTTTTTTTTTACGTGGGTAATGCGCCTTATGCACCGTCAAGTCACTCTCGTTGGGCTACCTACCATAGGTTTATGAACTAAACCCCCATGGTGTCCCTCGCTCCACAATTGTCGAGACCAGTCGACCCCGTCGAGTTCACCACCAGAGGCTGAGATGATTTTTATAGTGGTTGTCTTCCACGCGGCCCCTTTCGTGCGGAAAGGACCTCGGAGCCCGCTGACGCGGGTTCACGGGTCAAAAGCCAGGCAAGCCCGGCTTCCCACCTCGTGCGCCTCTTAGCTTGTAGCTACTAGTCCCCCCTCTCACGACCAAGGTAGACAATCATCTGGAGGGTAAAACGTAACGTTGTGCCCGGGACTCGGGACTCGAACGCGCAGCCGTCGAATCGGAACTACATAATCGTAAACTACATGGAATTTGGATCTACCCAGTAAAACTGCCCGATATCAGCTAAAATTTTTTTTTATCCCTTTTTAGTGCATTTTCCACTGCCACTAAAAATATCAAAATTGTAACCATAACTTTAATCATTGAGGAGTTTTCTGATGAGAAGGTGGTTTCAGGTGGTCCATCAATTTGTACCTAGTTCTTTATGAGCCGATTCTATTGATGGAAGCCCAAAAAATTAATAATTTACTTCATTGTGGGATATTATTCTGCTCATCTTTCCGAAGGTTCTCATCAGATCTTCACCAACAACTTATAGGACCAACTCGGGACTATCACTTTCTAAATAAAAAAAGAATTATCGAAGTCGGACTTCATATGGCGTGAACATGTCAAAATACAAAAAATATGCCCATCGAATTGAGAAGCTCCTCTTTTTTTTGAAGTCGGTTAAAGAATTTCCGTATGTCCGAAGGATACGGATATATGGAGAGACGTAGGTACGGTTACGGATACGGTATTTTAGGAACTTCTGGATATCCGGTTTTTTTGAGTTTCCGGATATCCGGTCTTTCTTATATACCGGATATCTGGTAACGTATCTGATATCGTATCGGATATCTGGTATCTGTGTTGATTCCGCACAAGATACTTCTTCAATACAACATTCAAACGAATTAAGTAAAAGCAGAAAAAACACTTTATCCTGATACCTGGATCAGATATCCGGATAAAAAATTGCCTCTATGTTAATCGGGGTCTAAAGCTATCTGCATACCAAATTTGGTCAAAATCGGATAAGCCATTTCTGAGATTAGCGGGCACAAAGGCACACACAAACAGACAAACAGTCAACCAGAAAAACAAAAAAATTGGTTCTACTGCGTTAATAGATACCCATAAAATTTATATTTTTTAATATCTTCCAAAAACAGACACCGCTGAGTTACGATTTTATTATATGTATAGATAGATCTTTATCTTTGTTATACTTAGGTACCTATATTGTGAACAGCGATTGTTGCCGTGTTTACAGATTCTTAAGTATCATAGATAGAGGAAAACACAATTAAATAATGAGCTATATGAAGTGATAAAAACTGAAAAAGTTCCATTGGACCGCTATAACTCACAGAATGTAACCTCTGTAGATAGACTCAACTATATACGTCCCTCGATGAAATAATACGATTGCGATTTAAATACAATTTATATAATTAAAGGTCTTCTAATGCTGACTAAAAGTGGTAAAAAATATAACCACCTGCTAAAAATTTTTTTAAATAAAAATAATTATTAATTTAAGTTCCCCTATGAGTAGGTTATAAGTATCAATATCTAACAGGTTTCCAGGTTATTTTTAAATACCTAGTATAAGCTTGTATTTCCAATCTGGTTCTTCTAAGTGTACCTACCTAGTAAAAAAAGAATAAGGTTGTAGTTCCATACCATATTATATTTATACTAGCTGACCCGGCAAACGTTGTTCAGACCTACTGAATGCGCAAGTGGAGTTTGGTGGAGATCAGTGAAGCCGTTTCGGAGGAGTACGGTAACTAACATTGTGACATGGAAATTTTATATGTAAGACAACCTGGTTCTTCTAAGTGTACCTATCTAATAAAAAAAGAATAAGGTTGTAGTTCCACACCATATTATATTATACTAGCTGGTACCCGCGACTTCGTCGGCGTAGAATTATTACATAGTCCTTTTTTCGATAAGCTAATCTCTAAAAATAAATAAATGTAAGTAAGTATAGCTTTTTCATCTCTTTTCGCGAAGTTGTATTGAAATTAAAGACATTTTTCTAATGTAAATAATAATAATAATAATAATTCATCCTACTAATACCACTGATAAAAAAATTAAGCAAATAAGAAACCTAATAATATTCACGGACACTAAAAATAATCAGAAAATGCTTATGCTAAACTAATGAAAACTACACTAATAAATGCTAAAAATGATCAACAACCCCATCAATTCAATAGACAACAAAATAGAAACGTTCAGAAAGCGAATTAAACGAATTGTTGCAAGCCAAAATTTCATACGTCCGACAACGTCGCCGTCTCGTCCTAAGGTAGTACGCAACTCTACCTTAAAGATAGCACCATACTCAACCCAGTGGTTCGAGATCAAAAGTAGTAACAGTCTAAGCTTAGCTTCTCCAAGGTTTAGTTTAGCAATTGTTTAGTTCAGCTTAGCTAGCTCAGCTTAGCTTTAGCTTAGTTCAGCTTAGATCATCCTACAGCTTTTTTTTCTTCTCTAAGTGTTAAATTAGGGGAAAAATATATAAATGTATGTAATATTAGTACCGTTTCGTGTTGTGGGCATTCCTCCTAACTAAGCGAAGTTAGCAGTGCTAAGTAAGCTGAACTAAGCTAAGTTACCTGCCCTAAGGAAAGCTAAGTTAGCTGAGCTAAGCAAAGCGAAGTTAGCTGAGCTGAGCTAAGCTAAGCGAAGTTAGCAGAGTTAAGTTAGTTAGCTTAGCTTAGCTTTGGTAACATGGCTTAGCTTAGCTCGGCTCAGCTAACTTAGCTCAGCTCAGCTAACTTACCTTAGTTCAGCTAACTTAGCTCTGCTAACTTCGCTAAGATTAGCTCAGTTCAGCTAACTCATTTTGTAATGTGGAGTTAATCAATTAAAGTGTTAATCTATCTCAGCTTAGCTCAGCTCAGCTAACTTAGCATACCTTAGCTCAGCTAACTTAGCTTAGCTCAGCTAATCAGATAACTTACCTTAGGTTCAGGTACCGATAAGCGTTGGTACAGAAAGAACGGTGATTTCCAGCGCAAATCGGCGTTTTTTCTGTATACGACCTAAGTCCCGATCCCGCGGGTTTACGGGATCAAAAGTAGCCTATGTCCTTCTCCGAGGTTCCATCTATCTCAATACCAAAATTTATCAAAATCGGTTCAGGTATACGACCTAAGTCCTGATCCCGCGGGATTTACGGGATCAAAAGTAGCCTATGTCCTTGTCCGAGGTCCCATCTATCTCAATACCAAAATTTATCAAAATCTGTTCAGCGGTTTAGGCGTGAAAGCGCTGTTACCTAAGTCCCGATCCCGCGGGATTTACGGGATCAAAAGTAGCCTATGTCCTTCTCAGAGGTCCCATCTATCTCTATACCAAAATGTATTAAAATCGGTTCAGCGGTTTAGGCGTGAAAGCGTAACAGACAGACAGACAGAGTTACTTTCGCATTTATAATATTAGTAAGACTAGCTGACCCGGCAAACGTTGTTTTGCCTTATAAATTATAGATAGTAGCCGATTCTCAGACCTACTGAATACGTATACAAAATTTCAAAAAAATCGGTCAAGCCGTTTCGGAGGAGTACGGTAACTAACACTGTGACATGGAAATTTTATATATTAGAAGATTAGAAGATAATATGGTATGGAACCATATTATTTCCCAAATGATCACGTGCTTCATTTATGTTGACTCAAATATTTACAAGACACAGCTGATAGTAGGTACCTATACTCCAGTAGGTAATAAACAATTGTGAAGTAATAGTTTGGAATATTTCGTTGCTGGTCGTTAAAAACAATATTCAGCCAAAATATTTATAACTGAATTGACGTAAAACTATGTAAGTGTAGGTAGGAACCCAATTTTAAAGAATATCAACTGACTGTCAAATAAAATTATGATAAGTAATACTATATAGCACTTTCTTTATAGGTACTGTGCCTAAAGTTGTTTTACAATAAATTAACCTGATCGTCTCTCTTTGCTTTGTAGGCTTTGCCACAGCTCTATTAATTATAAATAGTACATAATCTAAGTATATTATTTACCTATGTATTATATGTAGGTACTTAAATTTGTATTTCTAATTTGATCAAATTTACCGTTTTTGTGAGTTTTTCTTCAAACTTTCTTTGCTTATTTTAAGCTCCTCTTGTGAAAGATTGTCAACTCTTTACGTAGGTTACCTGATTGTTCAGCAAGAAAAGTTTATCAATCTAAATCGCTAAATCGATATTTCTCCAACATATAAGTAGTACGTACTTAGATAGAAGTAGAAAAATAGTTGTTTATGTTTATAATTAGTTAGTTGCTGATATACATTTGCGTCATTCAAAAAAATATAACAATCTTGTAACTAAGCTAAGCGAGTGTCATTGCATCTTTATTATCAGTCCGGTCGATAAGTAAGCACGTAAAATTCTCATGTGGCGAGTGCGTGGCGTTAGACTTGATAAATATCTAAGATATCAATTAAAATTGTGTACCTACCTAGGTACTTACTTACTATATCTATATCGAACTAGCAAGCGCAGAATATGGTCTGTCTGTTTGTCGCTTGTCTGTGCCTTTGTTCGCGATAATCTCAGAAACGGCTTATCCGATTTTGACCAAATTTGGTATTTTGTCCTCTTTATCCGGATATCATGTCCGATACCGATAATAGGGTTTTTCTGCAGTTATCTTAATTAATTTGAATGTTGTAACGAAGAAATATGTTGTGTAGACAGTAGAACATATAATTTCCAAGTGCATACCTATCCGGAAATAAAAAGCAGTTATCCGGATGTTCCTAAAATACCGGAAATTAGATCTACTTATCCATATATTCGAATTCGTCTAAAGATACAAAAAATCGTTAGGTATAATTGGGCTCTTTTATATATTTTCGACTTGGGCTACTGTACAATTTACAACAACGGCATTTTTTATTATAATATTATTTATATAAAAACTAGCTGACCCGGCAAACGTTGTTTTGCCTTATAAATTATAGATAGTAGCCGATTCTCAGACCTACTGAATGCGCATGTGGAGTTTGGTGGAGATCGGTGAAGCCCTTTCGGAGGAGTACGGGAACTAACATTGTGACATGGAAATTTTATATAATAAGAAGATATAATAAGTAACACGCGTAGCAACTTATCTATCTGTGTGCAAAAATGCACACTTTTGAACGAAATACCAGGGGCGGCAGCACCTGGCAGCATCAGCATTTCGATGTACCTACCTATTCCAAAAAATCATCGAATCTGTTCGTAAATATCCGGACCTACGAAAATTATATGTTTTGGAGTAGGACTTGAGGTGTGCTTGAGATAGGTAGGTACAATATACGATTTTAAACTTACATAGTTATATTCACAACAAATATTATTTTATTGTTATTTAATATTTGAGGTACCAACAGTGTACAACAAAACCTATTTCTTAGAATAGTATCTATGAATAGATTGTATAAGTAAAATATAAGTATAAGATGAGTAGCGCGTGCAACACGTTCTGCAAACTGTAGGTACTGTACTCCACTCCACCACTTAGTACAGATAAGTACTGACGCTGAGCAGGCATCAGTACTTCCCTGGTCGTGGTTCCCTGGTGTGACGAACGCTGACGAAGTCGCGGGCACAGCTAGTTTTACTATAATCTTATTTTAAAACCTTTTTTTGTACCATTATCTTTAGTCACTTTCAGCTGCTAGGTACTATTTTTTTTCAATTTAGTGACACTCAATTTTTTTTCACCATTAGCCAATAGGCATTTGATTTTACCTCTTAGAGGTAAATGCCAACATCAACTAAATAAAGTATGTATTACAGTCCCTACTAAGATTCCTCGCTACTCCGTAACGAAAACCATTTCTCTACCCTGGTCCAGAACCAACCTTGGGCGTCAACATTTCATCGCAAGAACTTGTTCTAAATAAATAAATAAATATTGCACGACGTTACACACAGCTCAATCTAGCCCCAAACTAAGCACTAGGCTTGTACTATGGGTACTAGACAACAGATATACTACATATTATACTAATACAATGAAATTAACTCCAAAGTACATTGACATATTTCACGATTCAGCAACTGGGTTTAGAAGTAAGTAAGTTGTTGAAGCATTTCGGTCAGTCTGTTTAGATTTAGAACCTAGTGTTTTTGTTTTTCATCTTAGGCACTGGGTACTTAACTTTACCTTTTTTTATTAAGAGTATAGTCTAGTAAAAAATAATAGAATGAATAAAATAAAAAGGTAGATGCATAGTCATGACAGATATAAGTTTTATGACATAAACATATTTGCTCTAATGTCTTTATCCAGGGAGGAAAATGTAAACTACGTTTGTATGGAGAAAGAGAATGGAGACTATCCTCTTAACAATAGTATCTGTATCAGAACTGTTATGCCTAGGAACCTTTAATGTACCTTACTTTTATAATAACGTTGTGTATACCTATAATTGGTAAGCACACTTGTCCATCTTACAAGAAATGTGTTTTTCTGTATTAGCTATAGGTAGTGTACTTTACTGTTGGTGTATAAAATAAAATAAAATAGGTATGTATTGGTAGCATATTATCCAAATTTGTAACCGTAACGGTAGGTACCTACTTTTCTAGTAGTATTTTGACGAGAAAGGTGTTTCCAGGTATTGCAGCAAGCTTAGAACTTAAAAACTCAGTGAAATCATAGAAAATCAATTAGGTACCTATAACCACAGTATACCTAATAGTTCGTGCGCCTCGGCCTGGTTATACTTACCTATAAAATTTATATTAGGTCTTTACCTATGAAGTTGCCGTTTTGTATGGAATAAGTGAAAGTTTTTATTTTACAAACTTTTTTATTTCTGTTATTCAAAGTAATTACCCATGCAATCAACGCACCTTTGCCAACGCATTGGCAATTTATCGATACCCGTCTTGTAAAAATCAGCTGGACGGGAGGCAAAAAACTCAAACGGCATTTTGTACCGCCTCTCGGGAATTGAATTTTTACCTTCTAAAAAGTTGTCTACATTTTGGAAAAAGTTATAGTCGGTAGGTTCAAGGTCTGGTGAGTATGGCTGGTGAGGGAGAGCTTCCTACCCCAGCTCTTGCAGCTTGGAGACTGTCTGATGTGCAAAATGGTGTCGCGCGTCGCCCGTCGTCGTGAATCAGCAGTGAGGACGACCGATTGACCAAAGCTGGTTCCAGATGTGCAAGCTTCTCCGTCATTGTCTCCGGTTCTTCAGAGTGCACATCTGCAGTAATGCTCATGCCGTTTTGTAAAAAGCTGTGGTGAAGCACACCCGCACTAGACCACCAAACAGTATATAACCATCAACTTTTTAGGAAGTGTCCATTATGACGAAAAATGTTCAAATGTAATGAAAATACACGCTAATCTATAAACAAAAGACTGAGTTTGTAAAAAGAATGTCATGTTTTTAAAACAAAATGCATTTAAATTTAAAATACCAAGCCATTCCCAACTTTTTTCTATTTGAAATGACCTATTATATTGAATTATTTATTGAGGCATTAACGCAAATAAATAAACTGTTATCTCTGTCAGTCGGAAAGTTACACAACTGCTTTGTTGTTTTGTTTTTATTACCTTTGTAGATATTTACTTAGGTAGTTACAACATTTCTCTGCAAATAGCAGATACCTACCAGTCACAAAAATTTACGATTTTAATAATATTCTTCTTTGTAACGCTGATTCTACAAATCGAAAAATGCATTTTGACAAAAGGTTAACTGTCAAACAAAGAAAAGTGACAAGGACGAGCTAAAATATTATACATATATATAAAAAATATGGCGCAGTTTCTGCTGAGATAACTTAAAAAAAATGGGTCCATATTGGCTCACATAAAATTTTAAGTCCTATTGTTTGTCTTACTACCGATTTGAATTCATAATAATCACTCTTCATAATTTTATCACTCATACTTTTTTTATTCAGACATTTTTATTACTACCATCGGAGCTCATAATAGTTAATGATCATAATTTTTTTATTAATACTGTTACTACCAAGAACAGTTTAAAATCATAATTTTTTTCTTCATAACATTTAATGATCATATTGCTTTAGTTTATAATTATTGTTACTAAGAACATATTTCAACTCATAATATCGTTGTTCAGAATAGCTTACTTTATAACAGACATTTATCATAATTTTTGTATTAATAACGGCAACTTTAACAAAACTTTTTATGAACTACCCCAATCAAACTCTTTGTGAAATTATAAATGGTTTTTGACTTGTGTTCTGGCGATCTTCTTTTTGAAACGGAGTTAACTCATAATGTAATTATATTTTCTATTCTATTATTATATTTCTTCTTAGAAATTACTCTTTAGTTAATAATGTTGTAATAAAAACACTTATGATTAAGATATATCAGGTTTTTTTTATTTATAGTAATTAGGCGCTTTGGCGACCGCTGCCGCGGCACGCTCGCTACGCTCGCTCGCCAAAGCGCTGCGCGTAATCATGTTCTTACATTAACCTAACCTATCCGAGTCGGTGTGCTCCGTATATTTAATTTCAAAATTCAAGTAAGATGACAATAGTAGTTTTATGACAGTAATAGTTTTTATTTATAACATGATGAAGATGACAGTAATAGTTTTTATTTATAGTAATTAGGCGCTTTGGCGACCGCTGCCGCGGCACGCTCGCTACGCTCGCTCGCCAAAGCGCTGCGCGTAATCATGTTCTTACATTAACCTAACCTATCCGAGTCGGTGTGCTCCGTATATTTTATTTCAAAATTCAAGTAAGATGACAATAGTAGGTGAAACAAATGTATGAATAAAGATATTATGATTTTCAATAATTATGCATAAAACACTTATGATTAAGACATTTATAAAAATGAATATTAGAATAAAACACATGTATGAATATCAAAGTTATTTATTGGAATGATTATGAGTTTCGAGCATTATGATAAACAAATATATTAAAACAAATATTAGTAAAATGAAGTGTATGAATAGTGATATTATGAATTTCAATTATTATATATTTTAATATTTAGTTTTTAATTTTTTTATGAAGAATGATCATTATGATTATAAATGGTATGTGAAACATTTTCGGACCTCCGATGATAGGAGTTAAAATTTTATGTAAGACGATCCGCCCCCAAAAAAAATACTACCTCAGTGAAGAGTTAGGGTTACTTATGACACCCACATTAAATATGTAATTATTAAAAAAAACTATTATTTACATTGACAAAAAACCCTCGTTCGGCAGTGGGGTAAAAAACTTAATAATTAAATCGATTTTCATTTAATTTTTTTCAAACAACATAACTATTTCTGTGATTGTCCGTTTCAATTTGATTGTTTTCATGTTTACTTAAGTGAGCAATAAAATATGGTGTACAAATATAGTAAAATGATTTTCATGAAATTTGTGGGGCATGACGAATTGAGGATGCTTATTATAATAATTTGTGAACGCATGTATGAATAATAATAATATTATTGTTCATTTAGTGTTAGTTGGCTGGTCGGAGTGGAAACTACCGAGGAAGCGGTCTCTGCCTCTATCTTGCCTTCACCGGCCGGTCAGATGGGAGTCGCGAGAGCAGAAATGATAAGAGGATGAACACCTCACGCCAGTGATGAGCAAAGTAAAGTAAAGTAAATATTTATTGTTTCGCTGTGACAAAGGTTCTTAAGACAAACGTGACCACAGTTTAGTCTCAACAGCTTACTCTTTTCGAGTATACAATATTAAACTTGGCCTTCTCTCTAGCATAACCAGTGATGACTTACAATCCAGGGAGGTCTCTCCATCCTCCAGCCTCTCACATCCCTGACGTCCCGTCCAGACGGTTCCGGATATATAGACAGATCTGATTCCGTTATGAACATACGGTATATCCGTTTGTTTATAGTTTCCGTATACCTGGAAACCATTTATTGATTTCACACAACGTCCTTGCATGGCTGCATTTTATAGTGCAGGTCAGGGATATTCGCAGGCTGGGTGTTCACTTAATATTTTGCGAGCAAATTGTTATTAAAAAAACATTTAAATTATTAAATTGAGGAATTGAGAACGTCCTCCTTTTTTTGAAAGTCAGTTAAAAAGGGCCTCTACGTATGAGCTTCGGCAGTTGCAGCAGTGGCAGTAAAAATTTAACTAAAAAGATTTAACTAGTAGTACAAAATTAAAAAAAAAAACATCAAACGGTATTTTAATAACCGCACTTTACCGCATCTATCTATATGTGGTAGCCCTCATTGAAGTCGGGTTTTATAATTGAATTTCAATGTTCACGTTGCGATATAAATCGGTTACTCCCAATAGTCCCCATCCCCAACGCCCCCACTGGTGACCGATGAAAAATAAAATCCTTTTTGGTAACTATTTCCATCTCTTTTCCGAATATTCTTTTTAGGGTTCCGTACCTAAAGGGTAAAAACGGGACCCTATTACTAAGACTCCGCTGTCTGTCCGTCTGTCTGTCACCAGGCTGTATCTCAGGAACCGTGATTTTTAACCCCCGACGGAAAAAGAGGGGTGTTATAAGTTTGACGTGTCTGTCTGTCTGTCTGTCTATGTGTGTGTGTGTGTGTGTGTGTGTGTATCTGTCTGTGGCATCGTAGCTCACGAACGGATGGACCGTTTTCAATTTAGTTTTTTTTGTTGATAGGTGACTCTTGCGCGAGTGTTCTTAGCTATGTTTGATCAAAATCGGCTCAGCCGTTCATAATATATGTGGGTTGACGCGGGAACGTAAGGTACCACATACCTACTCAGAGACATGAAATTTGTTTTCGGCTTATTATTTTTACCTTTTTAAAGTTTAGTTTTGTTTTAACTTTGAAGATTTTTTTAATCTACAAAGTAGGCAGGCAACGGCTTCACCGCGGTTTTTTCCAGACTCTGACCTTTCTAATAGTTCTGGACAAAGTCAGCTCGAAAAGATCAATAACCAAGCTATTATACTTATTATTACTACTTAGACTATTAAAAAAATGCTATTCATTTAACAGATAGGTACTTACAAAATAATAATATACCTAGGTAATATATTAAATCTAAAACCAAACATTAAACTAAACTACGTATGAAATAAATATGCAGGTAAAAAATAAAATTTATAGACCTAATATGTCCTTGAATAAATCTTTACTGACGGATTAAAAGTAAATACAAAAATTATTAAGTCCTAAGGTGTACTTTTGAAAGATACGTGTTTTGGGTTCGACCACGAAAACGCAAAATGGTTTTAATTTCCTTATATAACTGTCTGTGCCTTGAAAATTTGGAGATTTATGTATTTGAACATTTATATATAAGAACTAAGAAGGTATTTATACAAAGTAAAACAAAAAAATAAACATAAGCGATGATTTCATGAACAATGAGAGCAACGAACAATTTAACAATAATGCTAACAACCGCTTTTTGTACATTTCCATACCTCATACGTCGCTCATAATTAGTAAGGTTGTCACAATTTCAATTGTCAAAAGGGTCATTCCGGTTAAAAACCACTAAAACCGAAACAAAGTCATGAATAGGATATTTCACTTAGCTGACATTTTATTATCTACATACCTACATAATTACAAATTATTGTATCCGCAACATTAGGACGCACGCAGGCACTGCATGTACTACCAATTATGATTTGCGTGACTGTAAATACGTAAAAGACCGACCGATGACCATTATGGTGATTTGAAACCGTAGATATGGAGATCATAACCTATCTTTTACATATTACAGATACGATACCTATTGCAAATCTAAGTATACGTTTAGGCGATTGCTAGTGTCCTGCGTGAGTTGCAGGAATTCAATAAACTTCAACGCAAGAAACTCTACAGTTCTGCTGTAGTTGAAAACAATCTGATAAAACAATTAAAATCTCTACGACGGCTTAGTAGTTTTGAACCTGGGCGGAGGCCTTACTTTCCTTCGATTCTAAATAATTCGTGAGTTCTAATTAAGTCCTACATAATTTAATTGTTTTGCTTGTTAAAAGTGTTCGTGGTTCAAATACATAACTGACTAATAAACCAATTTTTTTTTTGTTTTTAATTGGATGTTATTTAAATCCCTCCTCCTCCTCGGTCGGTCCCCTCATAGTTGAGGATCGTGACTTCGTGCAACGTCTTGTACAAGATGTCTCCATTTGCTGCGGTCTTCAGCTTGCCGCAGTGCCATGTTTACTGGTATCTCCAGCTGTTCTGACACCTGGTCGGCCCTGATGGCCTATCACGGGCATGTGTCATCGCTCCTGAACTATGGTTTGCTACTGTGGGGCATCTCGGTTGACGCAATTAGGGTGTTTAAATTGCAAAAGCGATGCATTAGAGTAATAAATAAAGCTTGGTTCTTAGATAGTTGTGTACCACTTTTCAAATCATGCAAAGTTCTTCCATTACCGTGTTTGTTTATTAGGGAATTGTGCTTATTTGTAAAAAATAACATGAACTATTTTAACAAATACACAGACGTCCGTTCTCGGCAAAAAAGAGGCAAATTCTCAGACATGATTTTCCAACCTCGCTGCCAGAAAGATATCTATAAAAAAATGCTTATAATATGTGTATTTCTTTCTATAATTTTTTACCCCGCGACCTCAAAGCTCTAGAAGGAAATAATTTTAAGAGAGAATTGTTTAACTCGCTTCTTCTCCATCATTGTTTTTATGACGAAAAGGAATACAAGGATTTCTGTGTTAAAAATAGAGATAAGTGACATTTTGGGAATATTGTTTATTTTGCTATACCTTTTTTTTTTTTTTTGTTTAAATTAAATTCATAGTGACGGAAATATTTGCACGTCTGCTTGCAGACTGAATACATGTTCTATGTACTTTACCATAAGATCTTTATGTATTGTATTCTAGCAAATAAATGATTTTATCTTTATCTTTATCAGTTAGATAGCGTGTTAGCGTTTTGGGCTTCTGCCTCTGCTTCTGCTTCTGTTATTTAAATAAATGAAAAACGTAGGCCGGCCGGCCGGGGAAAATGTAGGCAGTAGGCGCCGTCTCGTCGTATACTACTTTGCTCTATAAGAATCGCTTAGTAACCTACCGTTGCATTGCAAATTGCAAGGTGGCATACGAAGATGACGACGAACGACGCGACACAAGCTATCCACGGAAAGACAAGCGCCTCTTTGTTTTTTGTTTATTTGTAAAACCACGGGGCGCTTTTAGTAGCCTATAACTAGCGGACGGTCTAGCTAGATGCTTCTAACGATACCTTACTCATTCATTGAATTATGTGAAGTAGTTTAGACTTTATAAACAGACAAACATATATCGCGATCAAAATCATAACCCTCCTTTTGCCGTAGTCGAGTAAAAAGATTTCACGAGTAAGCTCGTGCAATTTAGAGCTGAATAAGAGTAAGGCTCTAACCGAATACTATGCATTAACATCTATCTGCATACATTTACTTACCTACACATGAAAAAGACATACCCTCTAATCCGAGAGGATGACAATTTAACCCAATGACTTACTTAATTGTACTTAATTTAGATACTTAAGTACTTGGTACTTAATTGTTATTTAGTCCTTCCTTACTTACTTACTTAGTTGGGACAATGAAATGTGTCTAATCATCCACTTATAAATATCTAAGTACTTATAATTCGTTATGACAATACCTACTGCAAATTGATTTTGCAATATTTTTACGGCCGGCTGCCTGCTCAAGATAAAACCTTCTTGGGACCAAGCACTTTACCCACCACCGCGCAATAAGATCTTCAGTTTCGTCAAGCCTCCAAGATTCTATAGTCGACTATTTCTTGAACTAATTCATGGGTACGACACCCATGAAGAGAAAACATACAGAACAAAAAGGGTAACCCTTAGTAATCTAAACCAGGGCTACATCAGGAGCGAAACGCCCTACATATCATAAAAAAAATATTTTTCCGTACGGCGTTTCGTCTAAAATAATGTTGTGTCTCCTTATTACCCTAAACACAATCAACAACAACAACACGGTTTTGATGTAGACCTTTGCTATTTTTATTTATGACAAATGTTGTTCCATGTTACTTAATATCTAAGGACAAATTGTAAGAAACTGATATGCTTTTGTGGTAAGATTAATATTTAAAGCCATTGAGCTATTCGTTAGGTATGTATAACATCGGTCAAAGTCTAAACAAAGTGTTACTGTCTGAGTCTTACTCAACATCTTATTTGTCTTATATTATTCCCAATAAAAAGTAATTTACGCTGAAGAAATGAAAAAAAATGTTTCTCCGTTTTATTTTATTACGAATGAATTTTTTGGAAAACCTTGTGGTGGGGGACCCTATAAAAGTAAAATCTTAGTCCGAATAATATCGATATTAAGGTAGAAAACTAAATTTTTCATAATTTATTTTGGTATTAAGTTTGTATGGAAATGGTAACAGTCGCCCCGTTCTTTTAAGAGAAAAAGCACAATTATTCAAATAAAAAAAATAATTAGGTAGGTATAAATGTTATAGTTTCTTCTAACCAAGTCAAACAAACGAACGGTTATCTGTTCACCGCGTTTCAGCAAATGACGTCTGTAAAGCGGCGATAACGACCCGGGGTTAAAGGTTCTTGTTAACAAAAGCAATGCTAGACGGACTTTCATCGTGTCACTTTTATAAGGATAGGTCGAGTTCTGTCTAGAAAAATAATAAAAACCGACATTATTTCCTCGTCGGTAATGGTACTTACGTAAGTAGTTCATCCTATCTTATTCTACTCATATTTTCAACGCGAATGTTTATTAGATGTAGCAAACAATGGGGGTAAAATTTTAAACCCAGCGTGGCGTAAGCTTGCGTTTTATTAAAAACAAGCTGCGCCCCGCGGTTTCATCGGCGTAAGTCTCGATCCCGTGGGAATATCGGAATCAAAGTAGCCTATGTTACTCAGGGTGAATGTAGTTTTCTATAAGGGTGAAAGAACTTTTGAAATTGGTACAGTAGTTTTTGAGTTTATTCATTACAAACATACACAAAAAAAATACACAAATACAAATCTTTCGTCTTCCCGACCTAGAACCCAACCCTACTACAATTCTACCTTACCTGACACTACCCTACCCTACTGTAGTAGTAGGGTAGTACTAGTAGGGGTAGTGCAATAAAATAAAATGTATGTCCTACCGGTTCTAGCCTAGCTCCCCATCAATTATACTCGAAAAGAGTAAGCTGTTGAGACTAAACTATTTATAAGAACCTTTCTCACAGCGAAAAAATAAATATTTACTTTGCTTTACTTTAATTTTCAGCCAAATCGGTTCAGCCGTTCTTGAGTTATAAATAGTGTTAAGTACTAACACGACTTTCTTTTGTTTAAATATAGACAATAAATTCAATCTATAAGATGTGTAATAAATTAAATCTAAATCAATAATACTTTAATAACACCAACTTTAGTATATGTTTGCAAAATTTGTTATATCTCATAAAGGCCTGTCGGTTTTATATTTTATTGTTGAATGGTATTAAACATAAATAGACGCAATACCTATACTGACACCTACCTATAGGAAGGTACCTATCTATCTTTATTGCCCACATTGGATATTCAGTAAGACTCAGACAGTAACACTTTGTTTAGACTTTGACCGATGTTATACATACCTAACGAATAGCTCAATGGCTTTAAATATTAATCTTACCACAAAAGCATATCAGCTTCTTACTATTTGTCCTTAGATATTAAGTAACATGGAACAACATTTGTCATAAATAAAAATAGCAAAGGTCTGCATCAAAACCGTGTTGTTGTTGTTGATTGTGTTTATGGTGATAAGGCGACACAACATTATTTTAGACGAAACCCGCCCGTACGGAAAATTATTAAAAGACAAATACGCATATTGTTGTTTAGTTGAGTATTTAGTATGATCATTTCTGCGTTTAGATATTTTCGACGACATGACAGCTACGATTAGCGTCATACTACCCATTCGTTACATCGTTCTCCCTTGTAGAACGATTTCTTTTAAAAAGTCTGTCATTCATTGTAGATGGGTGAAGTAATTGTATTTTGGCCCTATCTATAAAGAAAAGTTATAGCCCAGATTACCTAGGCGAATATTAATAGTATCCAAACTTGCCTGTTGTCTGAAAACGGGCTAACTAATGTGTTTTTACCCGAATACGACAAGAAGGAATGATTTATCTCGTAGGAACTAGGCACCAAAATGTTATTTCGGACTTTTCCCTTTACCAGTTTCTCTTTCAAATTTTTAGATTAAAAAAAAATAACGCATGGCAACTGTTAGTGTTACTTAGTGCGCAGATTAGGTAAACTGTGCTAATACTTACCTCACTATAGTTAACAACGGAAACTAGATATAATTGTATCACGAGTATGTATGTAGGTATGTAGGTGCATTTTAAATTAGACAAAACTACGTCTAGTTATTGTTTTTCCATGCTCTATTGTTATGGTCTTGTGTTCCAATTAAAATGACAACTAAAACAAAAACCTTGTATTTTAGATAATGCATATACCTACCTACCTAACTAAAATACAAACAAAGTAATGCCTTACAATACATTTAAGAGGATAGTCTCCATTCTCTTTCTCCATACAAACGTAGTTTACATTTTCCTCCCTGGATAAAGACATTAGAGCAAATATGTTTATGCCATAAAACTTATAACTGTCATGACAATGCATCTACCTTTTTAATTTTTTTTATTTTCTCATTAAAATAGTAATAAAAAATAAAAAAAAATAAAAATGAAACAAATAAAAAGGTAGATGCATTGTCATGACAAATATAGGTTTTATGGCATAAACACATTTGCTCTAATGTCTTTATCCAGGGAGGAAAATTTAAACTACGTTTGTATGGAGAAAGAGAATGGAGACTATCCTCTTAACGGAACTGTCATTCGGAAAACATTTACAACATAAACACGACGTATAAGTTAATGTAGGTCGTTTGATAATTGAGTAGTATGGATAACAAATGATTCTTGATAGGTGGGTAAGTACACAAAGGATCTTACAGTAGGTACCTACCATTGAATAAAGATGTTTTTTGAGATGTTTTTATCAAACCAATTTGGCGACCACTATGGCGCGTCGTCGGGGGGAATGCTCTACTGCAATGCAGAAGGTTACAGGATCGATTCCCACCGGCTGCAAGCATTTATGCTTATAAATATATATTTGTTTCTGGCCTGGGTGCCACTCTATGTATAATAAATAATGTGTGTATTGCAAAATAAATATAAGTATTTATATCTGTTGTCTAGTCCGTAACACAAGCTTAGTTAGTAGCTGGTGTTACGGTGACGTAGCTTACCATGGGCTAAATGGCGCTGTGTGTTATCCACATATTTTTTAATTGAGTGTTTGTTTGTAAGGTTTCGTATAAACCCTAGACACAATCGAAGCTATACAAACGCTCGCAAATTTATTAAAAAAAAGCTGTCTGACATGCACAGAATAATTTCATAAAAAAAGAAAAATCTTTTTACTTTTTTGACTGTGAAGGAAAACACCGTGAGGAAACCGACATGTCCTAGTATAGGAATCACCACGGTCTGAAGGCATGGGATATTCGCCAATCCGGAGTAGGATCCCGTGGCGTCTTACTGCTTAACCCCTTTAAGAAATCACGTCAATGGCCCAACTGTGAGGCTAAGTGCGGAAAAAGGCCCAGCGAAACTGAAACTTAACTGTTAGGTACTTAACTGTAATCGACTTTTACTAAGGATCAAAAACATCAATTAATATTAGGGATTCGTAACAGAAATACGACTGTTTTAGATTGTGCTGATAACATTAGGTACTACCCATCTGTCTGATAACAGCAATATTTACAATATTCGGTTATTCCTAATATAGTCGGTGATAATAAAATGCACGCATGTTATACGTGATTCCTACACACTCGACAGGTTTCCACTGGATTTCGGAACATAATCGAATGTGTGAACTTTGTCTGACGATAGGTATTTAACCTAAAGTCACGCTTAATTTTTTAGTATTCCGTAGGTTTCTTCCTTCCTACTCGAAAGATACGAAGCTACGAAAACTTATACTTCGTTTTTTTTAATTTAAGTCTACGATCTGACGTTTTGGTTTTTTGTTTTTGACATTGTATCTTCAGGGAGTTGTTTCACAATGAAAATAAATAAGTACTACAAATCGCCGCGAGACACACCAACTATTAGGTAAACTGTACCTTAGTACTTAGTAAATAGTACTACCTAGCGTTGCTCTGTCATTGTCCTTTCTGATGGATATTTACTACGATATTGTCTATTTTGATTGATAACTCTAGCTAAATAGTGTTATTTTTCGGAATATTTCCGTTTGTCTACAATACAAATAAAAAACCCGTGAGATGAGCGACCAAAACTGTTTATTTGAACATCGGCAATGGTACGGAACCTTCAATGTAGAGCTTGGTTTTTTTTTTAGTCAGTCCCCTATTGAAGTATATCATTTTATTTGTCGGTCGTGACAAACCAAATTAGCGTCGCAATTCAACAAAGAATCTGTCCAGTTTGAAGGTTATTTATTATATAAATAATGTAAGTAAATAGAAAAGTGATAAATGGGTATGTTTTGCCTTTAGGAAATTTTAGAGATATTTTAATGTTTCGAAAGTCCCTCTACATAATGATTTCCTGTTTTAATAAACAAAGCAACGTCAGAAAGGTGCGGGTTCAATTCCCGCTGGGTGGAAGTAGGTATTTATGCTTAAAAAAATAAATTATTTGTTTCTGTATTGGGTGTCTGTCTTTGTCATGTCTTTGTATAATATAACACTCAATATTTCGAAAACGTTGTATTTTAGTGTTTTTTAGAATTTTTGAAATCGGTCGAGTAGTTTTTGAGTTTATTTATTACAAATGGGTGTTGGTAATAAATAAACTCAATAACTACTTGACCGATTTCAAAAATTCTGTCACCATTAGAAAGCTACATTCACCTTGAGTAACATTATTGATCCCGATATTCCCACGGGATCGGGACTTACGCGGGTGAAATCGCGGGACGCAGTGTTATATTATATAACTGCATGGAGCAAATATTAACCACATTCAACAAAGTGCAGCAATTGTCCCATATAATTGCGGTGTTTGTCCCATATAATTGCATACACGCAACCCACGTTGTCATCATGTTGTTAAATCATTATGGAGACCATAATATCTTACCTTTTGTATGATTTCAGTTAGTAGTTACGTTGGTTAGTTGGAAATTATACCGTATTGTGTATTTAAGTAAGTAAGTATAGGTAGGTAATAAATATATTTCCTTTGAGGCGACTATCCTACTTTGTCGACTTTACCGAAACATAGGCTTTAATGCAGATTATTTAATTTTCTCTCAAGTTTGTTTCCGATTTGGCAGCTTTTCTAATCACTTAGGTACCTAATATTCTTTCTAAAAAGTTCTCTAGTATCTATAAAAACGTCGAAAATAAATACTGAATTATTATCGACGTTTTTATAGATACTAAAGAATTTTTATACAGAAAAGGAAACAACTAGTACTTAGTTGTTTCCTTTTCTCTGCATCGAAATTATAATATTTACAGATACAAACCGTTTGATTTAATGAAGTTTATGCTACATCCTATCTATTTACCTAACATAATTAGGCGTAAGTAATGTTTTTAGGTACTCAACTACTCAACTCCGATTATCTTAGATAAATTTCACGAGACACCAGCTATCAATGATTGACGATTAACGAACGATTTTTGTTCAGATATTTATCAAATTATCACACAGGTCAATCGTGTTAGGTAACTGCCTACCAATTGATAAGATTGAGTTTTATTTTACTGAACTGGTATTATATCTCACTCGATAAGAACGACTGGCAGGGTAGATGAAGCACTTCGTTTACTTGGGGCTTGTAGTTTAATTAATAAATATGGAACATACACTTCTCTAAAAACTTTTAGGGACACAGTAAAATGAACTCAAACTATTATTTAGCAATATTTGGTAAGCATGATTTTATTGTATATTTTTTGTCCACATTTTATTTGAACTTAGTATCTGCTCGGTCGGTATTCCAATTCTCAGGAGGAAGATATGCTCAATATTCTGAAAATCCTCACAACATTTTTATGCGACCAACATTGAGCTATTCATTAACTTCCAAATAAAAAGAGGATCACCACAATCGGCTAAGCCGTTAAATTTTTATATATGTCCGCCGATTACTCAAAATCGGCGGACATATATAAAAATTTAGAGAACAACTATGAACCTCCCCCTTCGGTTTTAGGGAATTCTATACTTACCAGGCCACTTAGGAAGTTTTGCAAAAAAAAGTTTTTTTGTATAAGACACTGGCCACTTATAATTATTTTGAAAACTTCGATTATTTACAAGTAAAAATACCACTGTTTGATTTTCAAATTTCCCTTCCTATTTGTTTGAGAGCCAATTCAAATTTTCTTGACTTAACAAAAAATGGATCTGCGTCGAGAACATTTTCGTGCTTTGATTTTTTACGATTTCAAATGTCTTTTTTAAAACCTGATGAGTCATTTGATCGACTTCGAATCGCTTTTATGGATGAAGGACTTTCAAAAGTAACCATCTATCGCTGGTATAGCGAGTTAAAACGCATTCGTCTTACTTTGGGGGATGAACAAAGGAGTGGTCGTCCTACGACGGCTGTCACCGAAGCAAGTGTGCTGTCAGTAAAAAAAATTCAAGAATACAGACGAATTACGTACGAAGAGATTCAGCATATTCTGCAGATTGGTTCAGGAACTGTTCACAAGATTTTGCACGAGCACCTTCGCGTAAGGAGGATAGTTCCCCGCTGGGTGCCGCACAACCTCACCGACAACGACAACGCGCCCGCGCACTCTGCGATCAAAACGAGGGACTTCTTGGACTCCACACCGGTCAGAGTCTTGGGACACCCTCCTTACAGTCGATTGGCTCCGTGTGACTTCTTTTTATTCCCTAAAATTAAAAATCAGCTCAAAGGGATACAGTTTTCATCGCCGAAAGACGCGCTAGCAGCGTTTGAGAAGGCCGTGGAGGTGAGGTGAGGTGTCTGCGGAGGACTGGGAAAAATGTTTTGAAAATTGGCTCAGACGCATGAAACTTTGTATAGAGGCTGGTGGAGAGTTGTTTGAAAAGATTTAGTATAAATATTTTTTTCATGGAAGTTAGGTTTTTGGTTTCTCAAAACATTCTGAGTGTCCCACTTAAGCTATTTATATTTGGGGAATTCCATTATTTCATCAGGAATTTCACAAGTTTTTGTATGAAAATAACATGAATGTGCGACCATCAATTTGACGTTTCCATTCAATACATCAATACTTACTTACTCCTCTGGCGCAGCGACCTGAAGTGGGTCTTAGCCTCCGACACAAGAGAAAGCCATTTTTGCCGATTTTGGGACATACATACATCAATGCATTCTTGTAATGAGTGCAAGAATGCATTGATCGCGGGAGCACCATGTACAAGTATACACCCAGGACAGACACCCAGACCAGACACAAATATTTAAAAAATAAATATTTGTGTCTGGTCTGGGTGTCCTTCTATGTATAATATTAGAGACGGGCCGACTAGTCGCCGACTAGTCGGGAAAGCCGACTAGTCGGCAGTTCAACCGACTAGTCGGCAGGTGCCGACTATTCGGCAAATTGTGCCGACTAGTCGTCAACTAACAATTATGCAATAAAACCAATATTTAATTGAATTAATAGTACAGTATGAAGGTGGATAGTCAGAAAAACGTAAACAAAACAAGTCATAGCCTACCTACATACATCAGCTATGACTATGCCTCAGCTCCATGAATTTTGTTTTCCAGCTTTTATTTTTATTTCAACGTTTCGTTACAGTTTTCGAAGTGCAAATTTATCCAAAAATACCAACAATCGCCTAGTTGTCATGATTAACCCAAATATCTGGGAATTATAATGATCTGCATTGCCGACTAGTCGGCCGACTAGTCGGCAATTTTGGAACCGACTAGTCGGCTAGTCTGCTAGTCGGCAGAATCTCTAGTCGGCCCATCTCTATATAATATGTATGTATTTACAAAAGAAAAATAAATATAAGGATGATATCCGTTGTCTAGTCACCGTAACACAAGCTTAGTCGCTTACCACGGGGCTAGATGGCGCTGTGTGTTGTTCACAGAATTTATTTATTTATTATTTAAGTATGACGACGCCTTATACATTATAAGATCACTAGCTGTGCCCTGCGGTTTCACCCCCAAAAATCCCGATCCCTAAACAAACACACTTGTTTACTTAGGTACCTACATACAAATATTAGTAGGATTTGTAGAAATTGTTTCTACCTACTTATAGGATTAGTAAATAGGAACCATTAGTACGAGTAGGAATTGCTATGAAATTAATGTTTAATAAAATTAAGGTTGTGTTGCGAGTCAACAAACAAAAACATTGATCGGCATTTTTTTACCTTCCCAGATATAACTTCAAAAGCCGAGAGCTCCTAAACCTAAGAATCGAGATAGGTAAGTAGAGCTTAGTTACTTTAAAAAAATGTACGCCATCACTGACCTTCTCAATTAATTGATTGACTAAATTATATTACAATACATACATCTATGTACTAGTTTTATTGACTTATTGAGGGATTATTTGTCAACGAACGTAGTATCGTTTTTTAATTTACCTAAGTCTCCTTATCTAGGTAGGATTTAAATATTCGTAAACAACTGGCAGTATGTACCAGTATATACCAGTAGGTAGGTAGTACCAAGTAGGTACACATAAATATTGTGTGTCGAAGTTGTTTGTTTATTATAGGCAATACCTACTATACCACACTATACTATATTACTATAGGTACATAAATAGTACAAGTAACTATATACTAGAAGTAGACTTGTTAGAATTGTATACAATGCGAGATGGTACATATAAGTTTAGCTTCAGCTATTTACTCACTCACTACTCACTAAAGTAATCCTTTACTCCATTGAAATATTACATTTTTTTGGGCTTCGCGTGCATTTGTCAGAGGACGTAATTTTATTTTTTAGATATCAAGGGGGGGGGGGGGTTAGTTTAAAGTTAAATAATAGTTTGTGGGGTTGTGGCATCTTGGAAAAACGGGTTCAAATGGTTTTTATGGTTTACTAGCTGACCCGGCGAACTTTGTTCCGCCTTAAAGGCAATAAATAAGCATTTTTTTTAATCGAACGGGATACAAAGTATCCTATGTCCTTCTCCTGGCTCTAAACTACCTCCATGCCAATTTTCAGCTAAATCGGTTCAGCCGTTCTTGAGTTATAAGTGGAGTAACTAACACGATTTTTTCTTTTATATATATATATATATATATATATATAGATATACTAGCTGACCCGGCGAACTTTGTTCCGCCTTAAAGGCAATAAATAAGCATTTTTTTTTTAATCGAACGGGAAAAAAGTATCCTATGTCCTTTTCCTGGCTCTAAACTACCTCCCTGCCAATTTTCAGCTAAATCGGCCGTTTTCAGCTAAAAAGCCGTTCTTGAGTTATAAGTGGAGTAACTAACACGACTTTCTTTTATATATATAGATATATATAGATTTGACGAACTATAGGTCTCACATAAAAAAGAATTAACATTTTGTTTTGCAAATATGATTATCTACAACTTTTGTTAAGTAACTTTTAGTCGTAGAACTAAAAATAAAAGGTTATAAGCGATAATCCATGGAAATTTGAGAAACAATTTCCATTGATCATTTCTGAACCGATTTTGATGATTATTTTTTTATTCGAAAGGTAGAAGTCCCAAGGTGGCTCCATAAAAAAAAACATGGATAGGACGAGGATCTCCGGAGTGATGAGCAGAATAGTTCCTCAGAGAGTAGTAAATTACTTACTTTTGGACTTTTACCAGTAGAATCAGACCGTGTGCTAGGGTTAGGGATTGATGAAGCACCTGTAACCACCTTCTCATCAGAGAACTCCTCAATAACTGTATGTAGGTGAGGTTATATTATGTTTTTTTGAAGTCAGTTTTTTTATTTCATCCTTTTTGAGTACCTACTTTCATCTACCACTAAAAATCATTAAAATTTTAACCATAATTTTAATCATCTAGGAGTTTTCTGATGATAAAGTGGTTCCAGGTGCTTTATCAATCCTTAACCAGTAGCACAAGGTCTGATTCTACTGGTAAAAGTCCAAAAGTAAGTAGGTAATTTACTACTTTCTGAGTAACTATTCTGCTCATCACTCCGAAGATCCTCTTCCGATCCATATAATTTTTTTATGGAGTCACCTTGGGACTACCTTACGAATAAACAAAGAATCATCAAAATCGGTTCATAAATGACCAATAGAATTTGTTTCTCAAATTTCCATGGATGTTTGCTTATAACTTTTTATTTTTAGTTCTACGGCTAAAAGTAACTTACCAAAATTTGTAGATAATCTTATTTGCAATACAAAATGGTATTTTTTTTTTGTGACACCTGTAGTTCGTCAAATAAACCATAAAACCCATTTGAACCCGTTTTTCCAAGATAGCGGCCGTGGGACAAGAGCCACAACCCCACAAACTATTATTTAACTTTAAACTAACCCCCCCTTGATATCTAAAAAATAAAATTGCGTCTTCTGACAAATGCACACTCAAATGTAACATTTCAATGGAGTACTTGGTATTCTCCAATAGAGACAAAAAAATGTACTTCGTCAATACCTACTTATGTTGTTGCTTTAAAGTATTAATGCAACAATATAATATAATTATTTGTTTTTGATAGCAGTGTAGTGTCTATTCGTTTTCCTTTATCTACGATGTTTACATTCCCACGGACTATGTGTCGCACATAGAATTTTAATTTTATGAAGAGTAGACTAGGTAGGTTCCAACTGGAAACAGTTTTTGTACCTAGATATCTAACGAGTTGTGGTTTAGGTATCGCACGTATCTATCAATCAATCTAGGTCCCCTCGCAGTTGTTACAATCCCGTTCGGTCCGTGTAGCAAATTGCCTATTATATTGGAGTTGAATCGAGGGATCCAGCAGACCCACTTGGTGAAGAGGGCAATTTCATGTCCTTCGGGTAGTACCCGAGGTGGTTTAATGACGGTCGCGGAGTGCTCCCACCACAATCCGGCGCATGCGCGGGGAGATGCGCGCGCATATATTCACCACACGCCACGGCCGAGCACCAGTCAATCCGCAGGCCGCTTAGCGTGCCGATCGAATACGTTACGGTATATTTAAAATTGCACACGAATTACATTTCGCGCGACGAGACGAGTTCGCTTCGAGGGACTGCGTCAAGGTATCGTACCTTCTTTATTATTTTAGTTTCAACATAGGCGTTAGGAATTTTTAAAGGGCTGGTTTCCAAGTGCAGAACTGGAGAGTCGTGCGCAATGTTTTAGTGGTTGGCTGCGGACTTGTGGAAACTCCCCGTCGACCTTACGCATCACGTGTAGAGTGAATGCACGCACGGTTCTCGCCCGCTGTATCCTACTGCATCACGAATTGCATCAGCACCGGCCAAAATATACCAAACCTAAACATAGGAACTGCCCAATCTATCCTCATCAAAACCTCGTCTTGCTGTGCGAACTAGAAAGTAAATACGGCGAATGTATCTACATAAATATAAAACTCGATTTGATGAAAACCCCTATAGAATTTTTAATTTATTTGTTCTTCTTTTATTTATTCAATTATTTAAAAAATTTCCACCATTCCAATTGTCAAAATAAGGATAATAAGTTTGTTTATTACAAAAAAACGAAACAAACTGCCATAAACATAATAATAACCAATGGGTACATTTGGCCGTAGTCAATGGAAAGTTTATACTTTATATTTATTTTGTTTACTTTGATTTTTTTAAATTTAATTTTTGTTTATCTAATTATAACAGTCTATAATAATATGAGTTAACTCAATGTAGGAGATACCTATGCAAAAATACAATATCTATTTATAATAATAACTACAATGTCGTATTTATTGACTGTTTTAACTTTATACATGATATTGCTTTATTAGAATTAACGCATATAAGTGACATTGCCAATTACCATATCTTGGAATTGAATCATATAATTGGAAATAAATAAAACCATACACAACTTCGATACAGAAACCAATTAGGTACTTTCCTGGGCCAGCGGTTTCCAAACTAGTCTGGAGTACCGTAGATAGAGTTGCCAACCGTACTATAATATATAGTATTGTACTATATTTCAGGTCTGCGTACTATATACTTTTGAAAGCACATATAGTACGCAAAAATACTATATTTCTGGCATAATTTGCAAAATAATGTTACTTTTAAAAATTCCATCTACTTACATCTGCATTTACAGAGGAGTAACGTGTTTTCTATTATGAATAAATAGGTGAAGGAAAAACAACAAAGGCCAAAAGAAAAAACGGTGCTCCTTATGTAGAGATAGAATGTCGGAAAACATATATTTTTCATTCAAGAAAAAAAATGCAAATAGTATGTCAGTTATATAATTTTTGCAAAAAAAATGAGTTGAGTGCAAAATATTTGTGTTTTCTTTAAAATAGTCTACAAAAACGACGCTCAATTTTTGTATTAATAAATGGGTACTATATTATTTTGGGTCGTACTGTATTTTTTAGGAACATATACTATATTTTTGGGAAAAAGTGTTGGCAACTCTAACCGTAGATCCCGAAAAGTGTTTTTTTAAGACGGATTGTATTTAACCGTGCCCTGTCAGAGTATGTTTTTTGCAGCTGCAGTATTTTCTTAACATTGTGTTAAATGTTTTTTTTCTTAGAAATTAGTTACTAAACTTTTCATTGTTCTTGGAATTAAACAATCGAAATGTATTTATTCTAAATAATCTGAGGCATTATCTGTATAAATAAACGGAGAGCAGAGACTGTGCTATGGCAATGATAACTAAAATACCTATTTACCTATTTTTAAAATAACGATTTGCGTGACAGGAAAAAGGAAAATTTTCTTTGTGACAAGGAAAAGTACTAAATATAATCCAATGCCGTTGTATCAAGGCGCAAACCTTTTGTTTTACTACCTTGGTACGTAAACAAACAATGACTAAGTCTAGCTACCGAACGTTTACCGTAATGAGTTCTCAAAACTAAGATTATAAAATTGTGAAACAAAATGTAGGTAAGTAGGTAGGTGCTATGTACCTATTACGATTTACGATGATTTTTTTGCTAAGAAAATCTTATCAGATGAATTAGGTATAGTACGTTTCCGAATACAGGTATAAACCAAAGAAAATCACATAGCTACCTAACTAGGCACGTTTATTTTAAAATAAATACTAGATAGGTTTATAATATGTATACAAAAGTAACTTAGACGACATGGGAAAGTACTAAAAAATATTTATTTTAATTTGTATTACTATAGAAGTTTTTTTTGTTAACTTGGACAAAAAGTATTAGGTTTTTACCCAAGCTGCTAGTACCTACCTACGTTGTTTTTTTATAGACAGGTAGGTATTGTGAAAGTATTTATTTTAAAATATGTAAAAAAACCTTCGATATAAATGGGTACCTACATGACAACACAGGTACCTACTTATATTGAAAGGTAAATTATCTGTAGTACCTAATAGTAGCAATAAAATTTATTATCAATAAACCGCTTTATGTACCTATTTACTGGAATCGAAATAGATTTTATAAATTATCTAGGTACTAACATATACCTATCTACTTATTTTCAGTTGCGATTAGAACCTACGTACCTATACATTTTAAAATGAATGACTATCAGATAAAACCACATCGTACTGCTAGCAGTCTCTTTAATTATACAAAATACAAAGTTAAATGTAATACCTACACTACAACCAACTTTTAATTTTGCGACATTTTGCAATCGCATGCGGGTGGATCTGTGTTAAGTACTTATATGGGTTTTACGTAAAGAAAATGAAAAAACGAAAATAATTGAATTTTTTACTTAAAAAAAAACATTCGAGACGAATTGAGAACCTCCTCCTTTTTTTGGAAGTCGGTTAAAAAATAACAATGATTTTTCATAGCTGCAGATCTTTATTTGCACAACATTAACATAGTAAACACAAAAAAATACACATATACAAAAGAAAATAATAAAAACCTTAAAATTAAGTTGCACAAAAGGGCGGTCTTATCGCTGAAAGCGATTTCTTCCTGACAACCTTTGGATGGAGATGTGATGTCATTTTTGGTTTCAAGACGCCTGCGAAAGACAAAAAAGAGGCCCTGCTCGTAGCCATCCTATGGCATGATAGCGTAAAAACAGTTACAAGAAGTAAAGATTTACTTTATTTATCTCGATCACTCGAACGCGGCGCGTACGGCCGGCGCGGGCGCAGCGTATACAATGTATGTATATACATTAAAGTGAAAAGGCATTGGCCGCATAATCCTCTTTATCATTGTGTAGATGTATCATTTCTTTAGGTCTGTGGGTGATATAATGCAAATTTATATTAAACCATAATACCATTTTACAGATTACAGAAAAGTGACGGCCTCTGTGGCGCGTCGGGCGATTTCCCAGATGCAACGCAGAAGGTTGCGGGTTCGATTCCCGCCGGGGACAAGTATTTATGCTGACCATAAATGTTTGTTTCTGGTTCTAGGGGTGCCTATATGTAGTATGTACCTACCATATGTACTTACTTATGTATTTTTAAAAAATAGTATAGTAGTAGGTATATCCCTTGTCTAGTTTCTACTCATAGTCCAAGCCTGCAATATCTATTTGTTTTTATTGTTTTATTAAGAACGTTTATTTAGAAAGAATCGAATATGTCGTGGAATAGGTACTTAATATCAAAATCCAACAAGTAAAAAACAAACTTCTGAGTTTTGCACTGGATGCAACACGGAAAACGGCTAGTAGGTAAAAACTATGTTTTTATTAATAATAGTTTAATGGTCGATCACAGAATCACAAACAGTGTACCTACCATTAGATTTACTTTTGAGGATGAGAATATTAAAATACTTGTATCTGAAACATCGCGCGGAATAGTAGCAAAGAGTGCACTAACACAAGCTCCGTATTCTTTGTTTGTAAATAAAGGAAAGGAAAATTCACTTGTTCCTCAGATGTTTCATTGAACTTTATAACGACTTTCTCAAAAACAATGAAGCATAAATGCATACTCACTGCTGTAACCATCTGCATCGACGCAACAAAGACGATATTGAAATAAAACGCCAACTCAAGTTATTTTTAACCAAAGTTTCAGATCTGAGATTATTCTATATTTAGGTTATAGACCCGCTATACACATATACTAAATATACGCTTTACGCTTGAATTGTGTTTAACTTATTTTCATTCATAGATTCATATCAAAATTATTCATATTTATCATGTTTTTCATCATTTATTGTAAAATATGTTTTAATGATCTGGCGTTTCGTGACACACATATCGCTTCATACCCTTGGAAACTACGATGCCACGGACAGATATGACGCCTCAAATTTATGTTATTGAAGTGTTAGTACATTTATACCTAATATAACTAGGTACCTACATACACTTCAAGAGCTTTAAGCAGAACTCTGCAAAATAACCAATAAAATTGTTAAACCGTTTTCGAGAAAAATCGTACAATGCTGAAGCGACGTACTCGACTGAAAAACCGTCGATTAGGTGCCAAGGAACGATGATTATATTTTTATGGTAATAGATTGTTTACAGTCATTTACATTTTAAAATCACTTTTTATTGAAAACTGGATATTTTAAATTAAATTGTAAATTGTATTTATAATGTATTTTGCATTGCATGACAGCAGAGCTACCTGTATGATTCATTAATTAACACAGATTACATTGCCTGCTTATCAGGTCATGTCAGTATCGGCTGTTGTTTATCAATCTTGGCTATTTATATAGAGAGTTGATAAGTAACTTTATTAACAGCCAGTATCTACTAAGAAACTTAATTAGGGATAGAAATAGATTATTAATACTAATTAGGTATAAACTTCGTGTCTAGGAATATTGCTTTGTGTTTACTGATTGATTAAGCGAGCACACTAAAAGAAGCAATTTATACTAAATCCAATTATTCCAGTTTATTCCAGTTGCAAAGAATAAATTACTTTTTATAGTTAGTTTGAATCGAAAAGACTAATTTCATTGATACTGTAGGCTAGTCAGATGTATGTTGGTTTGATTCACATACCTACTTACGAGGTATACCTTTTTATGCAATTTTGTATATAGGTAGATGCCTTTTACATTATTTTTTCAATTAGTAGATATTATATTCTATAAACATTCCTCGAGTTTTATAGAATTTTACGAATCATACGTTTATTAAAACATACAAAATAAATAAAAATATTTTGTATTTTTATAATAACGTGTCACCATCGGTTCAGTGGTTGTTGCTTCATTAATTATTTTGCATTTTCGGAAATGCAGTCAACATTCAAATGTTTTTATTTAACTCAGTCTTTTTAAATACCTAGGTATTATTTATATCGATGAATTACTGAGAGAAGTTTATTTATTAGCAACCATAAAATAATATATTTTTATTTAATATATTTTAAAATATTTTTTTAAATTTCGTGGAAAGTTTATCAGTTTCAATGTACCTTGGTAACTAAGAAGTTTTAAAAATTCCACTGGTATATTTGGCATCTGTTTACTATTAATATGTTAATAGATTTTTTATATTTACTGTTCATTCAAGAAAACTTCATATCACGCGTTATACACGGGATCTAGTGGCGGACGATTTCAATGAACTCCATTCGTTAAATATAGACAGTGCGTCGAAATTACCATGGCAACGATACACGGCCTAATTTTTTAACCGACTTCGAAAAAAAGGCAGGAGTGCTCAATTCCTCGCGTATATAAATATTTTTTAAATTAGGGCTAATTATTTCATTTATTCTGTTTAATCACTACGAGGTATTTTGTAGGTTTGTAAATTTTAACATTTGTCAGAATAAAATGATGAAAGTAAACACACTGTATTCAATCGCTACTAATCGTTTTGTTTCTTAAGATTGACTTGATTATAGTTTTTTTGGGTCATTTGGTTGATAAAGGTACCTACTTTATGTCGGTTACTCCCACAGGTTACCTACTGCGATACAAACACAAGCTTGATATGAGTGCGTGCAACCGACGTACAAAGTAATTTAGGAATTTCTAAAAAGTTCATTTAAATGAATAAGTTATTTTAGTTCATTTAATACTATTACCGATGATGACAGTAAATAAATATTTTGATCACTAAATTCTGTATATAGGTACTATTATGGAAGTTTTGTTAGGTACTGAATATGAAACACGCATTTATTATTGAGAAAAAACTAACAATTCTTAGGACCACACACCACCAGTATACCCTTTGTAATAAAATTCATATACAATATAACACAAATTATTAAATGAGCGGCGAGAAACCTTAAAAGTTGACGTTTTATTTACATCAGTACGACGTACGTTTGATCACTAGGGACGGCATGGCATGACACTGACGACCAGGTTTGCCCCGTGTTTTTCTTCTCATCTGAGCGATGTTCCCGGTTGCATCCTTCTCGGGAGCCCGGGGTCCGCTAAATCCCAAATTGTTTTTTTTTTTATTTGGGGTCGGCGCAGTCGGTAAGTCATCATTGACCATACCTGCTGCAATTAGATTTGGCAATGTTTTTACGGCCGGCCGCCTGCCTGACACCAACCCTCTTAGGGATCAAGCAGTTTATCCGCCACCGCGCGGGGAGTACTTAAGGTTAGCTAATCTCCCTCAGATCCCTTAGTCGCCTTTACGACACCCACGGGATGAGATGGGGTAACCCTATTCTATGCCGGGGCTACACAGCTAAACACGGTTTGCCCCGTGTTTTTAAATCTATAAAATAAAATGTGTTGGTTCCTTATCCTAAACATTAATAGTGTACAGTAGGTAATGTTTCATTTTTTGTAAATAATATAGTAGGTACGTTCCCTAACATTATGGTCCAGCTTTTTAAAATCTGTAATGATCTCTATTAGAAACATTCACACTGTAACATTAGATAAGTAGGTACTTCTTGTAGGTATCCAGAAAATAGAGTAATTACTTGACAATAATGATAAATAAGTAGGTACTTAGGTAATTGACCTACTTAATTTATCGAATACTGATAATTTAGGTGTCAATCGTTATCTAAATAAAATAGCCCATGCTTTAATAGAATCTACGACTATTTTTGACTTGATATCTTTATATGCGTTGAGTCGTAAAAGTAATGGATTTGTTATGTAGTATCATTTATCATAATAGTATTGAACCTAAAGTTTTTATAGTACATTAGTGCCACCCCGCAGTTATACGTGGTTTTACCCTTTTAAGTCCCGATCCCGTAGGATCATCGTGATGAGACATTGCCTATGTGTTAATTCAGATCTCAAGCTATTTGTATACAAAATTTCATCGCAATCGGTTCAGTATTTTTTGGGTGATTTTTACACAAATATCCAAACAATTACCTACACATCTAAACTTTCGCATTTATCTTATAACTTGAAGTGAGATCAACCATTAATTCATTTTATTACATTGAATCGAGAATTCGATAGATAACCTCATTTTTGGGGTTCCGTACCCAAAGGGTAAAAACGGGACCCTATTACTGAGACTTCCCTGTCTGTCCGTCTGTCTGTCCGTGTGTCACCAGGCTGTATCTCATGAACCGTAATAGCTACAAGGTTAAAATGTTTACAGAAGATGTATTACGGTAGCTGCTACAACAACAAATACTAAAACAAAATAAAACAAATATTGAGGAGGGGCTCCCATACAACAAATGTGTTTCAAAAACTACAAGGCAATTTTATTCCTCTTCTGATTGGTCGAAATCAAATCGAGTTGCTCATGGAATTCAAAATGGCTGCCCTGTCTGTCAAATATACCAGTCTGCCTTCACTAACCAAAGAGTTTCTAATAAGTTTCAGATTTTCTGTGTGGCAAAGTTTTTTTTTTTTCGTTTTTTTTTTAGGGATGGAATTAGGAATCGAAGCTTTCTACATTTTCTTATCAAATTTGAAAAGTGGTTGTTGTAAACCATTTTAGGGTTCCGTACCCAATTGTGATAGTGGTTCGGAAACCTTCGTGCGCGAGTTTCGCACTTGCCCGGGTTTTTTCTTATCATAGTAGTCCGCACAAAATCCGTCAAAAGTTACCTAAGTCAAAGAAAATTTGACAAACCGATCATTATTCTGTCTTTAAAAGTTTAAAGTTTATAAAGTGTCTTATTTTAAGAGGGTGGGTACTGTTACCATTTCCATAAAAACATTTTATTTAAAAAAAAAAAATTTCAACAACCATTCAGGAAAAATGAAAAAAAAAATGTTTCTCCGTTTTATTTCATTTCGAATGAATATTTTGGAAAACCTTATGGTGGGGTTTTCTATAAAAATAAAATCTTAATCCGAATAATATCGATATTAAGGTAGAAAACTAAATTTTTCATAATTTATTTTGGTATTATGTTTGTATGGAAATGGTAACAATACCCACGTTCTTAAAAGTTCATATTATTATCATAATACGAGTCTATAAAAATGTCAGTTTTAACTACCGTCACAGAATACATAAATAGTACAACTACTAACGTCAGTATCAACCCCATAGATTGACCAGTCCAAAAAAAAGTAATGTTTATATTCAACAACCAGTACATTACATACATTACAAGCATACATTATGCCATCTAAGTCACGGTGCATAATAAAACTATTTATGACCAACAGGGATTAAACTCATAAGTAATTATGTACTTATGAGCTTAAGAGGAGTATATACGCCAACGACCTTGAAACTGAAAATCCCTGTCGGGCTCATCGAAAATTGTTGATTATTTCATGACGAAATGTCGTAGAACTTTTTTTTGTGCACAGATTGTAGGTGACATTGTTTCATTTTTTTTCATACATTTTGGCGTAGTTTTAAGACAAGAACCTCCTATTGGTGCAAAGCCTATCCAAATTTTAGACAAAAAATGTCTGATTTGGCTTAAATGTCGATAGGCTTCAATACGTTTCGACATATTTGTATGGAAACTGCACTAAAATATCGGAAACAATGTCGCCTACAATCTGTACCCAAAAAAAAGTTCTACGACATTCCGTCATGAAATAATCAACAATTTTCGATGCGCCCGACATGGATATTCAGTTTTTCAGAATAGGGCCCTTAATCCCTGTTGGTCATAAATTATTTTTATTATTATATAGTTTTATTTATTATCAATAGTTTTTTTTATTGCCTTATGGCAATACACAACAATAGGTACATATTTCATTTTGAATTACCTACCTCATTTTAAATTTAAATTAGTCTCGGATTAATATGGAAGTAATTTATAGTTGTTATTTAAACCATACGGATGTTACATTGATAGAATAATAATCGATTAATAGGTACAGCAAAGTAAGTCGTTATACGTATAAATTACTGAAAAATAGTCACTTTTTAATTAACCGACTTCAAAACAGAAGAAGGTTCTCAATTGGGTTGTGGCTATGTTTGATGTTTCTATACAGATTAGAGATGGGCCGACTAGTTGTCAACTAATAATTATGCAATAAAACCAATATTTCATTGAATTAATAGTACAGTTAGAAGGTGGGTAGTCAGAAAAACGTAAACAAAACACGTGATAGCCTACATACATCATATATCTAAAATGTCATAACTGTATCTCAGCTACATTAAATTTTTTTATTTTTATTTTCAAACTTTTATTTCATTTCAATTATAATGATCGGCATTGCCGACTAGTCGGCAATTTTGAAACCGACTAGTCGGCTAGTCGGCAGAACCCCTAGTCGGCCCATCTCTAATACAGATAAATTTTTACCGATATACTTAAAGACGGCTCGGCCGATTGTGTTTTTTTTTTATGTTGGAAAGAGAATAGCGCACGGGTGCTCCCACAAATGTTATAACGATCTGACGAAGATCACCACACATGTCTTAACCTTAGAATGTGTTCCGAACGACAATGCTCATGCTGGAATGACTACTTTTTAAGTAGGTAAAAATTAACTTCGTCGATTATGTTTCAGCTCAGCATCGTCCTGTACCTACCGATTCATTTTGCCACGCACGCGTAGCGTAGCCTTGCGTAGCGTAAGCGGTAATATCTATACTAATATCATATTTACAATCTTATATTATTATTATTTTTAGTAATAAATAAGGGAGGTAATTTCCGGAATTTATGTAACGATTTGAATGTTGTTTACCTGCTTAGGTCATTTTTGCACAAATTGATGTGCAAAAATGACCAAAGCAGGTAAACAACATTATATACACTTCTACACAAATATTATAAAAAGGAAATATTTGTATCTTTGTGTGTGTGTGTGGTATGTTTGTAATAAATAAACTGAAAAACTACTAAACTGATTTCAAAAATTCTTTTACCAAAAGAAAGTAACATTATCGAGGATCCCGACATTCCCACAGGATCAAATAAAAAGAGATATTACTTTTTATTTTGATAATAAACCTTTAAAAATAAAAACACGATATTTAGACGGTTGCGGATATATCAGTGTGTACGTTTGCTGGTATATGAGTGTGTGCGGGTGCAGACGCGGATATGCGGGTTATAGTCCGGGTGCGGGTGTACGTTCGGAAGAATTTGCGAGTTCGGGTGCAGGTGTAGATGCGGATGCTTACTGCGGTTTCGGTCTCAATTTTATAGCCTACGCATCCATCCATATAATTAAAATAATAAGACTACCGACTTTACATAATTGCTATTTAAGATAATTATATGTTGTAAACCACGGAACTAAACGGAATCGGAACTAACTTAGGGCTTCGTTGAAGTGTAAAGTATAATGTTAATACTTTACTTAAAGTGGTCGTGGGCTGTAATGAATAACCGGCTTAAATGTCACGACTGCGCACCGAAGTATAGAGTACAAACTTACCAACTTACTGAGTTTTCGATGATCATCATTTAATCATTTTGTTCTTTCTGTTTCGTATGAAGACGTTATAAACTGTTGCTTAATATATCTACAGTGCTAAAACACAACATTTGCAGAACTTAGGTACTTACAAAACAACGGTGAAGGCACGAGCGAATTCAGTCATTGTTAAAGCTTATTATGTAAATTATCAGAATTATACCTACCTTTGTAACTAGATAGGTACACCTACGTAGATACCTATATTCTACGACTAACCTCCTTACTTATAAACAATGACTAAGTTTATGTAACGTTTGTCACTGTCTGTTAATTTTGAATCTTTATGTCACAGTAAAAGACAAAAGTTAAATAAACTAAGTCATCGTTTTTAAGTAAGGGTGTTAGTCCTTCATTAGATTTTCTGAAATTTTGCTCTAAATTAGTTGGTTAGAAATAATTTAAAAAAAAACCTATTAAGGGGAAGCATTGGAGCATTTGCATCTAGAACCGATCGGCAGCTAGCTCGAATTAAGCGCCAAAACAGTATTTCTCGTTTAATAATAAATATATTTCCAATTAGGTAAAACTGTAATTACTAACATGAAGTGCACAATAACTATTAATTTAAGGGCCATATAGCCGCTAAACTCAAAATCCCTGTCGGGATCATCGAAAATTGTTGATTATTTCATGACGGAATGTCGTAGAACTTTTTTTATAAGACGAAAACCTCCTATTGGTGCAAAGCCACTCCAAATTTTAGACAAAAAATGTCCGTTTTGGCTAAAATATCGATAGGCTACGTTTCGACATATTTGTCTGGAAAATGCACTAAAATGTCGGAAATTATGTTGATTACAATCCATACACCAACCAATAGTGTTTTTGAGAAAGATCAATTCCTGGAAACAAATATGGTGTAGTAAATTGAGAAAAATGTCTATTTTAATAAGCAAACTTACGGAATTGCAACGTAGGTATTTTCCACAGAATCGCCATCAATCAAACATTAAATAGGTACCTAATTGTCCACAGAAAAGTTGTATGAAGATTCTTTTATCAACGAAAACAACAATAAATTTTATTTATTTAAATAGTACAACAAAAGGACTGCAAAATATATGGACACACGTTCTTTATCAGAACATATTTATAACATTATATGGTCTTCAATGAGCCGTTAACCTATATAGATATATCTCTATCTACTCCTTTTCACAAATAAGTGATAACGAGGGTAATAACGCAATGACCAATTAACACACAAGTTGTCTATATATCTGTAATAATAATGTTAGTACATTAATATTGATGTATTCAAAGTACATTACAAAGCTAACTATTGAAAAGGGCATTGCCGTTTCCTTTCTATTATCCATTATTAAATGTGTTCTCATTTAATAAAGAAGTCACTATTAAAACCTAGTTGTCAGTTCATTGTCTAGATGTAGAATGCGCAAATCCTCATGATACTGAGTTTACTGACATGGGGATCAAATTAAATAAGCCTTTTTAGACACTATTATCTTAATTTATTTCATTTATTTTACACGGATCAAGTATTAGGTATTGTTTAAAACATAACAAGTAAAAGTGTTGCTGCTTTGAAGGCTTAGGTACCCACTTTGAAGTTTCTTGTATGAGCCTTTATAGTGCGTAAAATGTACGTGTACATTGTGTAAAATGTACACTGTACGTGCACACTATAAAAGAAAACTTCAAAGCAGGTGAGCCTTCAAAAGCAGCAGGATCTCAATTCGTACCGTACGTACCCATGTTTGTATGGAGCTTTTGTTACCCCTTTTTTTGAAAACAATTATTATTACGATGATTATAAGGTGATTAGGTATTAGCCTAGCCAACATTTAACAAAAAAAAAGAAAACGTTTGTTTTAAATGGTAAGAATCTGTGCTGGGTAAGTTTTATGAAAAAACTACTTTGTTTCGAATAAAAAGGAAATTCATAATAGCTTATGTAATAGCCCCATAGCTGCCCTTGTATTGCCCAACCCTATTGGGTTATCATTTCCTACACTTTTATGTTACATTTGTGGGTATAAAAGTATACACAGATACAGTATACTTTTATACCCACAAATGTAACATAACAAGTCCACTTAAACCCCTCGTTAATTATAATTACATTAATTACTATATCTGTTGTAGCAATGTTTACCCAATAGTTGGTGCGCCTCGGCGCTGTAAGTTGTCGGTAGGTAAAGACTGTCGTTAGATGACTTTACCTACCTAATGACCTTGCTTATTATGGCTGGCTGTTAAATGGAATACATGACTAATCACTTAAATTTAAAGCTTAATTTAGACTAATATTATAAAGAGGAAAGATGTGTTTGTAACGAATAGGCTCCGAAACTACAGGACTGATTTTAAAAATTATTTCACCGATCAGAAGCTGCAATATCGAGGAATAACATAGGCTACTTCTAAGCCCGATATTCCCACGGGATCGGGACTTACGCGGGACAGCTATAACAGCGTAGTTTACTTATCTTATAGTACCAACCAAGTACATTAAAAGAACATCATTGCAAAAGCATGTCTGTCTTTCTGTTTCTGTTGATAGATTTGATAGATTAGAAATAAGTATTATTGAATAACGGGGTATTTATTAAATCCGTTTAGTGTCTAGTGCATTATAAACTAAAAACGTTTATACATCTCTGCTAAAACAAAAAAAAACAATGTATTAAAAGCAAACATAATAACTATAGGTAAAGTAAAATTTCTATTGACTAAGTCCATTACGGCCAAAAGTGCCCAAGTACTTACCTGTTTATTTATAAATAATATTTGTAGAGAAAACAACAGTATACAATCGTATGTTGATAGATTGTATACCAAACAAGAGCCAAATATCTATATTTTATTACTTTTGAATACTTTGCACAATAATTAGCATATCAAATCAAAAATCACCTGATCGACTCAGTTACTATGGTACCAATATGTGCCAATACCTACCTCTACCATCCTACCAATGATGTCAACTACCTATCAAACTACACTAAAATGGTAGTTACGTACCGCGGTTTCACTCACGTTTGTTTCCTACCGCAAGTGGTAAAAACCAAGCATCATCATCATTGCTGGCTAGCTTCCATTTGTTTGTATTTTAACCGGCTTCCAAAAAAGGAGGTTCTCAATTCGACGGGATATTTTTTGTTTTTGTTTGGAGACGTCGTAATGACGACGTCATCATTCATCATCAATCATTTGGCAAAAATACTAAGTAATGTAATGGTTATCAGTTTTTTTTATGGGCAGAGATCAGAGATAGACATCGGCTTTCGGTCTATAAGATTATTGGTTATTAAATCCATTTAAGGCGCATTTTGAAATGAATATTAAAAAAAGCCAGCTTGGTGAGTTCGAAAGTTAACGTTTTCTTGTATTTTGGCGAGTCCTTGTTAAATAGTCGTAAGCTGCTCAATGCTCATATAAGTAACAAACTGAAAAGGAAACAATTGTTTTGTCTTTTTATTAATTAGTGTACCTACTTTATTCTCAAGTTAATTTATACATTACAATCGGGATGAGACACAAGTAACTGTACTATGACCTTCATGGTTCCATCGAAGCCTAACCCAAAATGTATCAAAATTAGTAGGTGCTTTAAAAATTACGGACAGACAGAGTTGATTTCGCATTTGAGTCTAGGCTTGTGTATTCGGTGGTACAGGTAAAGAAAGAAAATATTATTGTTGAGTAATGTTACGTAACACGTCAGGTGAGGTATCGCCTTATTACCATACCGGTCCAAATAAACTACATCTACGTTAACAGTAACGCACCAAGCAACAACTGCATTTAATATTCGTAGGAATAAATATAAATGCATCACACGGCCGCATTTGGACCTAGGCAGACTAGTGTTGCCAGGTGTCCCGATTTATTTCTGATTTTGGGAATGGTTCCGCTAGAACTTGCTCAGGACCGACGCCAAATGTTTGTCATTTTTACCAACTTGTATCTCCACAGATTAATAGGTTTGGCGAATTTTGTACTTTGGTTATTATTTTTTACAGACCAAACGAATATATCTGTAATCAATTATTCATACGGTTGGGTAACTAACCTACCTAACTGGTAAAATTTATTTACTTCGCACATTTTAATTACATTATTATCCAAAAATCATCATTAATGATAATAAGGTGATTAATTTAAAATGTAACTTCTCGCGTATCGGGGTGACGGAGCAGCACAGCTATAATAAAGATGTCTAGAAAATCCGAATCCCACTTACCTATTATATATTTTGTTTATTTATTCTACAGAATCAACAGCACTTAATAATAGTTTAAACCAACTCTTAGGTAAAACAGACTAATACATTCCTACTTTTTGAAAATATATACCTAATTTTCGCGTTTATAAATATAGATGAACTATATCCCGATCTTTCACAAACTTGACCTGGCATCACTAACAGGTAGGAATATATTATAGTTATGTGTAGCTATAGTTAGATCAATGTGAAGGTAAACGATCAATATGTAGGTATTTATGTAGGTACGCGCGTGTGAATACTTTGGGCAGGGAGCCAAATCGATTCATGAAATTATGTACTACCGCGGTAGGGCTTGGCTTGGTTGTCACTTTCGCAACAAACCACCTACCTATTGGGGAACGTATTACAAAACTGAAATTAACCATTTAAAAAGAACACGGCCTACAAACATTACATTTCATTCATTGGCGTGCGGCGTGACCCAGTTCAAAAATGAACATCATTATTCTCGAAATTCCAAAATGTCAAGGAAAACACGTTATTACTTACTACCTTAGATTATAATAATATTTTAGGTTGTTTCACAAAATTGTGTAACTCAACTACGGATGTACTTTTTGTTGTTTTAATTTCAAAAAATAAATAATGATGTAATTAGATGCTAACGTCGCAATTAAAGGAATAAAAGAGGATTTTGATAAAAACATAATAACGTTCCTAAACATAACAAAAACAGATAGGTAGCATGAATTGACCGTTCTCTAAATGCATACCTAGAATACCTACCTACTACCTACCTACTTTGTAATTTGGTAAACCCAACCACAGATTGTAATGACCAAATTGAATTGAATGTTTTTCAATTCACATAACGAATCCCACACCTAATTACTGAACCCCATTAACTTTTTGCTGCATTGCCTCGCACGAAATTATCCCTACAAAGTCAGTTGATGATTACTTGATTAGGTATGTTTTATGAATGCACGAAAATTATTATTTTGTAAACCACGTTTTCAAATGCGATATTATGATAAACTTTTCAACTGAATCTGAATATAATAACCAGATTGACATGAAGAAACTGTACCGCTTTTTATTATTTTTCATCAAAACGCTCCTTTCATTACCACAGTAAGGAGAACTCTCCTGTAATATAACATTTATGAACGGCTCTGATCCATCAAACCGAAACTGAAACTGAAACCGAAACTGTCTTCATTCGTTGCTAGGGAGTGGTAGCAACTGAAACTTATTGCCATTCTTCTTCTTTTCGTGTGGTGTGGCTCACTCACCTAGTGTTAGAGTTTTAGATCGCCATAAGGCGGCGCGCGACTTTACCTAAACTGCTATCTGAGATAACAACCGGGTGCCTTTCAAAGCACGAAGGAGTTAAAGACAATGTTTTTCTCTACATACATTATCGGTCACCCAACCTAGTAATGACCACGCCAGGGGTTACTTCACCAGCACTATTATACAAAATCAGCACACGCAGCAAGGCTATTGAGTTTCTCGGATTGAATGAATCATCATCATTATTGTCATGAATTATTGTTCTGAACTGAAATATTCTAAATCACACGAAAACCTTAAAAAATATTATTATGGAAACATTAGTAAGTAAGTTGGTGGGAAAGTGAATCTTGGGATGTATCAAACATAAAAACAATTAGGTACAATTAACAACTATAATAATCATCAATACACGATTAAAGTCATAAAGTATTTTAAACAGTTTCCATGAAACACGAAAATTATAAATCTTTGGTAAAAGTTTAATCATCGGGGAGCTCCGTTACAGAAGCCTCCTTAATTAACTTAATTAATTGTAATATTTTTTCTTGTTACAGGTATAATAATCACCAAGACGAGCTACTAAGCAATCATAATGGCAGACGCAACACTCGGTAAAATTGAAGGTAAGTTTGATACGACTAAGAGCGCCGCGGGGCGCACCAACTATTAGATAAGCTGTGATACGATCACGTAGTAGGTATAGTCAGGCAACAAAAGTGCTCATGCATAGTGGAGATGTGAGAATTGATCTCTCACCCCAAATACGCCCATACAATTTCGGTAACCGACGAAAATTAAAAAAAAAACACATTAATGCTACTAATATTATAGATGCGAAAGTAATATTTAGGTAATAGCAATTTCAAAACTCTGTGCTGAATATGCTGTTGATTTCGTTGATTTTGTCCATTTCGATAACTTTATAACTTGTTTCAAGAACAATAAAATAGGTCGGTTGTCCACAAGTAACAAGGTTCTCCATCATATTTCCTTGTCTGTCAAGTCAAGACTCTTTCTCAGAAATGAGTAAGACGGTAGAAGGAGGAACAGAAAAAGGAGCGAACATTGAGTGAGCAAAACAAAAACCATAAAATTATTAGGTCACTATAATTAGGGTTGAAAAGACAAAATGTTTTTATACCGAATCGAAACATAATGTCAATAATGCAATTATGAGATTAACTGATTTGTTTGACTTATTTGTAAAAGTGACTAATTCAAGTAATGTTCATTTCTAGAAGTGGTCATTACCATTGTAGTTATAAAACGGTTTTAAATGTGTAGATTTTGCAATTAAGATAAGATCACTTTATTGCAAGTAGGCAAGTGAGGCAACAAGTTTATCTGGGGGCACGGTAGTGCCCCCGCCAAGTCGAGCAACAAAGCGGCACGGCCGTACCATTCTTTTCTCGAAGCAACTCAGGCCATTTTCGACCTCTTATAACTTCGTTGTGAATAAAACTAGAAACCTGAAGATATTGTAACTAAGCAGGCATTGTATAAAGGACGGTACATTTCGATTTTCATTCAATTTGAACCAGTGGTTTAAAAATTATAACTAGTCAAAGTTTCTTAATTTTGTTAATTTTGTCACTCACTGACTGACCGATCATCAAAATTCAAAAGGCACTTCTAGCAGACATAGAAGCTTCTTATTCAGAATACAATAAGTGTTTAGTGTATACATTAAGGGAAAATTATAAAACAAAAAAAAATCGATCCCGTTTTCCCGAAAAATACAAACTTCCTAAATAACTTTGTAATCCCATATATATTGTAAAGGATTACAAAGTTATATTTGCAGTATCGTTCTATTTTATTAATACTTAAAGATACCTATTCAAGTATTAATAAAATTGAAAAATAGGTGTCGATAGGTATATTTAGAGATGTTGGGATTCAAGAACTAAAACAAAAAGAAATGAGATCCCATCAAAAACATGCTTGTAAAAAATGCAAGTCTCGCAACTCAGTTCTTCTACCGTAAAAAGTTGTGAGATCCATGTATGTTATTCCAAGTCGGGGACATTCTGTCTTAAGTTATTATTACGTAATTAGCTAATCTAACAACATCTTATAGAGACCATAATAACAATATTTAGAAAAAGTTATGTTTTAAATAAATTGATTAACTTGGCAATCGCATGAATACCTACACAATTTGTCTCACAAGTAATACATATTATATTAAATTAGACTGTTTAGTGCGATTGCCAAGTTAATCTATTTACTTAAAACATAACTTTTTCTAAATATTGTTATTATGGTCTCTATAAGATGTTGTTAGATTAGCTAATTACGTAATAATAACTTAAGACAGAATGTCCCCGACTTGGAATAACATACATGGATCTCACAACTTTTTACGGTAGAAGAACTGAGTTGCGAGACTTGCTTTTTTTACAAGCATGTTTTTGATGGGATAATTTTTGGCTGCGACCAAGTAGGTTTTGTACATAATTATAGTTATTAAATCTATTTGGTAAAACAATTCAGAAATTATGACATTTCATTACTTGTTTATATAAGGTATCATAAATTCAAGTTTTTTTTATTATTTAAATAATGTTTACAGTTACTGAAATTTACCGTCTCAATGTTTAATTACTATGCATTTGCACATTAAAATGAATTACCGATAAAAATGTTTAGAGTTCTTCAAACTTAGTGTTTTTTATGAATTCCCGAAGTGACTTCGGGACTATTATGAAATTACGAGTATTATAAAATCTAACAAAATAAATAGGAGTATAAATTGCCAAGCAAAATGACACAAGCAGACGTAGACGTTTGCATAGAGGAGACAGATAAAGCGGAGGTCATCGATAGACGATATACTAGTTAGTATACCTTGTAGAAAATAGTTTGGTTGGAAATAGATATTTCTGATTTAGGTTTTAGAGGTATATGATAATTGATATATCTTATAAATAAAATCTAAGAAATTTCATTGCTCTTTTGCAGATAATCCAAAGATATTGTCCGGCCCAGTGCTGGCTAACTCCCCTAATGCAGTATTGTCGAAGACACTACTGAGCCGGTACAATGACTTGCCGTTACCGGTCGACAAGATAATCGCCACATATGTATGGATCGACGGAACTGGAGAGCACCTCCGGTGTAAAGATCGTACTTTGAATTTCATACCGAGACAACCAACAGGTTAGTTAAATTAATAATAAGTGATAGATAATTGAGATATTTTTTTTAAATAAATAAATGACTCTTCCTTTTGCCTTCGCCGCAGTGGAGTAAATATAAATCCCAGCTAATTAAGTAGTAGTTGCATAATTTATTTTATAATTTAACTATTGAGTACACATGCACAGACCATAATTAACACGATTGATGGCTGAAACTTCATATTTTAACATCGCTGATAAGTTCATAACTCATAACCTACACCTATCGAAGGACATAATAATACTAAAGTAGACTACCTATACTAAGTATATCTAACTAATAGGGACAACAACGATTTTACTAGTTAACCAGCCAATTGCTTATAAAATTCCTTCCCTTTGCGTGACAAAGCGTAGTTGGCTACAAAATTGAACGCTTAACTACAACCACTTCACGTTCATTGAGTTCACCTACATAATTTGTCTTTCTATCTAATACAAAACTTAAAGTAGAATCAGGTCGTAACTTTAGGGTAGCAAAGGTGGTAGAATGGCAAAGGTCCCGGCGGCGGCGCGGGTGGGTCAATGGAGTTCAGTTTGCTGTAGGTAGGTTAGGTAGGTAAATGTTAATCTGCTGTATCTCATTAGTTTGTTTTCTGATTCGTTTTCTACGAAATTAATTTGGTAACCCCGTTTTGTCTAGAAAATGTAACAAATTATCATTTATTGGGCCACATGGATTGTATACCACTTCTATATTCACTTCTATACCTACTTACTCCCAAACGATCGAAGTACAGGTAATATTAATACGATGACCCTATTTTTTATACCCATAGGCCATTAGTTAGATGAGAAGCATTGTTAGGTATTTTTATAAATTTTACTAGCTGACCCGGCAAACGTTGTTTTGCCTTATAAATTATAGATAGTAGCCGATTCTCAGACCTACTGAATGCCCATGTGGAGTTTGGTGGAGATCGGTGAAGCCGTTTCGGAGGAGTACGGTAACTAACATTGTGACATGGAAATTTTAAATATAAGAAGATAAAAACATTACCAACATAATAAAAGGTTAATGCTGAGATCGTGTAATAGTTTGAGAGATATAATTTGATACACTATATGACATTATATTACCGAATCATCTCTTAAATTTTAATATTCGTTGAAAATACGAGTTTTGGTAATATTATAAACTATCCGAGTACAAAATATCAAATATACCTACTTATCTGAGATTTAGTATCTATCCAAACGGTTATTGAAATGGCATTGTAAAGGACAAATATTTTGTTTGTAAAAGTTTACATTACTCAATAATAAATAGTATATTAGTCAACCTTCGCTTTGAATTGAAAATACTTTGAAACAATGGAAACACGTTCATTGAAGTTAGTTGGAGCGGTTTTATTACATCCTCATTAACAATTGCAATTAGCACAGTTTCAGTAAACAGTCTAACCTTCAGCATCGAAGTGAGATGATACGAATGTGTAAACAAGATTCTATTACAAACTAGCTGTGCCCGCGACTTCGTCCGCGTTGTTCGAACACCTACCTACCACTGTGAAAAATCCACACTTAAACGGACGACCAGGGAAGTACTGATTCTGTTAGGCACTGCTGCGCCTGTCAGCATCAGTACTTCCTTGGTCGTCCGTTTAAGTGTGGATTTTTCACAGCGGTAGGTAACGTGTAGCTCGCCCTACTTATTTTAGAGATATTTATTTATTATTATATATAAAAAGTAGCTCTTGTGATAAATTGTATCCCAAATTATAAAACGGTCATAAAAATAATTTTCGTATGTCCAGAGGGCCGTTTCTGAGATTAGAGACAAACAGAAAAATAATATTACGTTAATAGATACTTAGATACCCATAAAATTTGATTTTTTTTTATATCTTCCAAAAAACACATATCGCTGAGTTACGATCATATTGCAAACATAGATAATTAAATAAAAAAAAATGTTAAAAACTCAATGAAAAAAATTATGTCGCAAAAAACAACGTGGCTTTCAGATATAGTAACCAGAAAACTGTTAGAAATGGAAAGTCAATATTTCTATAATTTAAAGAATACCATAAAATGGGAACACGTGAACGACTATATGCCCCCGTTTTTCTTCCCGGAGGATCTAGAAACTATGTACGACGTTCGGTGCAAGTTGCGAGACCAGGACAACGCCACTTTTGATGAAAACTTAAAAGGTTTCACATCAATAAAGTTCTCAGCAGACGTAGAAATGTTACAGTAGATTTCATTCACTATCAAGTTTATTAGAAAATAAATAATTTAACTTTATGTTGAAAGCATTGTGGTCCTGTTTTTTCTTTCTATAAATTATCTTTAAATATTAGTAGGTACGAGTAGATATTATATTTCAATATTAATCATACACCAATGTAGGACTTGTACAAGGTAGCACTGTTTGCGTAATCAGAATACGGTCATTTCTAGAATTACAATAATTTCTTAGGTAGTGGTTAAATTGATTAGTAGAGTCAAATGCATTCCTATACCTACCTATTTATGCATATTATTGATATTTGATATAAGGTGCGTTTAATTTCAGAATTGCCGGTATGGAATTTTGACGGAAGCTCAACGGGTCAAGCCGTGGGCCATAACTCCGACACCTTCTTGGTACCACGAGCTATTTACAAAGATCCCTTCAGACGCGGCAATCACATTCTAGTAATGTGCGACACATTCAAATACAACATGGAACCAACAGGTTGGTAGACTGTACTTGAAGCTGTTATATAAATAATATCTACAATAATATGCAAAATGGCGTAAAAGTCTCTATTTAACCGACTTCCAAAAAAAGGAGGAGGTTCTCAATTCCTCGCGTATGTTTTCGATATTACAGAATGTTTCTAGAGTGAAATTTTATGGGAAAATTAGCTCAACTAGATAACAAAAGGCCTGTGGCCTTTAAGTAGGCCTGTGGCCTTTAAGTAGGCCTATATGCCTGTATTCCAGTCTAAAAATTCACGCCCATTCACTAAATAAAACTCTGCAATTTTAATGCAATCCCATGCTTGAAATCAAATCACATAAACAAGAAAGCATCATACCTACTGTTGTGCTCGTGAGAGTCAGAGACATGTTACGTGGGTCGTCCCCTTTGGCTCATAAAATACCGTAGGTACCTACTCTTAACAATTTCAAACAATAAATTATAACCTTGTTCCCAACGTTAAGGTAGTTTTTGCTTTGATATCCATAAAAAATGATCCGGCAGACGATACATACCCTATATCCTTGTCTCACTAACCGACGACAACTAAAGAGCAAAAACCCTTCTTTGCGTCACCCAGTCGGGTAAAAGGGACAAAAAGTCTCAAGCGGGACCGAGGAAGTACGATTTCTTTTTTCTTTTAAAGAGTAAAAGTTATAAACTTTTTAAATTCACACGATTTGTTATCATAGTTACATTTTCCCGGGTCTTTATCGCGTATTATTTTTAATTTTCTTACCTCGACGTTTCAACCATAAGAAAATTAAAAATAATACGCGATAAAGACCCGGGAAAATGTAACTATAGTAAAAGTTATGTTACGTAGCTGTAATATATGGCATATTTAGCATTTCATAAACTGCATGACCACGAAGATTATCGCTACAAGATTACAATAAACACAATGCACAATGTATAACATATAACCTAAACATTAATCGTGGATTGTTGGGAATTCCTCGTTAAAATAAAAACATTGGACGTCATTTCGTGGTATTGGTCATTCAAATCACAGCGTCAATAAATGATTGTAACATTATACCGCATATTTCCATGACGTTTTAATATTATCTACAATATATATAATCGTAGTACGTATGTACCTACTGCTTAGTACCTAATGCTTATTATTTAATTATAACAATAAGCAATAGGAAAAAAATCCTAGAGTGCGTAACCAGTATCACTATTATTTAGCGTTCGAAAAGCTTTCAAATTAAATGAGTTTGGCTGTTTAGAGTCCTATAACCCGAAAACAATTTAAGTCTCTATAAATAAATTGCAAAAAAAGCCGACAAATTGAGAACCTCCTCCTTTTTTGGAAGTCGATTTAATAGCATAAAACACAGCAAAATGGTAAAAAAACACAAAACGTCCCTGCACCCAAAGCTCAATTACCAACTTTCTTTTACCTGTACCTACCTACTTACAATACAATAAAGTACCTACTTATTACTCCGGACATTGTTTCAGAAACTAACCACCGACTAAAGTGTCAAGAGGCTTACAACAAATGCAGTAGCGAAGTACCGTGGTTCGGTATTGAGCAGGAATACATCTTGCTGGACTCCGATCTGCGCCCGTTCGGATGGCCCCCAGGCGGCTTTCCCCCACCGCAGGGACCCTACTACTGTGGCGTTGGTGCCAACAAAGTCTTCGCCAGAGATCTCGTCGAGGCTCACTATAGGTAAGATTAGAAACTAAGAAGCTGCGAAGAAGATACGATACTTGGATAGGAAGGTGTTCTTAGATTTTTTGCATCTTGGCGTTTTGTACGCCTTTACAAACGATATTTAAGTATTCTAATCATTATTAAAGCGCCATAAGCCATAACACCAGGCGAAGTCACCTCGTTAGCTTGGTAGATTTGTAAGTAATCTTATATTTTAAAAGTTATATTAACATTATTATTCGCCGCGTCAGACTACACTTTCATAAACTAGAATAGACAGTGGAATCTTTATAAAAAGTAAATTACGTGACTAACTCCTACTGACGTAGCTAGGTTGTAGTTTAGTCCAAGATCAACTGTAGATATTCTCAGTTTTATGACTATGACTGGTAAATCGATCTAATATGTATAGATAGGTAGGTTAGTACATAAAAATAACACAACACGACGCAAAATAAATAACTGCGTAGGTACAGTTCATTAAACAAACCCATAAATTATCTAAATAAGTTATCTATTCACGTAGATAAGTACCTACTTATATTGATTGATGTGGGCAGAGTTGTTGCAGCTGTCAATTAATGCATTTTATATCACCCTACATTACGTTCAACTGATATACGCAATATGGTCAGAAAATGTACTATCATGCACTCACTTGCGAGTGCAGGTATAATGTAAACATACATATTTAACTACATCCGTTTCACCTATTCTATAACTAACTTAACGTCGTCTCAACAACGCCTCATCCACAGATATACATATAGCTAGACGTCAAATGTACCTCGATTAGTATTTAATCCAAGCGTGCCGACTTTTTAATACCTAATGTGACCTCACAGCTACAGGAAATATGGTTCCTGCCTTTGGGCACTCCAAACATGAAAATTGATGAACCGTTTAAAATAAATTGTACAGAGCTCAAGCATAGTTGCGAGGCATTTCAGTTGTAGAATAGGTAATGGACTTGTAGGTAGATATTACCTACCTGAACGATTGTGCAACCTTACCGCATAATCGCTGATACAAACAGTGTAATGCCCATTTACTTTACCCTGTCACTATCTGTCATCGTTTGTTTAATTTTTGATTAAAACTAGACATCATCTATCTTGTATTTGTTTTATGTATCACCTGTATTTGTTTAGTGTAGATAGGCAAAGATCGATATGTATTCAGAGTGCGTTGGTTCAGTGGGTATTTGAAGTCAAAATTATTTTGTAACACGATCGATTTCTTTTGATCAGACTTTTCCAAACAGCGCGTGAAGGTCGAGATTCCATTGAGTTACTACATGACATGACGTGACACAAAAAGGCGACTGGTCCAGTTAAACTTGTTTTCTTTCTTTTTGATTGACACAACTCATACTCGTATACCTATAACGACTTTGAATTCAATAAAATTGTAATTTGTTTATAAGATATAAAATGATCCATTTGGTTAGAAACTATTATTCTTTATAATAAAGTAGAAAAGTTATATTATTATTATAAAACAAATAATTATTAAATACCTACCTAACCTATGTAAAAAGCTTGACCCAAATAACAATGTTTTAAGGTTTAAATAGATAAGTAGATAAAACCTTTGCCGATAGATACACGCCGGCGACTGCTAGGTAAACTATGGTTAAACTTCCTAGGTATTATCCAGTACGGTTATTTCGCAGATGTTGCTTGTATGCTGGCGTTCCTATTGCTGGTACCAATGCTGAAGTGATGCCGTCGCAGTGGGAGTTCCAAGTGGGTCCTTCGGTAGGCGTAAGCGCTGCCGACGATCTTTGGATGGCAAGATACATTCTCCACCGTCTGGCCGAGGAGTACGGAGTCATCGTCACATTCGACCCCAAACCGGTGCAGGACTGGAATGGCTCCGGTGCCCACACCAACTTCTCAACGAAAAAGATGCGTGAAGACAACGGTATTATGTGCGTATCTTGTACAAAATATTCATGGTTAACCTTCATGTCTTTAAAAGGCTTTCAATCTCAAAAATTAATCTTGAACGATGTATATTCTAGTGAAATCGAGAAGGCAATCGACAAGCTGTCGAAAGTGCACATGAAGCACATCAAGGTGTACGACCCGCGTGGGGGCAAGGACAACGAGAGGCGTCTCACCGGACTCCACGAAACAGCCAGTATTAATGACTTTAGTGCAGGTGAGCCTTCATACCACAAAGAATCTCATTATTTTTATTTCGTTGGAAACTTTTTTACTTGTAGCTGTTTGGTCGACTCATCCACTTGTATCTATTTAATCCACGGGATGAGTTGTGACGTGTAATGTATTTTGAATTAATTGACTCTACTGATTCCCCATGTAAATCCAATTATTTTAATAAAAATACTTTAGAGGTATTAATATTTGCAAAAGTTAGGGAATGGTTACCGTTCTTCACAATATAAGGGCGAGGTTTGTATCAGACTTTAAGAACTCAGTAGAAGTGCTGCTGCTAAGGCACGATTCGACCAAACTGTAATAAGAAACGAATAACAAGTCTACGCTTAAACCGTATTTTGTTCGAAATTCATAAAGCGTTCAATCTTGAGAACGCAGGGAGAATCGTTATTTATTGCTTATTCTTCTGTGGTTGAATTTAGTCATCCAAAGAGATTGTATTCTTATCTTCCTGTTCTAAATGATATTTTAAATCAATTCACAGGAGTTGCAAACCGCGGCAACAGCATCCGGATACCGAGGACGGTAGCGGAAGAGAAGAAGGGCTACTTAGAGGACCGTCGGCCGGCGTCCAACTGTGACCCGTACGCCGTCTGCGACGCACTCATGCGCACCTGTGTCCTCAACGAATAACAGAGGGGCTACGCCCGCCTCGCTCCGCCACGTGTCAGATAGCACAACAATACACACGTCACGCCGCGCCGCGCCCGCCCTTTCATTGGAGCACAACCCACACGATATACCTTCACTTGTTTATGACACTACAAGAACGGTTAGAGGTATCATCTAAAATAGTCTTTCAGATGTTGTTTATGTGTACAACTGAAATAAACGATTTTATTCATTACAAACTGACAAGACAATAAAGTCTTACTATTGCCACTAGTATAGACTATGGCTTATTTTATTTTATTGTTATTTACATGAAGTAAATCGTTTTATATATTTAACTACTTATACAATTGTCAATTTTTCGTGCCTCACTGTCGCAAATAATAGATAGACTAATTTAATTTACAAATGCGGCGGTTTATGGTAAGCGCAATATAGGTTTAATTGAGACAAGGTTCAGATAAAGTATTAAAATAAAATAGATTAGGATGCAGCAGTGCAACAGCGCTGGTAAAATAGTTTTCCAATCGATAAGTCGGTCATAGAGAACTTGGTGAAGTACGAAATGAGTATGCAAACCTACAACTAGGACAAGTATTCAACGACTCTTTTTTTGAATCTCTAACAGCGACGATGATGACAAAGTGTAAGCGAGCGTAGTAGGTCAATTCGTACCGATCGATGATACATGTCAGTGTTAGTATTTAATTTGTACTAATAGTTCTAATATGTATTCTGAACCTAGCCTAAATTAAACATCAAACGTGGTCTAAAATTGTCATAATGGTACCAAATATCATTATTATAATATAGGTAACCTTAATAAAGAAATACACCAAATACAAATACAATAAATACAAAACACATAGATTTTATTTATAGAATAATTCGATGTTATGCGTAGTTTCCTAATATTATTCTGACACGTGTTTTAGCTAGAGCATAAAAAGGACCATTTAATATTATATCGTACTAGAAAGTATACCTATGTAATTACTACGAATATTATGTGATATTTAAAATTGTTATTTTGATGTTTAAATAGTTTAATTGTATACAAATTACCACATATCATTATTATAACATTAATTCACTTATATTTTAATGCATAAAATAAAGGATTGCAGTGTAACAATGCACCTTAGAGACCTACTAAAACGATTTAAAAATGGCATTTTTACCAGGTTATGATTATTTACTTATTATAAGGTGAGCTCGATATATCGAGATTGATTTCAAAATTTCAAATAGTTATTGCAGGTTGATTCATAATTTATAAACATGGTCAATATTCCGTTTTTACATAGTTTTAGTAGTGAAAATAACCATGTTAGTTTTAAATCATTAATGCACCTAACAATAAAAATATTATCGATAAACATTAATAAATTGGTATAAATAAGCAAAAGTATGTTGAAATATTTTAGCATATTTTAATTTTTAATATTGTCAATAAAAGTGTATAAGAGGAGCCTTTTAAAATTAACGCACGTATGTTAGATTAAATATACCTACCACCAACATGTATGGATTTATATTTGTATGGATAAGTTGTATAACTCAAGAACATATAGTGCATGCATCCGAAGATAGTAGGTATGAACGACAAATCTAAGTGTATAAACAAATTATATGAAATGTTACAAAATAAATATGAATTTGTTATACCCTAACACTGTTTCTTATTTATAAACCTCACTTATCAGTATCAGAGATGCAACAAACTGGACGTCTAAAATAGGTCCGTCAGCTTGGCCGGACCAACTTCGATTTCTCACCATCCAGGTTAGGTTAGTACCTATAGTACATATACAAATATTTTTTTCAGTCCTAGGAAGCTCAAGTAAAAAGTCAAACATATTTATGAAAAAAGCGCCTGCTAAAATGTATTAGCAAGCGCTTGCAGAATTGGAAAAAATTAACACGGATATACTTCATCATCCGAGCGTCGTTCCCGGTTGCATCTCTCTCGAGAGCCCGGGGTCCGCTTTCCTACTTTTACGTCTCCACTTCGCTCGATCTTCGGCATCCCGCGTAGTGAGGCCATTTGCACGCATATCCGATCTTACAACACGGATATACTTGCTCATACATTATTAGCATGCACTATTGACGCATGTAACAATAGATGGCGAAAAAACGAAGCTGGTCCGGCCAAGCTGACGGACACTACAACCTGAAGTAAGAATGGCCGGCCACTTTGTGTCGTAAATATTTTCGAAACCACATACCAACTAAATAGTTATAACGTAGGGGAAAGTCGGTTATTTTGGACCACTTTTTACTTAAACCTAAATATTTCTTTTACGACAGGACTAATACTAATGAATGAATATCCACAATCAAGGTTGTTATTTGACAACCTATGACAGGAAAATCAGTTTTATTTATTTACTTTAACATGTAGATAAATTACTTTTTGCAGCGGACTGTCTTTGATACGATTTAGCAGACTAGTCGGTTTAATTGTACCACTAAGTATTTAAATCGTACCACAGACAGAAATATCTTACCATTGATTAAAATAACAGATAATTCTATTCGTTTCTATTTATTTACGTGTTTTCCGATTGTCTAACACTGCTGTGAGTGTCTTTTCATAATTTTGCCTTACCAGCCATAAGTTTATCTTTATTTTAAAAAATCTGAATGTGTGTCTCTGCAATTTCAATTGCGAGCCGCCGAACGTAATTTATCGTTAGACCAAACGTTCTTTTTCAGAACAAGAATATGCTCATCTAAATTATTTTCAGTTTCGTACTAGTACAATTCACCAAACAATGACTAGTACGATTTAACAAACTAGGTCACTTAAAAAAAAAGTACAGATTGACATAACCTCAAAACCTATTCACTACAGGAAAAACATCAATAATCTAGTATAAAACTGTACTAGAATCATGCAGACGGTGTGTTTATAGCTTACCTTTTTCACGAGTTATTGGCTTAGGGACTTTTGGTAATAGTTGCATTCACTTTAATCACCTGGGCGATAGAAGGTGATTTCAGTCGACAAAAGTAGTGTCCTATGATCACCTTGGAATTAAATCATTTTTTTTATTTAGATTTTTAGTTTAGGTCTTGTTTGCATCTTAGGTCTCATACAGTGTAGTAAGTAAAAACAAAGACTTTTGTTAGCACATCATGATAACATAATACTGTTCTTCATTTCTTGTGGGTCTAATTAAGTAAATATTAAGTTGTCTGTTATTTTGGAAGTTTTTATTAGCATGGTTTAGTGGGTGATAAAAGTCCACTACACGAAAAAATGAAGTCGCCTTTGGTCACCTGGGTGATTTAATTCCAAGGTGATCATAGGACACTACTTTTGTCGACTGAAATCACCTGGGTAATATGATTCCAAGGTGATTTAAGGAAACTAAAATTTCCACTTCTATCACCCAGGTGATCAAAGTGGAATAAACCTTTCTTAATACATTCATGATTCATAAGAAACACCAAGACTAAAAAACAAACATAGGCAACATCATTACTTGCTCCCGGCTGGAATCGAACCAGCAAACTTCTACGTCGCGCGCGGATGCTTTCCCGTCGCGCCCCAGAGGTAGTCTTAGGCCCGGCGCACATTATGACATCGGCAAGGAAAGGGATCCTTCGGCATCCATACATGCAAGCGCACACTATCGGGAACTATGCTTTGGCATGCTGCAACGTTCTTAGGGATGACGAGGCAGGGCAAGCTACCCACACCCGGGTTGCCTCGGCGCCGCCGAAGGATGCCGAAGTACCCCGAAGCATCCTCAAGGCTGCCGATGTTGCCGCCTCAAGCATACCGAAGCGGTATTTTTGTTACTACGACCATATATCATGGAAATTTCTACTTTATTGCCAAGTATAATGCTATTTATGACAGTAGTGACGGACGGAACAGGCCAAGGTTCGGTTCTTGGTCCACTCCACTACATCACATACATTAATGATCTAGTTAAAGTCATCAGAAACTGTGAGATATACCAATACGCAGACGATACTTGTCTGATATCTGCAGATATGGATATAAATAAAGCTCTAAAAAAACTTCAATCAGAGTTCGATACCCTAGTTAAATGGTCTCATGACGCAGAATTGGTTCTGAATGCGAGTAAGACGAAATTAATGTACGTGAGCTCCAGTCAAAATAGAAGTGCCGTTGTGCCGCTGCTGTAGCTCACGGACATGACTGTTTACACAAAAGTAACCGACTTGCTCTCTATGATTGTTCGACTATTGAGGTAGTTAACAAACAGGTGTATCTTGGTTTGGTGATTGATGACAGATTGACCTGGAAAGATCATATTAATCACGTGTGTGATAAATTAAGAGCAATCCTTGCAAAGTTGTCCCTTATCAAATGGAAGTTACCATTCACGATTAGACTTTTACTATACGAGTATAGATCACGTGATCTATACCTACTTGACAACCCGTAACCTATGATTGACTCAGCAAGTCTTGCTGAGTCAATCATAGGTTACGGGTTGTCAAGTTACGGAAGAACCTTCAAAAGCCACCTTGACAGAATTTATTTATTACAACTTCGCTTATTAAAAACAATTGTTCCACCTTATATAAAAAGTAAATTTGAAGACGACTACTTTAAATTATTTGATTTCTGCAAGATAATCCCTATACACGATAAAATTAAACTAACCCTATTAAATGAAGAATTCTTTAATGTCAAGCTTCAACAGCACAGAAGGAATAGTCGTGTGTTGACAACTCGGGAGAATACTAGAACTTATTTACTTTTGCCCATCTTTTGCCTTGGTTTACAAATCTGTATGGGAAAAAAACCCTAAAATATGTCATGCCATCTTTAATCAATGATCTTCCACTAACCCTCCGTAATCAATTAACTCCTAAAAATTTCAAACATAAATTAAAACAGCACCTTATCATTGAGATACAAGTACCTAAAGAAGCTACCTCAAACAAATTCCATGTTTCTATTACACGAAACCATTACAAAAAAGTTGCTGCAACGCTAACAATATTGTAACGTCTACATTAAAAATTAAATAAAGCGCTTAAAAGGCTTAATTTTTCCGCGACGAATCAAACGTCAAAAGCATCATTGAGTAATGTCTAAATGGCGCATAATGTCGCAGTGATTTTATAAAATATTTTTCTCTATCGATAATATAAAGTGTACTTAATGATGGAAGGTGATTCCTTCGCTTTATTTGTATTTTTTGAGTTGTTGGTACAGTATCTCAGGACACACGAAGGCATATTGAAGTCAATTACAAATTATTACAATACACAGAATACACACGTATCGTCGCGTCTAGTGTCAGTCATAGACTAAATTAAGAGGTGGGAGTAAGCCCCAACTCGTGTTACAAAAAGTTTGGTTGGGCCATCTTCTCTAGTTACTACTTATTAACTCAATGCACCTTATTAATAAATTATCCATAGTAAATTCGTAATTTTAATCACTTAAAAAAACAATTAATTAATAAATAAATAAATAAATAATAAATATCAAATTTTTAAAAGATGACTCTTGAAGATAATGACAACGTGTCGATGTTAATGATGAAGTGGCGAGGAAAAATGACGCCTGATACGATTAATGATTTTGCGTAAATATCAAGGTATGAAAATCATTTATTTATATCACAATACAATTACATAAAGAATTAAGTAATATTTAGATTTATAAACATAAACGGGTGTGTATGGGACCCACTGGGTGTGTATGGGGCCCACTAAGATCGTTAGGCCCAAGCCAACCTCACCTGCTAGCTTGGTGCACCTGCTGATAAACGGACGAGGCTCTGGCGCAGACTTTCCCTTCGGGGTTGGGAGGTCAGACGGCAGTCGCTCCCGTAAAAGTCGAAATTCGCCAAATCTTTTATGGGAGTTCAAAAAATGATTGCCACACGAATAGGGCGCCGCCGCATAACGGCGCACAGGAGCTTCGCCCGACTCCTGTGGTAAGTGGACGAGGGCTACCGGGCGGGCACGGCCAAAGACGCGAGCCCCGAAACACAAGGTAAACTCGGCTTCGCAACGTGGAACATTCTCACGCTAACCGGACGCGCGAGGGAGCTGGCCGACGTACTTTCCAGGCGGAAGGCAACAAACTGATCTACACGGGTGGGTGCACCTGGTGGAGAGAACGGGATGGCTGTGGTGCTCGCTGAGGGATTGCATGGCTATATCTGAATCCCGACTACTTGATTACCTATAGGAGCGGGGGGCGCACAACGCTACACAAATCGATTTTCTAATCACTAGGAGACATCATATCGGCAACGTGACCAACTGTAAAGTCATACCCGGTGAGAGTCTCACTGCCCAACACCGTATCCTTGTCATGGATCTCTGTGTAAAGACCAAAGACAAACGACCGGAACCATGTCAGCGCCGAATCAGATGGTGGATGCTCGATGAAGTCAAGTCCCAGATGCTCGCCTCAGCAATCGGCGACAAATGTGCCAATGCTAAAGGCGAATCGGTACAGGAACACTGGGACCGGATTCAGGTGTCTATCGCTGATTCGGCGCGGCGTATGTCTAAGGGAGGACGCGAGTGTGACAAGGAAACTTGGTGGTGAAACGACACAGTCCAGAGGGAGACTAGGGTGAAGAAAGCCCTCTTTAAAAAGTGGCAAGCGTCCAACTCTCCTGAAGATCGCGACGCGTACAGGTCTGCCAAACGTGCCACAAAAAGAGCAGAAGCCAGAGCCAGACAGGACCACTTACAGCCAATGTACGATAAGTTGAAAACGGCAGAAGCTTATTTATAAGTTGGCACGTCCTAGGATCAAAGTGGCTCAGGATATATCAAAGTGCCGCTGGGTAAAAGATCCTAATGGTAACCTGCTATGCGAGGATCTTGCGGTAAAGGAAAGATGGCGCTCTTATTTCCACAAGCTGATCAATAAGCAGTATAAAGAGGTGCAGCCACCGGAACTCCATCCGAATCTAGGACTTGTGCCACTGATAACGCCTGAGGAGGTGCGCAAGGCTCTTCGCTGCATGAAGAATCGGAAAGCTGTCGGCGCCGACGGAGTCCCCATCGAAGTATGGAAGGCCATGGGTTCTCGTGGTGTGGGCATCTTAACCAACCTTTTTGACCGCATACTCGAGACCGGCAGAAACCCCGCCCAATGGAGACTGAGTGTTATCACTCCAGTGTTCAAGGGCAAGGGATCTGTGCAGGAGTGTGGAAGTTGTCGTGGTATAAAGGTCATGTCCCACACCGTGAAGCTCTACGAGCGTATAGTTGACTCTCGGATCCGGCAAGAATGCACTGTCTCGGATGGCCAGTATGGTTTCCGCCCTGGTCATGGTACCATGGACCCTGTTTTTGCCCTAAGGATCGTTATGGAGAAATACAGAACGAAGAATACGGCCTTCGACTGTGTTCCTCGCGTGATGATCTAGTGGGCGCTGCGGTCCAAAGGGGTGCCTCTCGTGCCTCACGCGCATTGGGAAATATGGGCCCCCATTAGGACATAAAATGTTAGTCACCAAGCTCATTACCCCATGCGCGGAAGCAAGAAAACCCGGAAGACCTACATCTACAGAACGTCTCACACCCAACCCTCCGTGCCTAATCGGCAAAGACGCCTGCACCCACTAATCCTCATTCATCTTCACGTTTAGGATATACTCAACCCCAACCCTCAATGCTTCATCGAAGGCGATAACCTCGCCAGGTCATAACCATGCTGGAGAGGCGCGAATTTTGCATAAGTACCTACTCCCCCTAAAACATAAGGACTTTGGGTAACAAAAATGTATACAATGTACAAGATAATGATGTTGGCGAAAATGACAAATCCAAGAAAACAGGGCGTTACCTGTCCAGAAAGAACAAATCTGCGTTTAACACACGTCAGAGGGTAAAGATATCTTTTCGATACACCATCACAACAAACACTTTAACAAATACATCAAATATTTGCATAGTGAGAACGGAAAAGATTAATGACTTTTTTGATAACAAATTCTGAAGAACCATATCAAAACTTACCTGGTAGCGAGATAAAGCGCGACCACTCCGTTTAAAGGTCGTGAGTAAACTGAGGGCATCTAGGAGGGTGTGCCTGCATTCAAGCAACAACATTATATCCAAGAGAGATGGAGATATCATGTGAACAATCCTTGTTGTGACTAATGATGTTTATTTTGTGACAAATTTTAACCGTGTCTGTTTTTTAATATTTTATAAGTAAACATAAATAAATCCACATCATTTGGAAAGATTGATAATTTATTAATGATTTTACATATAAGATAATTTATTTAAGTTTTATTTAATTTTTTTATTAGCGAAAATAACCACGTGCGATCATGTTGGACATGCGAGATAATGACGTTTGAAGCTGATTTTAGATTAAATTTGTAATTAAACTATGTTTTTTATTTTTCTTTCGCGTGTAAATAGTTGGGTTTGTAGTCACAGGATCTTATAACATTGTCACCCTTCAATATAGTTATAGTAGAAAAAAGTATTTCGACTGGACGCGTTTTATCCTCACTTTCAAAGGATGACCCATCTGCGTAGGTATCTACTCGATGCGTAATTTGTTGATGCTGTGTACTTCTTTAATAAGTTGAGTTATAGTTATTAGTTTAGTTAGATAGATAATTATAATTATTATTTATAAGTCGACGGCACTGAAGTGCGTTAAAACTTTATTGAGTTTATGTGGCGTCTTTTTAAGTATATTGTAACACAAACTGTTTATTCAATAAATAAAATTAAAAAATTGCCAACTAAAATCCTTAGCCGTAACGGTGCTCATAATGTGCGCCGGGCCTTATACTTAGATTAAAACAAAAAACTAAAGATACGGTACCTAGTCTCTGACGCACTAGCCTCAGTCGCTTAGAGTTGAGTAATACTCAGTCGTATGTCGAACCGTTGCCGCGTGAGCACGGTTCGACATACGGCGATAATCTTTTTGACATCCATAAGAATGCCTTTTTGCTTTTTGCTTAAATGCATGTAGGTCATTCATTTTAGCTCATTTTTCGAATACGCAATGTTAGAATATACCGTATCTACCATTTTTGTTTTTATCTAAGGTCTTATAGCAGAATGTCTTTGTTCCTACAAGCTGCAACTCTCAAAAATCCTTTTTGAGTCAGACGGGATTTTTGAGAATTGCGACGACGCACGGGCACCATTTAAATTTGACCATTCTATAGGTATACTGGTCCTCCTTCATAAAATAACTCGCAACACCATAGAATTCGCAATGCTTATGATGAAGCCCTAAATATTATTGACATACAATACAATCGCATTTGCAATGTTAAATTCGCCGCGAGCTATTATATAGAATAATGCTTTCAAATTAAGCACGACAACATAATTCATATCTTAAGGTTTCTGTGAAATAAAACACCGATTTTTTGACATTTATTATTTTTATAACATACAGACTTAGATAAACTTACGTGATGTAATGTAATTGATGTATGATCTCCAATTCTCAGTCAAAGACTTTCTTTGTGAAATAGGTACTATCAAAAGATAGTGACCTCAAACATATGATTATTTCATTCCCAGTTTTAATTAATTTGATTCCAATGTTATTCTACCGGTAAAACGGGGCTATTTGGGATTTTAGCGATATTTGGGATGACTAAGGAATTCTCGAAATTTAAATATTCGCAGGAGTCGCTGAGTAACTAGATATTGATATTTTTGAATTCAAGGATGATCAGTCGTCTGCGCTCTACCTACAACCCATCACTGGGTTATACTTCGAATTCCTCTGTTGTCCCAAATATCGCTAAAATCCCGAATAGCCCCATTTTACGTTATTTCATAATTTCTCTTTCTCACTCCAGCGTATTGTTGGAGTTCACCATTATATACAATCTAAATGATTTAATATAGTAACTATAATGGTCGAATCTAAACACTGATTAATGATTATATAGGTATATGGACACATACTTCACTAATATTTCTAGATCAATTTTACCTAAAACTTCAAAACATAATAATGATTCAAAAACCTAATAGCTATAAATCGTGCTAACTCTAAACGTGTGAAATTAACAAATATTTCCATTTGAAAAACATTATTTCCTCTGAAGATAAACATTTAAAGCATTTTTTTTGTTGTTGCAAATCTAGTTTTTTTTACCTAAAATAAATACTTATAATATAATATACTAATAATATACGTTCATAACTATAACTATACATCGACAGATCAGGAGCTGTAGTATAAGTTCTTTCGAGCACGTCAGTTACTATCGCGAATACGACAAGAATAATTTTATTTAGTGAGTTTCACTCTAATTTAAAAAACCGCGATAGTAAGGTCAAGTCTTAATAATTCTCGAAAAACGTACACTACCCAGACACATCCAATTTAACCCCAACACTTAAAGCATTTTAAATAGGTTAAAATATGTGTTAAATTCTTTATTCAAATATACTTCCATTAACGCGAACATCTAAGATTTAAATTAGGTTATTTTATATCTATAATAATAATATACATACCACACTATTTAGGAATACGTTGCATTGACTTGTAGAAATCTACAGCAGTGACATGCGATCCCCGGTCTATAATAAAACATTCGGACAAAGTCAAAAGTGTTAATCATTATTTTGTCTAATTGAGTGAGTGCTAAAAGCACTGTCTCTGAACTTCCAAGGTCTGATGGGACGTATTCCGATCGAATCTTTTATATATATTCGCAGTTAATATTAATAATAAAATAGGTATACCTATAGGTACTAACATTAATTTGACAATTAAGTCACCTACCATCTTCATAAGGCCGATAGTTGCACAGAATATCTAACCTAACCTACCTTTTAGTGTTATAAAGTTTTTGGAGATTGAATTCACAATCCAGGTTTTTTATTACCCAAAAAAGCAGGTTTGGATGGTTATTCGCAAAATGTATCATTCGCACAATGTTACTTTCGGGAATCGGAGTTTAATTCAAAGTCCCCGTTGCGACATTATTGTGAAAGAGACATTTCGAGAAAGAGACAATTGACGACTAGAAGACATTTTGCGAAAGAGACATTTTGGCAAATAAGCCGTGCGGATGAGTAAAAACGCGCTAACATTACGAGTGCCACACAAAAAAAAGGCTGCACTTAGGTCTGCCGGGTCAAACATAGGTGAGACCTAAAAATAATGAGTCAAAAAATGGGCACACCGGTTTTAACTGGCAAACCTAAAACCGCCTGCCACTTGAGCCTATACCCAGTCTCATCAATAAATATTATACATATTTTATAACATCTAAGTAATATATCTTTGAATTTACGTAAACATTTAGCCAAAAAAAACTATTTCAAACATTTATATATCAATCAAAATCTAAACTAAACACTACCAATACGTTACGGCCGCTTAGTAAAATGAGGCGCCTTATAGACTTATTTATTACGAATTACGACCGTTTAAAATTTTCATTATCCAGGGGGCCTTACTTAAAGCTCTAATAAGCAGGAGCAGACTCGAATAGTTCTTAATTTTGGTTTTTATTATTTATTTAAAGTAAAAATAATAACATTCCAAACAACAAGGATCACTAAGATTTTTTTGTGTTTTAGTCAGTTATTTATTTAAACCATGAACAATTACAAAAAGCCATACAATTAAAATGCAGGATCTAACCAGTCCTGCTAAAGAACTATACGAGTTACCCAGAGCTGAAAGTAACGCTCCAGACATAGGTAGTTAAAATAGATTTTTTCTCTATATACAGTAAATCGGGCGAAACTTTTCTGCAGTTACAGTTGAGTTTCTAATTGATATTTTTTAAGCTCGATATAATAAGAAATCTGGCGAACACGTACTTATGTCGATTTTATATTTAAAAAATAAAGGTATATAGGATTACACAGTTACAATCAATTAAAGGTTACTCTTCTAAAGCTTATGTATACCTACACAATACTAGCTGTTACGGTGTGTCACCCGCGAAGGTCCCAATCTCGTATGAATATCGGGATAGAAAGTAGCATGTGTGTTAATCTAGATCTCCAGCTGCGCATACTAAGTTTCATCGAAATCAGTTTAGTAGTTTTTGCATTAAGGAGGAACATAAGTTAAAATAGACTCGTTTATTAACTTCCTAATCAACTTACACACAAACATTCAGATTTTACAATATTACTAGGATAGAAGGATTACTGTAAAAAGTCGTAAAACATCACGGACTTTCAAAACTGAGAGATCGTGATATTTTCGAAATAAATGATCGATTGAAAATGAACTTTTAAATGTCGAAATATCTCAAATATTCCAGCAAACGTGGAATAAAAGTTGTTTAGTGAGATTGAAGAAGTAACCCATAACTGGTTTCCTAATTAAAATGATGTGTCATGCCATCAAAAGGTTTAGAAATATTGGCTCCGTTCCACGAATGGAGATGACATCCCAATTTCTTTACATCTTGTTACAAATGTGTTGTGATAAAGCATGCGCCTTCACAGGGCTGTCTGAGACGACTGATGCTCGATTTCTGATATTTTTAACGACCGTCTGACACTTTCTATTGAAATCATTACAAGTTTTATTGATAGGTGGCGTTAAAAATCTTTTGAACTGCATTGTGCCATCAAGCAATATTTTTTGGAAACGATTTCTTGATAGTTGCCGTTCTAAATTTACATGTTTAAATTTGTTTTAACGGAGGTCGATATTTCGTCAGTACTTCAATTGGCTTGTTCACTAAACCAAGCCATCCAGCCAAGCCAGTCTCGTGAACAAGCCAGCTGAAATTACTGGCGGAATATCGAGCTCCGTTATAACAAATTTAAATAAATAGGTACCCAGTTATGTAATAATATTTGTAGTGAAAATTATAGTTATTCGCAAATAGAGGCATGCTCGGTTTTTTGATATTTTTAGTGTCCGTTAAACACTTGTAATAAAAAAAAAAGATGGCGTTAAAATCTCAAGTATATCATTGTGTTTATCGATAGGCGTTGAAACAACTTCATAAGACTTTTTAAAGGGCGTTGAAAATACCAGAAACTGACCATGAATCATTTACAAAAACGAATTTTCTAGTTTCACAAATCAAGTTAAATCCCAACACATCATAAGACAATAACGTTAGTGTTAGGTAATAAGATTAATAGGTAATCATTTCAAATCTAATATATAAAAAAAACAATAAGCTTAAGAGATTCACATAAAACTCATAGAAAAAAACTGTACATACAGAAAGAACCACGAAACACGCGTAGCGTCGTCGTATTGGCTTGCGACACAGTAGTACGTTGCACTTCCAGATTTCAATTGACAAAAAAAGGGGAAACTAAACTACAACACTGTAATTTTGTAAAGAGTCTCTATCTCGTCGGAGCTGAGGTGCGAGCAAGCTAGAGTGTCACTGTTCACTGGTTATTCGGTTCGAATATGTTGCCAAAGAAGAAGTGTCTTATGGCAACGATTATCCCCGTCAGAGGGAACGAAAAAAGCATGAACAGGCAGACACACCAGCAAAACTTTAGCTAGTCGCGCACCTCAGGTACGATTTCCTCAAAGTACTCCGTTAGTTAATTGTCCGGAGAGGGCGGCGGCGGGGAGTTGGCCTCGAGGTCGCGAGCTGCGTACTTCGCGCAGTTCTCGATGACGACGCGAGCGAGACCCTTGATCGTGCTGTATGGAGCCGGGTGCTGTAGGAGCCCGCGCAGGAGACCGATCCCGCCCTCAGCTTCCACCAATGAGCAGTACTTCTCAGCTGGAACACGTTCAAAACAATTAGCCATTACATTAAAGACCCCATTTTGAGAGCGATGTTGGTCTAGTGGCAGATACCGCGACTTTCATTCCGAAGGTCCTGGTTTCGAATCCAGGCCGACCGCGCACCAATGTCTTTTTCTTTAAGAAAAATTTAAGTGCGCTATTAACATCGCTCTTACGGTGAAGGACAACATCGTGAGGAAACCAACATGTCCTAGGATAAACCACGGTCCGAAGGCATGGAATATTCGCCAATGCGGGGTAAGCTCCCGTGGCGTCTTAAGCCCTCTAAGAAATCACGTACAATGGCCCAATTGTGAGGCTAAGTGCGGAAAAGGATCAGTGAAACTAAAAAAAAAAAAAGACTCCATCTTGACGACCTCTGTGGCGCGTCGTGCGAAAGCGCGACTGCATTGCAGATGGTTGAGGGTTCGATTCCCGCCAGTTGCAAGTATTTATGCTTAAAAATAATTTGTTGCGTCCGGTCAGGGTGTCCCTCTATGTACAATATGAATGTATTTACAAAAGAAAAATAAGTATAAGTATTATATCCGTTGTCTAGTCACCGTAACACAAGCTTAGTCGCTTATCACGGCGCTAGGTGGCGCTGTGTTGGTTAGAGAATTTATTTATTTAACTATTATTAAACCAGCGCGTACGAAGGGTTGTTTAGGAGTCCCACTTTAATATATCGAACCTTCATTCGGTAAAACAAGGCCGTAAGTGCCATAGGTAAGCAATTATACGTACACCTTTGTCTTACCGAAGGTAAGGTAAGGGCTACGTCCCGTGGTTTCACTCGTGTAAGTGCCGATCCCGTGGGAAAATCGGGATCAAAAGTAGCCTATGTTACTCAGGGTGAATGTAGCTTTCTAATGGTGAAAGAATTTTTGAAATCGGCACAACAGTATTTGAGTTTGTTCATTACAAACATACACACACACAAAAAAACAAATCTTTCCTCTATATAATATCAGTGTAGAAGTGTAGTGTATATTTTTTTACTGTCTAGCTGTCGCTAACAGTAGCTAGTCTGGCTATCACCTAGTTTAACTCCGGTAGCCCGAGTGTGAAATATGGCTACGATATTCCGACGACTTCATGTGTCCTACATAAGCGTGCTACCACTTAGACCACATCATCGCTTAACAACAGGAGAGATAATGGTCAACAAACATACACCTATCTAATCTATTATTATAAAGAGGAAAAGTTTGAATATACATATTTGTGTGAGGATATTTTTTTCTTGGAAGTAAGCTTCGAAACTAATGAACCAATATTATGTAACTTGATTTGTTGATACTTAGCGTCTTTCAGAGTAATATGGGCATGGTAGGTATGTGTTTTGTTTTGCAAATCAAATATTGATATATCTATCTATGGGCTAATTTTGATTAGACGGCCTCTGTGGCGCTTCGGGTGAAAGCTCGACTGCAATGCAGAAGGTTGCGAGTTCGATTGCTATCAGCAGTATTTATGCTGAAAAATAAATATTTGTTTCTGGTCTGGGAGTTTTCCATGTATGTATTTACAAAGAAAAAGTATTGTATGTAATATATCCGTTGTCTAATACCCATAGTACAATCTTAGTGCTTAGTTTGGGGCTACATTGCGCTGTGTGTAACATCGTGCAATATTCATTTATTTATAATCCTTAAATTTACATGTGAACGGGATTTACGGAACTGAAACTGAAGGCCTAGCTTAGCCAGTGGATTATAAAATAAAAGGCAGGAAATTACTTGGAACCTTGAAGGCCTAGCTTAGCTAGTGGATTATAAAATAAAAGGCAGGAAATTACTTGGAACCTTGAAGGCCTAGCTTAGCTAGTGGATTATAAAATAAAAGGCAGGAAATTACTTGGAACCTTGAAGGCCTAGCTTAGCTAGTGGATTATAAAATAAAAGGCAGGAAATTACTTGGAACCTTGAAGGCCTAGCTTAGCTAGTGGATTATAAAATAAAAGGCAGGAAATTACTTGGAACCTTGAAGGCCTAGCTTAGCTAGTGGATTATAAAATAAAAGGCAGGAAATTACTTGGAACCTTGAAGGCCTAGCTTAGCTAGTGGATTATAAAATAAAAGGCAGGAAATTACTTGGAACCTTGAAGGCCTAGCTTAGCTAGTGGATTATAAAATAAAAGGCAGGAAATTACTTGGAACCTTGAAGGCCTAGCTTAGCTAGTGGATTATAAAATAAAAGGCAGGAAATTACTTAGAACCTAAGAGATTGGTTCGGCTGCAGTACCACCACTCTTTTTAGAGCTGCAGTCTCTAAAATAAAAATTGCCCTGATGTTGTCCAACCTCCGATAGGAGTGGAACAAGAAGAAGAAGAAGAAATTACTAACGGTAGACAGTAGTAAGATTGGCGAGAGCCCATACGGCCCAGTGTTGACACTGCGGGGTGTGATGCGCGTGAAGCAGGCTCAGGATCGGTTCGAACGAGCGGTAGTTGATGTTGCGCTCAGCATTGAGGTCCCAACGTCCGACTGCGGCGGCCACGCGCTGTAACACCAGCTCCCGCGCAGGCGACGGGACTGTCCAAGCCGCCGGACCGTCTGATGCCATGTGAGCCAACACGCCCGCCGCGTTGTAACTCACCTATAATCAATAAATCCTACTCAAAACAACAATAAAAGACAATATTCTACTTAAAGTGCTTAAGCCTGCACTGGGCTTTCATAGAAATATTTTAAAGAAACAATATTTCTAATCCAATGGGTTCGAATCCAGTCCTGCGACTATCGTGCGTTGTGTTTTTGCAGAAGTACCTATTTTCTTTAAAATATTTCTAAAAATAAAAGACACTTTTTAAATTTATACGATTTCCGTCCAACATTATTATTAGACACGGGTCTAGATCGCGTTATAGATAATATAATCTTTATATTTATAAATATTTCGACGACCTATGTGGCGCGTCGTGCGAGAGCGCGACTGCAATGCAGGAGGTTGCGGGTTCGATTCCCGCCGGGTGCAAGTATTTATGCTTAAAAATAAATATTTGTGTCTGGTCTGGGTGTCCTTCTATGTATAATATGTATGTATTTACAAAAGAAAAATAAATATAAGTATTATATCCGTTGTCTAGTCACCGTAACACAAGCTTAGTCGCTTACCACGGGGCTAGATGGCGCTGTGTGTTGTTCACAGAATTTATTTATTTATAATCATTTCTATTAATTACCTCGATGTTTCGGCAAACGGGTCACACCGGCCGTGGAAAATTAAAGACACTATACTGTATGACTAATTAATTAGAAGAAATGCTTTCCAAAAATGTTCACCCGACAGAACTTGAACCTGCAACCTTAACATTCCGTGTTATGTGCTAGCCAATTGCGCCACAGGTGCCCTTTCTGCAGTGATGAAATTATGGACTGCATCTCTCCTCCCTTACGACTAAGACTAATCTTGGAAAGCATTTCTTCAAATAATCAGTCATACAAGTGTAGGAAACACTTTAAAAATAAATTAAGACTATTATACACTATTTTAGAATCTTAGATCAAAACATTTCTGAACAAAGAAAATCTGAAAAAGAGTAAGTATTGCTTATTTATATAAATGAACTTAAGTGGACGTTAAGTTAAGTTAACAAAAATATGATTATATTTTTGATGATTTTTTAGAAATAACATTAGATTTAATTACCTATTTTACAAATCAAAGTAACGAAAAACCTCTGTGTAACAAATAATGAGAACCTACGCTACGAAAGTGCGTTACACAGATAGAAAGCCAAGCTTATCCGGTATCGATTTCAAGCGAAAAGTTTGATAAACTGTGAAATACCTCAATTCCATCGCTAGATGAGTCAAGTAGATCATTAAAGACAGTCAAGAACAGCTTATCCATCAGTTTTGGACGGAGTTCAGCGACCTCTGCTACGTTTCCAAGCAATCCCATCATGTTGCGCAATAATTCTTCTTTATTCGGGAAATTCTGAAAGTATACATACATATAGCATAAGCAATTAACCTTAAGGACGAGGCGACTCTTACCATTTCCATACAAACTTAATACCAAAATATTTTGGAAAACCTTGTGATGGGGACCCTTTAAAAGTAAAATCTTAATCCGAATAATATCGATATTAAGGTAGAAAACTACATTTTTCATAATTTATTTTGGTATTAAGTTTGTATGGAAATGGTAAGAGTCGCCTCATTCTTAACCTCTTAAAAACGTGGCGACTGTTACCATTTCCATACAAACGTTATACCAAAATAACCTTGCGGTGGGGACCCTTTAAAAGTAAAATCTTAATCCGAATAATATCGATATTAAGGTAGAAATCTAAATTATTCATAATTTATTTTGGTATTAAGTTTGTATGGAAATGGTAACAGTCGTTCTTAAAAGAACAGTCTCCATACTCTTTCTCCATACAAATGTAGTCGACGGTTTCCTCCCTGGATAAAGACATTAGAGCAAATATGTTTATGCCATAAAACCTATATCTGTCATGACTAAGTATGCCTTTTGATTTTTTTCATTTTCTAATTAAAATAGTAATAAAAAATAAAAGATAAAATAAGTCATGACAGATATAGGTTTTATGGCATAAACATATTTGCTCTAATGTCTCTATCCAGGGAGGAAACAGTCGACTACGTTTGTATAGAGAAAGAGTATGAAGAATAAAGAAAGAGACTATCCTCTTAAGACCCCGTATTCAAAATTTTGGACATAATATAATACTCTTAACATGCCCAGTTTAAAATGGACTTCGTAATAATAATCGCCCATCGTCCAATTTTTAGGACAAATTATTTAATGTTGCCTCCATAGTTTATTAATAACATCTACCCTAAATCTCTTCATATCTATAGGTAAATTATAGGTTAAAATAGGCATGGGTCTGTCTGTAGTGTTTTATTATGTCCCATTTTTTATCCTTCGGATATTTAGTAGGTACTACAAGACTTAAAAAAGCTGGGTCTCAGGAGGATAAGCATTCCTACCTATACGAGACCGTAACACAATTTGTATGATTGATGATTGATTTTGAATAAAGGAAAAGAAAAATAATTATTTTAACTTAGAAAAAATATTATATAAATGTTAAATAGAAGTTAAAAAAGGTTAAATAGCATTTCACAGTCTAATCATTATTACAATAACATCAGTTTACCTATTGAAAGCAAACAAGTGAATTGTAATTGTATTTATTACGATTTAAAATTAACATATGGTTGTTTTCAATACAAATATTATTTAAAAACGGGGTATTTACTAAGTTTAAAATACACCCGCCATTGTTTTTTGTTTTTATACACGTTATCAAATAATATTTGTTGTATTGTATAATAATTAAATTAATAAAAAGGTACATTTACCAAATATAAGAGAAATACCTTGCTTTTAATTTTTATTGCTCATGGCATTTTCACTACAAATATTTTAAGAGAAATGCATCTTCAAAAATACGGGTTCTCGTATGGCGCAGTGGTAGCGCACTCGCCCGGTAAGCGAGGGGCACAGGTTCATGGGAGATTTTTTGATGATGCCATTTCTCCTTGTAAAATATTTCTAGAAAAAATACGTTCAAAATTTGGTTTCCGGTGTTATTAAAACTAAGATAATTTTTGGGTTACCCCAAAAGCGTGGGGAATGCATGCGTGTCTCCCAATGTAATTTACATGGTATTCGACTGAAAGACAGATGCTACACCATATGCGCGCGCGTGTTGGATCTCTGATTTTAAACTATTCTATTATATCTTTATTTTAGTTTCATACAATGTAAGATAGATGACATTGGGTACTACGCATGCACGCTATGCTAAATTGATTACTTTTTGATTTACTTAACAAATAACACACACATATCGTTAATTAGTAGGATAGGATTAGTTCTAAATTATCTAAATTTATTTATTTCAATGCATAATAGTACAACATAATGCATTAAAAATGTCATAATATCATTTATTTATCAAGCATTTTTAAAAACATTTTTTATTATAAGTAAAGCTTTTATTCCACGTACCCACGTTCCTAATACCGCAACGACGTATTAGGAAGTATTGACATGACACCTTCATCAATTCAATGTTAATTATGTATTAATGCGTACATAATTGAGTATTTTCATCGATTTAGTATGTAATTAAAAGATTTATAATTATAAACAATTTAAATTACAGGAAAATAAGTTAGATAGATTCTTCTTCTGTTTTCGCGATGTTGTATTGAAATTAAAGACATTCGTGTGGTTTTTATTACTTTTAGCATTGTTACAACGCTCAACGTTTTGAGACCTTTCCAGGTCTCTTCTTCAGGATAGACTAAGATGTGATTTGTCATTCTAATGTATTAAAAACTTACAGTGAGACTACCGTCTTATTATTAAAAACTATTAAAATGTTATCAAAAACGTTCCTGTCTACGCAGGTTCCAAATTGCAATGATTATTATTTACTATTGTTAAATTTTATTATTAAACTTTATTATTTAATTTTAACTCTATTACTTTTATTTACTTTATTATTATTTTACTTTATTATTTACATTTTATTTAGCCTATCATTACCAACTATGCACAAATCACCTTTCCAACGATTAATTTATCACTACGTGACTTCGCAAACGCGCCCCTTCATGAGAAGAAGTCACAAGAAACTCCTGGGGGTTGTTTTATGGTGACTCATGCTTACATCAAATTTATTCTAATCAAACCACGCGATTCAAACCGAAAAATGTCTTTAATTTCAAATAAGTTAGATATAAAAACTAGACTACATTTATATTTCACATTAGCTAAACTAGCAGCTTTGGGTGTAGGGGGCGACGGTCACTGAAAAGCTGAGGTAGAGAAAAAGTAATTTGTGGCTTATATTTATTTTAACGTATTTGGGAGAGTACGACAGAATATACAAAAACATTTAACGCCGCGCCTCCACCTCGACTCTTCAGTAAGCGTGTAAGTTAAACAAAGCAAATCGCTTATTTATTGATACCTTAAGACAACCAAGGAAATACTCCATTCCCCGGTTATCCAGAAAGCGTTGGCAGTTCTGTGGAGTCTCATCAGTTACATTCCACATGGTCGACCAGGCTACCTCGAGTACGTCGTCACATATTCCCCTTTCGAGCCGGTCCGATATCAAATTTAGCATTCTCTAAAACGCAATTTTTATACTAATATTAGTTTATTTTTAAGTAAGAGTTAGATGGCGGAGCCGTCTTCGAATAATCGGTGAACATAGGTACATAGTAAACATAATCGAATTCATTATTTCTTCCTTTTTAGAAGTCGGTAAAGATCAGTGAAACAAAATAATTGGTGATGTAGGCTATTCAAAGTATTTTTTCTTTTTCAAATAGTTCACTTTGAGATTATTATAATAAAAAATCTGGGTGGCGCCCGTCTTGAATCTACCCTATCCTTCCAATGATAAGGACATATCCTTCCAAAGAAATCTCCGGTTCACAAACGCCGTATGAGTATATTCAGATACGCAACTATTAACTATTAATATGTTTGAATAGTAGGTATGTGTTTACAAAACAAAATATACAGCATGTCTGAGAACCGTAGTACCACATCTTCAATAATTGTTTAAAATAAATAAATATTATATATTAGCCTTTGGTATTCGTTATAGTTATAATAAGTCATGTCGTTCGCTAGATTCGCTAAATAGTTTTATTGACAAACACAGCTCGCATTTAGCACTCCAGTAAGCACGTTAAAATTCATACTTCCATACTACTATTGTTTACAAAAACAGTCACCACAACTATCTTGAGCGCTACTACAAAGCATCCCTTTCAATTTATATTCCTAAAAGCTGAAAAATACCATCATTTATACTAATGAGATAAATCCCTAATTTGACGAACAACAACAATAACAAACAACAATAGAAAAATACGCGAGAATTTTGTAAAAGAACTTCGTAGGAAAAGGAATTATTGCGTATAATAATAACGTCTGTATTGGTGCGGATTCATAGGAGACTAATTGCTTCTCGGAAACCTAATCATTTCAACGAACTGGCTCAGCCAATGCTAGGCTAACAACATGAGATTCCAGGTAGTCCTCACCAACTAGGTACCGTATGTGTACTACAAAGGAGAGATCAAACTATGTACGCAGGAGATGTTGCATTCGCAGAGCGCATTCAATTTATGTAGGTATTGCAGTATGTAGTTTCTACGTATGCCTGGTAACAGCCATTTTATTTCACACCAGCACATACTTAATGATCCCGAATCTATTGAAATGAAAGCTATAAATAAATAAATAACATAACTACCTGGATCATTAGATCATTATGTATAATATGTATGTATTTACAAAAGAAAAATAAATATAAGTATTATATCCGTTGTCTAGTCATCGTAACACAAGCTTAGTCGCTTACCACGGGGCTAGATGGCGCTGTGTGTTGTTCATAGAATTTATTTATTATTCATTATTTATTATATCCAGTCTCGGTGAAATCAAATTATATAGAAAGCCAAATACGTAATATGGCAATTACGTACAGTTTTCATTACGCCTATAGAGATTTTATTTGACAAACATATTAGTCTTCAATCGCTTTCAAGAATAGACCTACATTACAGAATATATTATTTGGTTCGAAAATATTGATAATGAGGTATATTGATAATAATATAAAAGGTATACAGCAAAAAAAACTGAATATTTTATTGTTGTACATACAATAAGTTTGGCCGTGTAGCCCCGGCATAGAATAGGGTTACCCCATGTCATCCCGTGGGTGTCGTAAAAGGCGACTAAAGGATCTGAGGGAGATTAGCAAACCTTAAGAGGATAGTCTCCATTCTCTTTCTCCATACAAACGTAGTTTAAATTTTCCTCCCTGGATAAAGACATTAGAGCTAATATGTTTATGCCATAAAACCTATATCTGTCATGACAATGCATTACCTTTTTAGTTATTTTTATTTTCTAATTAAAATAATAATAATAAAAAATAAAAAAAAGGTAGATGCATAGTCATGCATGACAGAAGTTTTATGGCATAAACATATTTGCTCTAATGTCTTTATTCAGGAAGGAAAATTTAAACTACGTTTGTATGGAGAAAGAGAATGGAGACTATCCTCTTAAGTTCTCCCCGCGCGGTGGCGGATAAACTGCTTGCTCCCTAAGAGGGTTGGTGTCAGGCAGGCGGCCGGCTGTAAAAACATTGCCAAATCAAATTGCAGAAGGTATGGTCAATGATGACTTACCCGACTGCGCCGACCCCAAATAAAAAAAAACAATTCGGGGTTTAGCAGACCCTGGGCTCCCGAGAGGAATGCAACCGGGAACTTCGCTTGGATGAGAAGACATACAATTAGTTTGGTAACTACTTAAATTTTTAAACAAACAGTTTTATTGTTGTTAACATTGAGGACAACTTTGGTACACCCATGAAACTTACCCCAATGGCACCATGGTTACCGAGAAATTGTTTCTGTACTCCATCAACTTGGCAAGCTAATGAGTTCAGTAAATAGATAGCTATACGCTGTACAAATCCTTCTTGATTGAAATCTGCTACACCATGTAGTAATATTTGAACTACGCGTTCATATTCAAACAACTGGAAATAATAGTTAGAGGCGTATATTATTGTTTAGGTAGCTGTTAAAAAGCAGTCTATATAATCCAGGACTTGGGCTATCTACATATCAAGATTTATCAAAACTATTTAGTAATTATACACGTTTAATGTAAAAAACTCTTTCGCATTTGTATTAGGTAAGTATTAGAAGTGGTCTTAACATTTCATATCATTTTGATTAGGTACAAACTATAATACTTACTACGTCATTAGGTATTTTAAACTGACACAAGGTCAAGCATCCGTTTCTCATCATAGTGTCATCTCCGAGATGAGCTTCCATGCCATCTAGCAAAGCAGTTATTATACGCTTTTTTAATTTGAAACCAATTCGATCTTTTTCTTTCCCTTTGACTATATAAAACAGTGTGGCACTAAAAATAAGACATTCTATATTTAGCACTGCATCAGTTTACTCTGTTGTGAACTGTTCATACAAAGGATAAAGAAATAAAGTCAATACTTCTCCAAAAAAAACTAAATGTGTAGACGGGGCATCTTGTTTTAGAGTCTGGCGATCCCAGGTCTGGGTGTCCCAGGGGATTAGCCTAGCTATCCAGCGCGGGAACGACGCCAGGTTCTTGGACGGTATCCATAACTCCCTTTTATATGTTTTTTTTTTTATTATTTTTACCTTTCTTGTTGTGGTAGGTAAATAAATGCTTTAATTTGTAAGTCAATATTTTGTACAATGAAGTCATGATTGAACAGTTACAACCTTAGTTTACCCTACACTGTTGTTTTCACAAAATTGAATAGATGTTTTTAAAATTACCTTCCTGAGATCTGTATATGTTTTTCAGATACATGTTTATCCATTGCGTCTAGGACAACACCGAGCGCTCGACCTACATAAGCATTGTTTTCATAACGGAATAGATAGTAAAGGTCGTTAAGAACACGGGTAAGCATTGCAGGTCTTTCCATGTAAGCTACAGCTGCAGTCAAGATCTGTTCTTCATTTGCATCACCCGATATCTAAAAATAATTAAAACAACTAGAATAGGTATTTATAAATTGTATACTCTATTCTTAAATGTTACTGTCTTCTACAAAACCATTGGACTAAGTAACAATAACTGAAATTCAACCTAAAATTTCAGTTAATGATGTTGTTAGAATAAGTTGTGGTGCTTCATTTAGTTTTTTTTGTAGTTCACGTAAAACATGTGTTAAGATGACAATAGAAGGTAAATTGAATTTAGTTCAATTAATCGTAGGCGAGTCTTCCATTATATATTTTATCTAATAGTTAAAACATAAATATGTGAAACATCCTTTGTATTGTTTTATGTTGTAGGACTTTTGACTATGGTTATATTGAAAATTAGTAAAAATAACATATGTAACCATTTAAGTCACTCTCTCCCCTGATTTATTTAAATTACAGGCACCCTGACTTCTGGCAATATAATAATTAGCACAAAAAAGCTATATTCTCATATACAAATTTGAACGGAGATCTTCGTAATCTGAACTATGATAATTGTGTAGAGCAAAATCATACTCACAATTTTAGCAGGTACATCATGCCTCTTGCATGCACCATGATGTGTTCCATAAAGACCAAGGAACTCTAAAGGTCTATTAACACGGCTGACTAAGCCGGGTATGTCACAGCGTACTTCCATTTCACAAGAAAGTGAATTATCATCCATCACAGTAGATACGGCAGCAGCCCCTGAACCAGCCAGGTTCGTTCCCGATATATCTAAAGATTCTAAATCAGGTAAGCTTGTAACAATTTTTGTCAAAACATCATTAGGGTTGTAATATTTGCCATGTCTTTCGTTTGCCTGTGATATATCCAAATGTCTCAATGATGATAAGCTTGAAATCCAGTCAGCTATGTCCTTTGACCAGTGTACACTGTGCAATATAAGAGACCTAAGATTTTTCATTTCATTCAAAGCCCATATTGAACCAGCTGACGTACATTCAGAGAGATCTAGATGTGTCAACTGTGCCAATGGTTTCAAAAGCAATATGGGGAATATTGTCAGACCACGTCGATGAATAGTGAGGCTTCGGAGTTTAGGGGCATGAATGACATATCCCCTAAGCCTGTAGAGGCTTTCATCATGAGATAAGACGTAAGTGACAGGTCCAAATTTCAATGATATAAGGTTTTCACTATTGCTGTTGATAGTCTCCAGTGACACTTGAGAGAGATACTCGCATTGTACTAGTTCAACCTCAGTAGGCTTATGGTGCATTAGCACTCGCAGAGCTTCATCTGTCATTCGTGTGTTCCGCAACTTTATTGACTTCAACCGCGTCTGTGTTCTATCACGGAATATGTTCACAATATTGTTATTCACACGATTGTTTTTCTGATAAGCTTCAAGGAATTTTTCGCAAATCTCTTGAGGTAATATTATATCGTCCTTCAATTTTCTATAACGTTCCAGTGGATCGGAGTAGTGAGCGTAATAAGTAATGGTGTTCAGATTGGACACAATGTAGTTCATGCATAGGTCGAACAGTGTGTCAGGAGAGTTGTCGTAGAGACTGAATACATCGGTAATGTCAGCCATGCTGACTCCGTACCCGTGAAGGCTACCCATCTGTCTCTGGAGGCAATATGTTGATTAGCGAACCACCAAAGATCTAAATAAATACATTTCTACCTTAAGAAGTGGTAAATCATTCCAATACAATTTTCATTGCACCACTCACTCCAAAATTGTTATCACTTTCAAGATAAATCTCACTTTATAGCCAATGAAACGTACAAGATAAAGGTAAATTGTTTTTTTTTATGGTTTTAGAAACCGATTTCTACAACGCAGCAGCAGTCGCGCACCACAATCACATCAGACAGAAATTCTCAAAAAATGTCTGTCTGTCTTTGCAGAAATTCACAGAAGTGCGTTCCGAACAAGGAACTGCGCTGTCTTCTGCAGCTAATGAACAAACACTTTTGCACTGAAGTTCTGTAAATTTCAAGTGAAAGTACTAACAAATAATTATGTAAATCAGCATCAAAAAAAGATTCAGAAATCGGTTTAGTTTTTAACAGAAATCTATAATTTATTTCATTATATTTGGTTTTGTAATTTCTATAACTTTCTGCTACGACTCTACTGTTTTGAACGCACCCTCAGAAAAACGCAAGAGTTAGTCTCTGGTCATCAATTTCATTATTATGGCGCCAACTAAAAATAAATGCAACTATATTTTTATTTCTCCACTTCACTAGTCTCACAGAACATTAGACTAAAAGCGTAGGGTATACTACGTATGGCTATACTACCTAAAAGACTAGGTATACTAAAAGCGTAGGCCAGGCTGAAAATATTAATCTATACTAATATTATAAAGCGGAAGAGTTTGTTTGTTTGAACGCGCTAATCTCAGGAACCACTGGTCCGATTTTAAAAATTCTTTCGGTGTTGGATAGTCCATTTATTGAGGAAGGCTATAGGCTATTTTTGATCCCGATATTCCCACGGGATCGGGACTTATGCGGGTGAAATGTTATATAGAGTGCGTTTCATCTTTAGATTCCTATGCCGTCATGTTGGTAGCAAAACAACAAAGTGCAAAATACAAAAAAAATTAATGTGCTACCTTGAATTAGGGGAGATTCGTCTAAGAAGAATGAATGAACCAATCTTCCTGTATTCAAAGTTTATGGTATAGCACATTCAAGATATTAAGGCAAGACTTTTTTGTTTTGCTACCAGCCCGTCAAATATACCAACTTTGCCCGTTTTTTTTTATAAAATCAAACAAAACATCCTTTTTTTCTATGGAAACATACATATATTTTTTATTTGTGAGGTGTATTACGATCATATGTTGCATTACATAGGTCACGATTTGAATCAATATATTACACTTTACGGAGACACGGAGAGCAGATGGTCGTTGGGGCCGAAAAGTTCTCGAATGGAGACCGCGGATCGGAAAGCGCAGCGTTGGACGTCCACCAACGAGATGGACGGACGACTTAGTTAAGGCCGCGGGTTCACGATGGATGCAGGCCACTTATGACCGAAGCATCTGGAAATCTATGAGGGAGGCTTATGTCCAGCAGTGAACTTCTTACAGCTGAATTGATGATAATGATTACACTTTAAAACTATTTTATTTTCGATTTTGATGGCGGGCAAAATTTTCCGCACCTCTTACCAACATTACCCACGGCTATTTTTTGACGAAATATGAGTCTTATTAATACGTAATTCAGATAATAACTAGAAATTTATATAATCTAGGTACTTATAGTCATTAAATTTTCGTTTGTAGCATAAGCGGTTTTGCAGTAAAATCAGTGGGAAATATTACCTAGCGATTATTACTCTTTTCCCTAAAAATCCTAACAAGGTGTTGTAACTCTCTAGGGTTGTAACGTGTCTATTATAAGTTTCGAATGTTGCAGAATATCAGAAATGCTATTTAAACTAGAATTTAGTATTAGAAATAAAAATGTATTATTAAAGGTTGATAAACTAAGTAACTAAGTATGCATTTGTTATAATTTTTAAGAAAAATACGGATTTCTTAAAAATTATAACGAATACACTATATATTGCGAATTACACAGTGACTGATGTTTGTGATTGTTTAGTTTTTTTCAAGAAACCAATCTAAATGATACATAAAAAATCGATAAATTGGGATCCGCATTTTTTTTGTGTCGGTTAAAATGAAATTCTGGCAACCCTATGTGCTTTTTGATGAAGGGCAAAGTTGACAAGAATAGGTCTGAACCGTTCAGGGTATCTTTGCCCACCGCCATTACTGTTGTATTTTTAGGCTTAGAATTCTGAAACCTAATCAAAAATGCTTTAAAATTGGTATTCAACTTTCCTGCATTTTCGCTGTGACGTTAAGTTCACTCTAAAATATCTGAAAAATTTGCCCGTAAAAAGACACATTACATTCGACAAGACCGAGAGGTGACTGAACGAAGTTGGGAACCAAAGTAATACATCGTGTTGTCAGATACATAATCTATTTTTCTTCCAATTAGTAAATATAACCATAACGCTAAAATATTTTTCAATATTAACAGATTTGCTTAGAAACTGCTTTTTGGGCAATGTTTTAGTGGTTGGCAAAGTTGGTGTATTTGACGGTAGGAATAATAATTAGGCAAAACAGACATATAGGTACCTACCTAATTATTAGAAATTGTTAGGTACCAAATTGAAAGACTTAAAATTGCAGTCAGCGCAAAAGCGACTGTTTATTGCAAATCGGAAAATGTATTTTTAATGTAGGTAATGTAGGTAAGTAAGTAGGTAATGTAATTATTAACTAATATTTTTTCCTACTTCATTTGTAAAAAAATACAACTTTCATGAGGAGGCTGTTATTTAATAATGATCATTGGATGCTTTCAACACTTTTTGCCTTTGGCTGATTTTTACCTAAGTATTTTTATAGATAACATGAGCGTGTTACTTCATAGTTTGGTACTTCCCATTTCTTATTTTCCTGCTTTTTGTTTGTTTGTTGAGATTCGTAAGCGCGTGCCGTGGACTTCCCATTGCTTTTTGCATACCTATCTAGGTGAAGAGTTATTTCGCCCCAAAATAGTTTTTGTACCTAAATGTAGACGACGACGCCACACTGACCCGTCCGGGCGTCTTGTCAACCATATGACCGCCTTGTCGCCTGCTGTTTTTGTAGAATAAGGGTCCAGGTGTGAGAACACTACATAGGTAGATATTGGAATCCAAGTATTAGGTCTTCGTTCCGTTCAGTTGCAAACTGCCGTTTTCAATGGATTATGCTATTTCTATGTATTTACGAGTACCTATCCACCCCAGCCGTCTCTTATCTGATTCGGCAGTGCAATACCATCAGCATACATAGGTAGGTACATGAGCAGCTACTTAAGTCAACCTCACCTGCAAGCTGAAAGCTTGTAGTTGATCCATTCCATTCTTGAGCAAGTGTGCCCACCTGCTGAAGAATTGACGAGGCTCTGGCACAGAATTTGCTTTTCGGGATTGGGCAGTCTAACAGCATTCGCTTCCGTATGAGTAAAACAATAAGCTAGTAAGAAGTTACATCATAATGGAAAGATTTATATGAGTTTTAAGGATAGCTGGGCACCGCCGCATGAGAGATGAGAGCGCGCAGGATCCTCGCCCGAATCTTGTGGCAACTGGGCTACCGGTCGTGGACGTAAGTAAGGAATATTGGCAAGCTAAGCGGTCGCGCGACGGAGCCACCCGACGTAATTTCCAGGTGGCGTTCATACAGATAACTCGGTAGAAATTCAGCAGATAGGTAATAATAATAGATAGAAGAAGAATAAATAATATAGATTGGGAGGGGGCAGTCGGTCATCTTACCTCATTAGTACCAACTGGAGACTTATATGGTGGAAAGAGTAGTAAAAGTTATGCCTAAAAAACTCGGTCAGCCGCGATTCGGCCTGGGCCCGTCCGAGCTCAGCCCGTTTTTAGGGGAGCAATCGGGCCTGGGAACTTACCTCATTAGTACCAAGTTGGGACTAATATGGTGGAAAGAGTAGTAAAAGTTATGCTAAAAAAAGTCGGTCAGGCGCGATTCGGCCTGATATTATTTTTTATATTTATTTTTTATTCATAGAATAATAATATAATTATATATTATAGGTAACGGCTACAACCCGATCTAAGTTACGTGTGCACATGGTGGTGAGAATGGAGTGACAGTTTTTGATTTTTTTTGGTCATTTAAAAAAAAAGTGTTTAGGAAATGTGTTAACATATATTTTCTTTGTTAATGTCTTCAATGGGGCCCACGCGTGGAAGCTTTGTCCAACAGGCTTAGTTTCGCAGCTTACGCAGTTAAGAAAATCCGTGAATACAGAGATGTTGAGACGGTCCGCCTAGTCTACTTCAGTTATTTTCACAGCATCATGTCATATGGTATCCTGCTGCTGACATAGAAACCATTTTTATCTACAAAATGGGCCCCAGGGATTCGCTTGAAGAAAAGTTTAAAGAGATAAACATTTTAACCGTTTACTCTCAATACATTTATGTAAATCTATTATAGGTACGTGAGTACGTACATAAGGGGACGTCCATAAATTACGTGAGATGTTTAAGGGGGGGGAGGGGGTCGAGTCAAATCTCATCTAATCTTACGTTAGTGAGAGGGAGGGTCTCGACAAATATCACGCAATTATTTTTCTGATTGAAACAAAAAAAAATATACTATTTTGGTCCATTTAATCCAGATTATACACACTGAAAAAAAAATTCTGCTACCGGAGCTGTATTTTACTGCTCCGGCTACTACTGCATTTTTTTTTCTTTTTACAATAACAATCCAACGCGTTTACGTAAGAAACCCACATTTTGAAAAATATCACGTGAGATTGGAGGATGGGGGAGGGGGTTGAATAAAATCTCACGACATCTCACCAGGGGGGGAGGGAGGGACAGAAAATTTCAAAAAATACCTCACGTAATTTATGGACGCCCCCTAACAATAAATTAAGTAAATTTCACAAATTTCTTTTTAATTTTTGTATGTAGCTCAAGGCTATTTTATTTAGAAAATTTATTTTAAAGGAAAAATAGCATTCGCAAGTGAAAATTTTTGAATGCTATTATTCCTTTAAAATAAATTTTCTAAATTTCACAAATACAGTGATGTCCGTCAGGTTAATTTGGGACACAAGGATGATCTGACTGTGCCCTATAGTAGCAGAAAATAAGTAAGTCGTTCTGTAGCACTAGTGTACTTTATTATATTATAATAAACTACCTGAAGACGTATGTGACATGTCCATTACAAGATTTAAAAAAATTAAACTTAAATTGTGTGAAAAGGCGTAGGTAGTAGGTAGGTACTATAAACATCATAATATTTTAATGAAAAGAATCCATAGACATGATTGTTAACTGCTCCTGTTCAAATTACAGTACTTATTTGTATTATGACGATTGTAATTAAACACATGATAAAAAAAAACGCCATGAGATTCTTCTGGTTTCTTCTCATCAGAGGGCGCGTTCCGAAACCACGGTAAAACGTCGACATTTCTAAACGTTCATGTAACGTATACACATCGTTCTTAAAAATAATAAATATATTTGACTTTATTTAAAAGGTTCTATTTAATCCACCAAAACCACCAAGAGGTTTATTTTATAAATTGAAACCAATAATGTTTATTTTATATTTTATTAGTAGGTAGCTGTTATCGACGACGTTATAAATTACACTAAAATAACTAAACTTAAATATACAAAATTTTCTTATCAATATGAATTAATTTAGGTAGGTTAACCTAACCGATAGGTACTCGGAAACGGAAAAGTACCTACCTAATCCACGTGCATCATCATCAATTGATTATTACTAAGTTGTATTTATATTTTATTCCTTATTATTACATATCTTTGGTAAATTTTAACTAATACATAAAATACACGATAATTTTATGTACACTTAGGTATTTGCAACTTATAAATTATCCTTTAGGTACGTTTTACTGGATACGACGACCGAAGCAGTAGGTAGATATTCATTTTTAAGTATTACTGATGTTAGCCCAGCAGCTTACGACTCGAAAGGGGATTATACATATAGTAGTATATCTACATGACAAGTTATGCGGAATCCATACGTGAGCGATTGAAACATATTTAAACATATAGACATATTTAGGTCCACTTTTACGGTAAGTGACGGTATCTTACACACATAAAAAATCTTACCTAAATGAAGTTGTACCATCTAAAATAATAATTGCAAAGTAATTTGTACACTATGGCAGCCGCCATAAACTATTCTGGAATATTGGCATAGAATTAGAGATGGGCCAACTAGGGGTTCTGCCGACTAGCAGACTAGCCGACTAGTCGGTTTCAAAATTGCCGACTAGTCGGCCGACTAGTCGGCAATGCAGATCATTATAATTCCCAGATATTTGGGTTAGTCATGCTCATGACTACTCGGCGATTGTTGGTATTTTTGGATAAATTTGCACTTCGAAAGCTGTAACGAAACTTCCAAAAAATGTTAAAATAAAAATAAAAGATGGAATAAAAATATTCATGGAGCTGAGGCATAGTTAGTTATGACATTTTAGATGTTTGATGTTAAGATGATGTATGTGGGGTATGACGTGTTTTGTATACGTTTTTCTGACTAAACCTTCTTACTGAACTGTTAATTCAATTAAATATTGGTTTTATTGCATAATTGTTAGTTGACGACTAGTCGGCATAATTTGCCGACTAGTCGGCACCTGCCGACTAGTCGGTTGAGCTGCCGACTAGTCGGCTTTCCCGACTAGTCGGCGACTAGTAGGCCCATCTCTACATAGAATAGATAATAGTAGAGATATTATACAAATACATAATAATAAATATTACTTCGGTTAAAATTAATTATCGCGATAGGTATAGTAGGTACTTAATAATTGTACAATAATAAGTATTGCACTAGGCCTATTTAAGCTTCTATAATAAGCTTTAATTATATTACTCACCTAGGTACCAGTAAACGAACTGAAGGCTTTATTTTTTTTCAAAACAGTTGTAATTTAATGTTGATAATTTTTCGTAAAAGATTTTGAAGTGTTAGTGACATTTTGCAAAATTACCAACAATGAAGTATGAACTATTTATTGCTTGTAATCTTGCAACGGCTTAGCGTTTGCAAAAATACTTGTAAAACCAAATATTTCTTATGTTTATTTTTAATGTTCTGGGCATATATCGATTAGAAATATTTCAAGGAAAAATAACATCTACGAAATTTCACTCGCGGCGAGATTCAAACACGCTTTTCTAAGTCAGCGTGTTAACCAATCACACTAGACAAGTATATTCCCGAATTTAAGAAGACAGTCTACCTACTCTTTCTCCTTTAGAATAGAAATAAAATTCCGAAATAATAGAAAATGAAAAAAATCAAAACGTAGGGGCATGGTCATGGCAGATATAGGACTTACGGCATAAACATTTTATCTTTCTAATATCCTTATCCAGGGAGAAAACAGTCGACTACTTTTGTAAAGTTTGTATGGAGAAAAGAGTACCAAGGTAGACTGTCCCCTTAAGAATACGTAGCTAGGTTTATCATGTGCTTCTGTCTACTATTTTCAATTCTGTGATTTGATTTGAACGCATCTTCCGACAGGAACCAATTTCGAATGATTTACCTGAGCGGATGCAAATAATTGAAAATAAAATAAAAATGTTGTTTTCCTTGAAAGTATTTCTGATTCTAAAACTGTGCGACATTTCATTTCCTATCACTTGACTGACGATTCAATTGAATTGCAAGTAAACTGCAGAATAAGGTACTGAACGGTAGGCAGGTCTGTACGGTTCCTGGTTGACAATTTACCATTGTAAATCACTGCGCATCTACACATTTATATAACAGTTACAGGAAATTAACCAATATTCTCAGAATAGGTAATAAATGTATTTCTGATTCTAAAACTGTGCAACATTTCATTTCCTATCACTTGACTGACGATTCAATTGAATTACAAATAAACTGCAGAATAAGGTACTGAACGGTAGGCAGGTCTGTACGGTTCCTGGTTGACAATTTACCATTGTAAATCACTGCGCATCTACACATTTATATAACAGTTACAGGAAATTGACCAATATTCTCAGAATAGATAATAAATGTATTTCTGATTCTAAAACTGTGCAACATTTCATTTCCTGTCACTTGACTGACGATTCAATTGAATTGCACGTAAACTGCAGAATAAGGTACTGAACGACAGGCAGGTACGAGTTCCTAGTTGACAATTTACCATTGCAAATCAGTGCCCATCGACACATTTATATAACAGTTACAGGACATTATCCAATATTCTCAGAATAATGAATGTAGACATTTGGGATAAATATTACAATTATCCAAAACAATTAAATCCTCTACACACATAACATCAATCAATGCAATGAACCGCTTCACAAACAAGTTTTGTTACATTAGCTCTAGGCTAGGGTAGGCTTACGTACATTAGGTACGCTGTTAGCACATCTCTGCCGCGAAACCATAATTGAGTAACCGAACAGTTTCGCCGCGAAGCTCATTAGCATCACAAGTAGTTCAAATTATTTGTATATTTTACCGTCAGAGGAGCAAGACATTATAGGCCAGGGCCGAAGCCTTTAAAAATAGTAAGAATTGGAACTAAATTATAGTAGAATGGAACCCATTGGAAAAGGAAAAGAGTATAACAAAAAACTCGCGCACGATCGGTTCCGTACATTTTTGAATTGAATGAAAGGTAAATTGCGGTTTACAGTTTATGACGTATTAAAAAATAACTACTGGCTAGATCTCGTTTAAACCAATTTTCGTTGGAAGTTTGCATGGTAATGTACATCATATAGGTTTTTTTTATAGTTTTATCATTCTCTTATTTTAGAAGTTACAGGGGGGGACACACATTTTACCACTTTGGAAGTGTTTCTCGGGCAAACTATTCAGTTTTGAAAGTAATGATATTAGAAACCTCAATATCATTTTGAAGACCTATCCATAAATACCCCACACGTATAGGGGTTTGAAGAATTTTTTTTTTGTTTCATTTCTAAGTATGGGGAACCCTAAAAATTAATTGTATTTTTTTCTATTTTAGTGTGAAAATCTTAATGCGGTTCACAGAATACATCTCCTTGCCAAGTTTTAACAGTATAGTTCTTATAGTTTCGGAAAAAAGTGGCTTATTATATTTATTTTTTCACCACATGGACTTAATTTCGAAAAAGCACTGCAATTTTCAATCAAAAATTCTCACGTCAAACAATCTGATTTTTTTTTAAAGTTGATTTGCTTTTGCATCGTGATTTTTTTTATCTCTTGTTGCACGACGAAACCTATATATTTGGATAGAAAAAACCTAAATAAATAGAAAGTATTCTATCACATGTTGTCCTAAAGTGACACGTTTCGGAGATTGAGGCCAATGAAGTTTTAATAGGAAATTATTCGAAAGTTTTAAATTCAATTCAATTCAATTCATTTATTCAGTCAGATAAAAAACAATCCATTGAGGTTAGTAGTTGCTTAGGCTATGTTAGTTATTTACTAATTATCTCAAATTTTATTAACATTATTATTATTTAAATCATATTAATTCCATTAATTATATTCATATTTATTATTGAACCAATAATTATTATTTGTATTAGACCTCATGTGGATCTGATTCCAATGTCTCACCAGTGGATCGTCTAATCTCTCCAGCAAGGTGTTCAGAAGACTACTGGAGCTCTCCCGCACACGGCGCATCAGTGAGGCCACTCTTTTACGAATGACTGTATAAAAGCAATCAACCTTAGCCTCCGCGAACATTCCTGATGCGCTACAGTACTTAGGTAGCCCCAGCAGCATTCTGAAACTATTATTGTATTGAATACGTAGAGCATTGACGGATTTTTTTGTGTAATTGGTCCACAGGCTGCAGGTGTACAACAAAAAAACGTTATGTCGCGGATGGTGTACCGATCGGAAGAAAACGTCAATCCAAACAATATTTCCCTTAAAACTATGCCTCTAAACCGTCACGTACCAAAGTTATTCGAGGGCTAAGATTTTAATACTTCATTGGCAAATATCTCCGAAACATGTCACTTTAGGAAAACATGTGATGGAATACTTTCTGTTTATCAAGATCTCCTCTATCCAAATATGTATACCAAATATGGTTTCATCGTGTGACAAAGGATAAATCAAGATGTCTGCAGTCGACTATGACAAGGTCCATAGGTATATGGATTTAAGATGTCCTTTGAGCATAATGCCACGTTGATGTTGTTTCCAGCCCCAATTTGTTGCTGTCAGATCGTTACCCAGCCAAATTTGAAACTGATAATTCGGATTCGAGTTTTTTTAATTTTTTTTGCATTTTCTGAGAAAACATACTACCTATTTTTTTTAAACCATCAGAAAGTAGAGATTTCAAAAATAGTACATTGAAATGTTACATTTGAGTGTGCATTTGTCAGAGGACGCAATTTTATTTTTAGATATCAAGGGACCCCCCCTTGAGTTTTCTGATGAGAAGGTGGTTACAGGTGCTTCATCAATCCATAACCAGTAGCACACGGTCTGATTCTACAGGTAAAAGTCCAAAAGTTAGTAATTTACTACTCTCTGAGGAACTATTCTGCTCCGAAGAATGCTTGAATGAATTCTGCTGCTCATCACTCCGAAGATCCTCGTCCGATCCATGTTTTTTTTTATGGAGCCACCTTGGGACTTCTACCTTCCGAATAAAAAAATAATCATCAAAATCGGTTCATAAATGACCAATAGAATTTGTTTCTCAAATTTCAATGGATTAATGCTTAAAACTTTTTATTTTTAGTTCTACGACTAAAAGTTACTTAACAAAAGTTGTAGATAATCTTATTTGCAAAACAAAATGTCAGACAGCGAAGTCTCAGTAATAGGGTCCCGTTTTTACCTTTAGGTACGGAACCCTAAAAACAGAGATTGGAGAAAAATTTGTTAATTAACAATGGTCTAACTTTTTGAAAAATCGACGTAAACATTTTTTTTCACCAAGGTTTTTTTCGTTCAAGTGTCTAGATTACACCATAATTTATTCAAATTTTTAAATCGTTATTTAATACTATAAAAACAATATTTGAGATAATATACCGATTTTTGCCTATGCCGCAACAACCACGCGGAGACCTATTTTCAACGGTTTTTTTAAATATAAATAATAGAGATAGAGTTCCGGGAGTTAGGACATTACTAATGGAAATATCCTCCTCTTTCAGGATCTTTTTTCAAAATTCCTTATATATCATTATTTTAGAAATTAATAACGAAAAACTTAATACCTTTTTTTTCTAATCTTATTTTGTTAATAACAATCGCATTTTTTTATGTGCTTAAAAAACATTTTTCTAGACGTCATTCCGAATCGAATGAGCTATCGCACATATTTTTAGGAGCTTTACTTCTATTTAACACGTTTTTAAACTTGTGAACTAGTCTAAAAATGTTTATACAAAAGTTGTCTATATTACCTAGAACTTTGCGATATAACTTTTTTCCATAGAACTTATATTTTGGCTGGAAATCAAGAGAAACGTTTTTTACCCTTAAAAACCCACCTGATGGGTGTTCCCGACCTCAGATCGCCCGTAAATTATTTTTCCTGTATTTTTTGTTATATTCTTTTCCTTTTCCAATGGTTTTCATTTTACTATAATTTAATTCTTTTTCAAAAATTACCAACCCTGGTATATTAATCAAATATCAACTATAATCATGTTTCGTTATATACATTTCGTCGACAAACACAAAGAAAAGCTGCCAAATGTCCAAATAAGTGCATTAGGTTGAACATTTCGCTACCTAGATACTATTTCGCAAGTCAACGCGAAACTTGTGCAGTTTCGCGGCGGAGATCTGATACAGACATTTCATGTTATCAATTTACAAAATGAAATGTCAGTGTGAAAACAAAATATGTTTCTGATTACATAAAAGGTGAAATTATGAATATTGTAACAAAAAAATGATAAACATGAGTTTAGATGAGCGCGCTACGTCATAGAACATAATCATCACATCACTTACCATCAGGTGAGATAGTGGTCGAACGCTCATCTATCGTGTGTATAAAACACATAGGAAAATAATGGTTGGTCCCGAAGTGAAACACAATTATATGTACCTACCTACTTCCGATTATAGGACTAAATGTAGTAAACATAGGTACCTGTCCCTGGCCATATTATTAGACGCAATGTAATTTTTCCGTTAATTGTAGGTAAGTTGGAATTATTTCGCGGCAAGTAGCATATTCTACGAAATACTCCAAGTATTTGATGCGATATTTCGTCAAATTAATATAATATTTAAATCGCGTATTAAAATAATGGCTACCTTTTTTTTATAAAAGGATAGGTACTTTAAAAAAGAAAATAGCTCATAGGATTTATAATAAAAGTAGGTAAGAAATTTTATTGTTGTTAAAACTCACATCGCTATTTAATGCCATTAAAAAAGTTATCAAAGTGGGATAATTAACAAAACCATGGTAAAATTAAAAACAAAAACTACATCCTGCACTCTGAAGACAAATTTTAGACCTCCCTTGCTCCGTTCTTTCGGTAAAAAATAGAATGTAGCATAGCAAAAACAAATTGTTTAATAGAGCGTTGTAAATAGGTCGAATGAATTTTACAATTGTCTAAAATAACAAAATAACACATCTTAGTTAAGCGTATAACAAAGTGGCCAGGACACCTATTCTATAACTCAAAAGTCTCCTCAACTCTGATATTTACTTCTTTCGAAAACGGTTAAGAATTTGTGGAAATTATGCAAAGCAAACCTTTGGAATGCTAGCGATTTCTTGCAAATTTACCAAGAATTGAAGAAGAAAGCATTTTAGAATTTTTAGTTCTTAAATTCGTGCTCAGGGACTGTTACTAAAATTTGTGCACAAGTCACCGAAATGAAAAAAATATGCGACGAGAAATTATTTCGGCTAATACTTGTGGGTATCTTTAGGGAAAGAAAGATTTATTTATTATGCTTGTGTTTCACTTCAAACAATTTTGATAATTTGTTGTTATTTAAATTTTGAAGTTATAACACCTAATATTCTACAAGGTAATAGATTTTTAATTTACTTACATCCAATAAATATGAAAGACTCGCCATTCTGCCGGGTAAATGATTTCCCCTAATAATGTTTCACGACCGGCACCGTTTAATAAAACAAATCTTGCGAAGAGAAATTTACGATGCAAGAAAATAGTTTTTTAATGATTTAACCCCAAGGTATCTAATACTTCTATTAACATCGAAAATCTGGATTGAAACATGTACATAAACCGTTCAAACTAATTTCGTTCCCGCCTAGTTAAATACCGCCGGTCAACTTCTACGATGATATTTCGCGGAACTCCGTCGGAGCGAGCGGCAACCGCTTCGAACTGGAGCTAGTGACGAGATGACCAGGTTCACTGAGAAGCAGCGCTCAATTCCCGTAGGCGGAGGTTGGCGAGGGGGTGCGCATGTCCCTTGCTCTGTTCGTCCGGCCATTTGACAACTACTTTTGTGCTGGAAGGCGGCAACGTGATAGGGGGTTCGACGAGTACGGGTAGCGCCCCCTCTCTACCGGGCAACACGTGCCCTATTAGAGCTCCAACGCGGCGGTACATAAGCTGCGGCATCGGTTGCGGAACTGAGTCCCGATCTACGTGTGATGAACCCATATGAGCAACCACGATCACGGGGTCGTTTTCCTGTGGCATCACATCGTTGAGCGCCCGTATAAGCACCGGGGAAGCGGTCTGAGGTCCGGCGCATGTTGACACTCCGCTCACTCTCGCGTTCAGGTTTTCTAGCACATTCACCAGCTCGAAGAGACGATCGTCGCACAGTACTGGGTTGTCTGTAATTAAAATATCACTATCATTATTAGCATACAAGTTATATTTATACGTGTTTCATTGTTTTAGTAGGTCGTACAATCGCAAAAATAATACGTATTTTGTAAAATAATACAGTCGCTTTAGCAAACACAAGAACTAAAATAAAAAAGTCATTATGTAGTTCGCTCAGCAATTCTGCCTTTCTACTTAAAGTTCAATGCAGCTTATTATTATATAAAATGAGATGCAAACAATTTGATAATATCACCATTAGTATCGATGAGCAAATGTGATAGCCGAGGTAGGTATACTAATATTATATAGATAAACGTACCTTGAAGGTAAATCTTCAATATTCCGGGTATCCCATTTATTGTACATCGAGACTTCGATACTAAATCGTAGTTCACGGTCTGTATCTGGTTGAACGACAAATCAGCCAAGCACAGTGATGGTAACCCATGGAAATCTTTGTCCAGGATTGTTATATTGTTATGATGTGCGATTAGTTCTTCAAGTGATGGCAAGAATGTCTGTAAAATACGGTGAAGCTGTATGTTTTTGGTCATTGACGATTTTTGATATAACAAGATACTTTCGCTTAGCCTTTTATGTGCGCAAACGAGAAATCGCAATGCTTCTAAAGCAGTTGTTATAAATTTAGTACAACTTCAAACAAACCTTCGATGTTTCCTCTAACGTCGTGATGCGGTTGTGTGACACATCAAGTAATCTCAGGTCTTCCAATCCAATCAGATCATCTGGTGATATTTGTTGGAGTAAGTTATTGCTCAGATTAAGCCTTAAGAGACCACGAAGTCCCATCAGGGCTCCACCTAGGCTCAGAATGTAGTTGTGGTCCAAGCGTAGTTCCAGCACCCGAGTTTCAACATCAACTAAATTCTGAAATTAGTTAGAAGACAATAGAATTAATACATTAAAGATACAAACATAAATTTAAATAAATAGGTAATTATTTTTGTTGATCTAACTAAATCAATGATTTATGTTATTGGTCAAGTTGCTTGTTACAATATACATGTATTATGTATATTGTATTTATATTGTACTTACTTCCATGTTTCCAGTCACGAGAGAAATTTTGTTGTGAGATAAATCGATAACTGATAGTCTTTTGAGACCTTTAATTTCTTGTAACGAAAATTCAGTCATTAAGTTATGTGTTAAGTTTAGATATCTTAATGATTTTAAACTCCGTAGCGAGCCATTCAAAGACTTCAGTTGGTTGTATGCAATATCCAAATCTGCCAATTTTTCCGCTTCAATGAACTCGTCTTCCATCAACTGAAAATAATTCAATAGTGAAATCGAAGTGCATAGGTTTACGTCCTATTTATTATTAAAAATGAAATGAAATTTATATTGGCTTAGAAATATGATAGGTACACAATGGTTTTTAAAAATAATGTTATTTGATTGTCGATTTGTAATATTTATTACAAAAACTAAATTTCAAATAAACTAATAGAAAAAATCCCAATTTGTACATTATTTTATTTATAGCAAGTCGACTACACACACATTAGGGTCGTCGCAAATCATTTAATATTAATATAATGTATGGCGTAGGAAAGCGTTATCGCGAAAAAACGGATAATTAGACAATGTCTATGGCATTTCTCAATTTTACTGTTGTTAGTTGGTTAGTTAGTTAGTTAGCCCGGTTAGTCCAATTAGCCGGACTCGATGTCCGAATAAAAAGTAGCATATAAGTCGAGATCCAAAGCTATTTGCACACCTAATATGGTTGAAATCGGGTAAGCTGTTTCATCTATACTAATATACTAATATTATAAAGAGGTAACGTTGGTAACATGTATGTATGTATATATGCCAAAACGCCTTTAGGGTATCCAACTCTTTGCTCTTGGGTTTAACATAAAGTGTAAGTATGTATGTATGTATATTGGGGGTAATCTCCGAAACTACTGGACCGATTTAAAAAATTCGTTCACCATTAGAAAGCTACATTCACCCTGAGTAACATAGACTACTTTTGATCCCGATATTCTTACGGGATCGGGACATACGCGGGTGAAACCGCAGGAATCTGCTAGTCTTATATCTTTTAGATGACATTAATTATTATCTATGATTGTACGTCTGTCTACTTACATATTCTATTTTATTAAATGAAAGGCCTATTCTCATCAACTTTCGCGACTTTTGAAGTGCTCCTTCTAAAGATTTTATGTTGTTGCCATAGAAGTATAGTGATTCGAGTGAAGGCATCTGTTTCAAGTCTTTTGGTAAACTGTGTAACTCATTATGAGCTGCGTGAATTAAAAGTATCCTTTTCGCTTTCTGAAAAATAAGACTTAGTTTATATTTATGTCGACGACGACGACCTTTGTGGCGCGGCGTGCGAAACCACGACTACAATGCAGAAGGTTGCGGGTTCGACTCCCGCCGCAGTATTTATGCTTAAAAAATAAATATTTGTGTCTGGTCTGGATGTCCACCTATATAATTTATAATATGTACCTATGTATTTAAAAATGAAAAAAAAATATTGGGAAGTATGTATTTTATCCGTTGTCTAGTCACCGTAACACAAGCTTAGTCGCTTACCACGGGGCTAGATGGCGCTGTGTGTTGTTGACAGTTTTTTTAATTATTGTTATGTCCCTTACTTATGTCCACAAAAATTAACATAGCAATTAATAATAATTATTAACTGACATTCAAATTTCTGAACTACAGCCTACTACACGTATTTCTGTCATTGAACTATTCCAAACAAATGTCCCTTGTCTAGTCACCGTAACACAATCTTAGTAGCTTACCACGGGGCTAGATGGCGCTGTGTGTTGTTTACATAATTTATTTATTTATTCATATTACATTAGTATGATTTTAAATTAAGTATGTTTTATATTTTGTCAGTTTTAGGTAAAGGCACGTCTATTCATATTTTGATGTAGTAAAATAAAAAAAAATCTAAGCTTATAGGACATTGAAGGACCTAGTACACCTGAAAAGATATATTTTGGTTGGTGAATTATTATAAAATAGCATTTGTTGCAAATTGTTCCTAGATTAGTACATGTAATAAATAATTCATACAGTAGGTAATAATAAAAACTTGTAGATCTGCGAACAGTAGACCTCGCGGGCACTTGATTGGAAGGACCTACATAGGCATTTAACCACTTTAAAAAAAACAAGAAATTTTGGGGAAGGAGCTTGTGATGAAAATGGTACAAGAAGTGCGCTAAAATTGCAGTACCCTGTAGATTGGCCGCAATATTCTAAGGTTACGAGTCGAAAAGTGAGCGATATACTGATTCGCTCATCATTACAGCTGTAAGAAGTCCACTGCTGGACATAAGCCTTCCTCATAGATTTCCAGATGCTTCGGTCATAAGTGGCCTGCTTCCATCGTGAACCCGCGGCCTTAACCAAGTCGTCCGTCCATCTCGTTGGTGGACGTCCAAAACGTCCAACTGATTCGCTCGGTACCTCCTAATCTTGAATGGTCGTCTTAGCGCGGTCATTACTTAAATAAGTAGCTGGTAATTTGTGTAGCAAAAAAAACATTTTCTCGAGCTCCTTCGTGAAAAGGCACATTAAGCAGTTGGTCCCGGTTATTATCTGTGATAGCAGTCGTTAGGTCAAGTTAGAGGCCTTTGGGGCGACCTGTAAACTCTTACACTAGATGAGCCACACCAAACTTTAATCAATTAACTTTAATATTTTTTATTTTAATGTTAAGTAATTAAATATTAAATTAAATATATGGCGCCTAACGAACAAATCATACTTGACGTTACTGCGTCGCGGGCGATTTCTGTACATTATATACTATTATCATAATCAAGTCCCTTTTAAGAGGAGTATCAACGTCAACGACCTTGAAACTAAAAATCCCTGTCGGGCTCATCGAAAATTGTTGATTATTTCATGGCGGAATGTCGTAGAACTTTTTTTTGTGCACAGATTGTAGGTGACATTGTTTCCTACATTTTGGTGTAGTTTTAAGACAAGAACCTCCTATTGGTGCAAAGCCTATCCAAATTTTAGACAAAAAATGTCTGATTTGGCTAAAATATCGATAGGCTTCAATACGTTTCGACATATTTGTATGGAAACTGCACTAAAATATCGGAAATAATGTCGCCTACAATCTGTACACAAAAAAAAGTTCTACGACATTCGGTCATGAAATAATCAACAATTTTCGATGCGCCCGACATGGATTTTCAGTTTTTCAGAATAGGGCCCTTAAAGTAAGTACCTAGACCAACTTAGATAAATGCAAACTTACAACTGGCAATTCATTGTCAATAGATTTTAAATTATTCGCGTTTATAAAAATCCATTCCAAGTCGTCCAATTCTCTAAGTGCGCCGTTTAATGTGGTCAATTTGTTAAGACCAAAGTGAACGTGCTTCACAGCTTTGGGAACGGCTTCTCTCTCTATTTTTGATATCTGATTATCTGCCACCAATAGATGTTCTACTTCTTGTAAATCCTAGAAAATAGTAATAACGGTTATAAACATTAATACAAGCGTAAAATACATGGTAGGTAACTTTATTAGATCCACTTTGCCGTGTAGCCCCAGCATAGAATAGGGTTACCCCATCTCTTCCGGTGGGTGTCGTAAATCGCGACTAAGGAATCTAAGCGAGATTAGCAAACCTTAAGTTCTCCCCGCGCGGTGGCGGATAAACTGCTTGATTCCCTAAGAGGGTTGGTGTCAGGCAGGCGGCCGGGCGTAAAAAGATTGCCAAATCTAATTCCAGAAGGTATGGTCAATGATGACTTACCGACTGCGTCAACCCCAAATAAAAAAAAACTATTTGGGGTTTAGCGGACCCCGGGCTCCCGAGAGGGATGCAACCGGGAACATCGCTCGGATAAAAAAAAACATTATTAGATCCACTGGTGTTAAATTTTTTGTAAAACGAATGCACCTCAATCTTAAACTATTTTTTTTAATGGACCCCTCACTCAGCATAATTAATATAATGTACCTATGTAATACAATACAATAGTAAACGAAGTCTTTTGGATCTATTCTAACGCATTTTACACAAAGCTTACACGATACATAATATATATAGAAATCTAGAATATTCTTTTTTACCTTGAAATCATCGACGGAAAGTTTTGTTAATTTATTTCTGCACAGATCCAAAGTCTTGACATGTGGTAAATGCTGCATGACATGGCGAGGCATCTCAGGTAATGAATTATCAGCTAAGCTGAAGTATTCCACTAATTCTAGTTTCGTAAATGCACTCTCCTTCAGTTCACTGGAAACATAAATTAAAATAAATTATTATTATTAGTGAGCAGTTGTACTTATAATTCACTAGCTGCGGTTTCACCCGCGTAACGTCCCGATCTCGCAGGATTTTCGGGATCAAAAGTATTTTATGTCCTACTCCCGGTTCTAAGCTACCTCTCCACCAATTTTCAACCAAATCGGTTTAGCCGTTCTCGAGTTGTTAATGGTGTAACTAAAACGACTTTCTTTTGTATAGGTATACCTATATATTAGGTAAACTTACGCACAAGTTAGATAAAAAGTCGGTTAATAAAACTACGGTTAATTTGTAAGTATAAGTACCTATAACCTATTTTTTATCATTTGAATAGGTTTATAACTTAACTACCTATCCTTAAATGATGTCAATATCTTTATGTCGTCCTTTATATTATTACACTAGCTGACCCGGCAAACGTTGTTTTGCCTTATAAATTATAGATAGTAGCCGATTCTCAGACCTACTGAATACGAAAATAAAATTTCATAAAAATCGGTCAAGCCGTTTCGGAATAGTACGGTAACTAACACTGTGACATGGAAATTTTATATATTAGAAGATATTATATTCGCGAGAGTCAAAGCAGTTGTAAAGTATTCTTAAATTAATATTTATAATGTAGGCCTAATAATAAAGGTATATCAGTAATACACCCAAACATCACTAATACTACCACGAAGATATAGCGACGGCTGTTACCCTTACAAGTGTATGTACCCGAACATAAGTATAGGTACTCATATCGACCGCAAGATTTCCCACTTTCCAAGGGTCGTATCTACTCACGAACTGGAAGTGCGAAAAGAGTAAGCACTTCAACACCATCCTTCGGCTTTAGTGTCGCAAAGCTGACTTGTTGGTCCAATTTCCAATGCATTGGCTGGTGTGGTCACTAATAAAGGCAGATTGGACACTAGGTCATGAAATCATTACAATTATCAGTGGCCACTGAAGATGCCCCGTTTGAATCACAAGTGAATATGTGAATAAAGTCAACTTTATTTTTTATTATTTATAAACTAGCAGCGTTTCGAGGTCACACGCGTAACTCTCGATCTGATCCCGATCAGATTTTCCCAAAACACCTTTCTTAGTGGATCCATACACACCACAAGGAACACACTCTCCAAATTGCATGTCTTCAGGACCAGTGGTTGATTTGAAGGAAAGTTGATTTAGAATACTACAATTGGTTGCAGTCGTCTTATTAACTTGTTACAATAACGAATTAGGTACTTAGCCGTACCAGTACATAATAATTATGAACGTAACAGCGAGATGTCCCATGTCTTCGGACCGTGGTGAGTCCTAGGACATGTTGGTTTCCTCACGATGTTTTACCTTCAACGTAAGAGCGATGTTATTAGGGCACATACCTTTTTCTTAAAGAAAAATACATTGATGCGCGGTCGGCCTGGATTCGAACTCACGACTCTCGGAATGAAAGCCGGGGTATCTACCACTAGACCAACACCGCTCTTAAACAAAATAAAATTAGATAGTTTAGTTAGATGATTACCTACTGATTAGACATCAGTTACAGTTTTAATCCAGCTGAAATAGTTTGAGAACCGCTGTCACTGGCTTTCAAAGGAATACATTGAGCCGTACCTAGCTAGATAGATACGTAGTAGAGATAAGATTGAATTTGCTACTATATTTACTGCAGCCGTAGTACCCACGTGCCGTCTCGCGAAGGTACGTTCTATACGTTCCGGGCGCTAAATATTAAATTGTAACCAGGGGTCGGAATAGGTAGAGTCATTTTATGTACTTGCATCATGATAGCATAACATGGATATGCCTTGTTTTCAAGAAATGTGGAAATCATTCCGGAATTCCGGAATTGCATCAAATACATAAAATATGATTAAAAAACAAAGTTTACATCGTCTACAATGACAGAAAAAACCGGTTAAGTACGAATTGGGTTCACGCAACGAGGGTTCAATTCACACTTTCACGTAGGTGATTTCTAACTTGACATGTGAAATTTAAGTTTTCTGTTAAGTTTCATGTAGGTACAATGCACAATATAGGGACGCCCTTTATTTTTTTTAACTGACCAAAAAAAAACGAGAACGATAAATTAATTTTATGTGAATTACTTTTCTAAAATGAAATGAGCACAAGTAAAACACAGACGTTTATTGTTTACAATACTTCATAATTTTCAAGTTTCAATCACATTTATATTAAACCATTTTTAGGTAGGTATATCTGTATGGCAAAAATTGACAGTGCCGCGCACTGTGTGGGTGCGTAAATCCACTATCCACTAGATTGAAAATATGTACTAGGGAAATAAGCACTTCAAATCTTGAAGAGATCTTCATCTTGCCCTTTTCCGAAATTGTTTGGGAATCGACACAGTAGGTACACATGTCTTTAATGACCATTCTAACCACTTAAATATATAAAGAAACTTATTATGTAGCTATAAACCAAAATTAATTTTGACTACTTTTTATAAAGATGTTTCCACGGATATTTTGATAAAAAGTATACTCGAATCGCAGTATACACGGATCGCACTAGGTGTATATGATTTAAGTGCGGGGCGCAGTTAATGGCACTCAATCTTCATCGTCATCTGTTACAATTTCAGCATTGTAGGCTGTACAATTAAAATAAATAACCATCAGTTTTTCCATATTTTCTATTTTTAATGAATGTCTTTTTACATCTAATCTCCATTTGTAGGTCGAAAATGACCTTTCCACGGCAGTAGACGTGAGTGGTGCATATTTAAAACACATTATTTGTTCATTAGCTTCATTTTTTTTCAATTTTTTCGCTATACTCACGAATTAGGTCCAAATATGGGTTGCGTTCCATAACGTATTCGATTTTATTTTATTTACGTTATCTGGCTAGTTATTGTTAATATTATTAAATATTAAACGTTTATTTCAAGTCAAAAGAGTTGAGAAAATAAATCATGTTACGTAGCAATTTTGTCGGGATTTTTTAAAATTTCGGAATACCGCTGCGGCGGCATGTCTTTATTAACATACAGGCCCCTGTTTCATAAAGCTGACAATCCGACAGGCGCGACATATGTCGAGAACCGACAATTTGACAATTTTTCTGTTTCATAAAGCCGACAGGCGACAAAATTGTCATGGTGGAAAATTTACAAATAAGTCAAATTGTCGCGACAATTTGACATTTTTCTGATTCATAAAACTTTTTGCGTGACAGGTGACAGGTGACAATTTGTCGGGAAAAACTTGACAATTTTGTTTTATGAAACACAAAATTGTCGTGACATATTGACATATTTGTAAAGTTGTCCGACATTTGCGACAGGCGCTTACCCTTCTGTCTCGAAAATCGTATTTTGAATTTTGAAGACGTTAAACTGTTTTGGTCCGTATTGAGGTTTTTATTTTTTCATTTTTTAATTACAAAAATGGTTTTTACATCGAGCAGCGAAGAAAGTAGCGACGATGAATATTTGGAACAAATTCAAACAAGGAGCCAAAGACGTACATTTAAATGTAGAAGTAATTTCTCCTTCACAATTACTGATTTCTGCTTTAAAGAAAAATTTCGGGTATGTAAAACCACGGCTCATTTTTTGATTGAATTGAATTATTTAAAAGAGTAGAAAGCTACATTCGCCCTGAGTAAAACAGGCTACTTTTGATCCCGATATTCCCACGGGATCGGGACTTACGCGGGTGAAACTGCGGGACGCAGCTAGTACATAATAAGTCGGACAGCCAAACTATAAAACACAAAACTGCACAACTTAATTAAGTATGTAGGTGCAATTAATTTTTTCCTTTTTTTTAAGTCGGTTTTTATTTTTTTCTGAAATACTTTTATAAACAACAATACTAGCTGCGTCCCGCGGTTTTACCCGCGTAAGTCCTGATCTCGCGAGAATTTCGAGATAAAAAGTAACCTATGTGTTATTCTAGGTCTCCTATCTATATTCCAAGTTTCATCGCCATCGGTTCAGTAGATTTTGCGTGAAGGAGTAACAAAGTCACATACAGACATACATACATACAATATTTCGCGTTTATAATATAAGTAAGAAGTAGGAATAGGAAGCAGAATAGGACTATTTGCAAATATCTTAAAAGTTGACAATTGTCGCCGTTTTCTTGACATATATGTCACGATAATCCGACATATGTCGGCGACATAATTGTCGCCTTTTTCTTGACATATGTCGCGTTTATGAAACGCGTCCGACAATTAAAAATATGTCAAGGTTTCACCTGTCTCTTTTAAATAAAATTGTCACATTTATGAAACAGCCTCAGCGTGACAATTTGACAAATAAGTCAGTTCTTGACATAAAAGTCGGGTTGTCGGCTTTATGAAACAGGGGCCTGTGGTTAAGATCATTAAACCGGAAGCAATCGACCTACTCTGATAAAATTCCGAAAGATTGTAATAAAATTTTGGTATTCCGAAAGCATGTCCATGTTAACATCTACAATCATGTAAATTTGAGGTCAGTAACCCTATTTGACTCTACCTATTCCGACCCCTGATTGTAACACAGAACTAACTTTGAACTTAGTTTTACAGTTACAGTAATATTTGTATTGTTAAATCTTGTATTCAAGTTAAACAGAATACTTTTTAACTGCTTGCACTAGATAAATTAAAATAGGTGTTAAAATATATATGACTAGCAGAGTCCCGCGGTTTCACCCGCGTAAGTCCCGATCCCGTGGGAATATCGGGATAAAATGTAGTATATGTTACTCAGGGTGAATGTCATTCATTTATTTGTATTACCTGTGGTATTATTATGTATTACATAACAACGCTGAGGACGGGCAACGGGCGCTGAGTCTCGTAAAGTGCAGAAGTATGCAGACATCCCTGGCTGTTACTTGTTCACTCCTTTGGGTTTTGAGACCATTGGGTGTTGGGGGCCTAGTAGTAAGGTTTTTCTTAGGGACTTGTCGGCGCGTCTTGTCGAGGCGTCTGGTGATCCCAGGGCTGGTAATTTCTTGTCCCAGCGGGATAGCCTAGCTATCCAGCGTGGGAACGCTGCCAGCGTTTTGGGCACCATGCCGCGGGAGGGCGGTGCCGACAACTTCTTATTGCTTTAGATTTTAAGTCTTTTTTCTTTTTTGTATTTTATTGTTTTGTTAAAATGTTTGACTTGTTTTATTACATAACACAGTAATGTCAAATACCTAAGTAGAAGATAAAAATAAAAAAATATACGATCGAATTGAGAACCTCTTCCTTTTTTTTTGAAGTCGGTTACAAAAAAGTCATTTAATAATCTATATTTAATATAAAAGAAAGTCTTGTTAGTTGCAATATTTCCATTCGGCTTCTTATTTTTTGTTCTAATTATTGTTTTTCTATATGTTGTTTGTTGTCTTTTATTGTAACTTTTTTATATTTTGTGCCATGTGTCTTTTTGTCAATAAAATGCTTTCTATTCTATTTTAATACAAGAACGGCTAAACCGATGAAAATTGGTGAGGAGGTAGTTTAGAACCAGGAGAATAACTCTATTTCCTCTATGGCGGGGACAGCTAGTATAAGTAATAAAATTACCTAATTAGATACATTTCCCTAAAAAATATTTATGTCATGGAGAAAGGGAGGATTAATTCTTTATTTCCTAGAAAATTGTAGAGGTTAAATTTAAAGATTTGCAGGCGATCGCAATCTTTGATGAACCGTGGTATATGTTGACGCTGTGCAGAACACATTTGTTTGAAATAGTTGGAGCTTAGATGTATGAGCGTGAAGAGCTATGTTACCCCCACGTCTACTGCCTGCAGGCAGCACCACTTCCAAAATGTTTAGACAGTTCAAATGCAGCCACCTCTTAATGTATAGAGCAAATACCGCTAGGAGATTGTACATTTAGATGTAGGTATAGGTACTTTATATCTTTACACGGTTCTGTTTCTCCATATTCAAATGACACGGATACACCTCTTTTGTCTTTTGCTTTAAGTAGGCCGAACTTTTAAGCGGAATTTCCGCTGAAAATAAAGCTATAACTCATAACACAAGACAGATGCAACATGTCCATGGTATGCAGTTAAAATAGTTCCCAAATTTTGCAAGTGATCTCAGTCTACGAGGGCATACGAAATTGCCATAATTTCTCACATAAAATATTATCAACTGGCCGCTTCCATGTAAATTATGTCCATATGCAAACCTAGGAATTTTGTCGATTCAATTTCGATTCCATTATAATTTATGTCAATATTAAGTGGAGTAAACGATTTTAAACATAGGTAAGTACATGGTTGTTTTCACTACAAAATATTGTTCAATAACGAGGTGATTTAACATATTTAAATGTGTTATTCAACGGAGCTCGATATTTCGCTAGTAATTTCAACTAGCTTGTTCACGAGAATACGTGTAACTGTACTGATTTAATTGTTCTTGTTGTGTGTTCTTCCGTCGTATGTTTACATGTCAGGGTTGTTATGTTGTTAGTGTTACTAAACGGTGCTACCATCCGCAAAGAGGGTAGATTGTTAATTAATGTTAAGATTGAAATGCCATACGCATAGATCATTAGATAATATAAATGATAAACAGAATCGGATCTGTAATCTGTCTCCAATTATTTAATAGGATTTCAGCAAACTATGATTTTTATTGATTTATTTTATTGATTTTATTTTTATTTATTTTGTGTAATAGCTGTTCTACCCAGAAAGTTCAAAAAAAAATCAAAGTACGTTTATTCATTCGGATATTAGCAAGATATCTCTTTGAAATGTCATTTTTTTTATATTTATTCTTCTCTACTGTGTCTTCGGAACGCGACCTCCATGACATGAGAAGAAGACACAAGAAACTCATGGGGATTTTTTGTATATATTTTTTTGCAGTAATCATGTGATTTACATTGTCGCATATATATTATTGAAGAAAAGAAAAGTGGAACTGGAGCAATAATCATATACTGACCTACAATCAGAGAAAAGTGTGATATAAAAAAAATAATGTCAAGTCTACCCAAACCACAAACGTGAACTAAATAAAACCTTTTAAAAATAATTGATTTCCATTGAAGTTTTAAAATAAATGCCAACATATCATATAACACAAATTTGGAAGTAGCTACCTAATCAGTATTATCACAGTTTATCTAATAGTTGTAAGTAATAGTTGACGCGCCTCGCGCCTCGCCACAATACCCACAACCTACAACTATAGTGTGTAATTTATTTTAGTAGTAGGTAATAATGTTTTAATTATTTTATTAATGCGTGTAGGTAGGTACTATAATAATCACTATCGATGAAGTCCATACCTCTGATTTCACTGGCCAGCGAGCGTGTCATTTGATAATAAATAAATAAGGTTTATAAAATATTAAATATTGTATGTATTGTCATAGATACATTACACCGAACAACCATAACTAAAAATTAGATCCTACAAATGAATTAAGCTACGGTGAGAATTGAAGCTTTCTGAATCGCATGCGGATGCGATTCAGAAAGCAAATGCAGTCAGTGTAAGACGCGGCGGCCACCTTCTTCAGTGTGCTGAAGCCACGTGAAGCAGCGGTGAACAGGATGCATCAAGTAACATGCAACTAAGCGGTTGTAATGCATGTGAGTGCCAGTTTAGTAAACACAAATGTGAGGGGTCAACGTTCCGGGGTTATCGATGCAGGGGCGGCGCCTAACGGTCGCATGGTCGGCTGCGACCGCGCCACAAACAACCGTGTTGCGTTGCTCTGTCCTATACATAACATAACATAACATTAGGGTAACGTCGCGTCGTCGTAGCCTCGGGCGATACCCGCGTCAGGCGGCAAGGGTGGTAGGTACTCATCATTTGCCACTGATACTTTCGTAAAACTTATCTTAAACTCGATCTACGAAATTACGTAGCATTATCTACGAATTTACGTAGCATTCCGAGATATTTGTACACATCTAATATCTAAGTTATTCTTTAGTACCTAAACCTAAATTATTTTCACTGATCGAGATGCCAGACGGTACCTCTGAGAGTAAATATCCGCGGAAATGAATGATTATAATATTATAGCAGGTATTTCAAAGGTTTCGTAGCGTTCATGCTGATACAAAAAAATATCCTACCGTGACAGCTCCAACGCAATCGATTTTTAAAGTAGGTAGGTACCTACCTACATTATTATGTACAGATACATACGAGTGGGTACCTCTAGTCCAAACAGACATTGACGTTCTATCACAAAAACGTTTTCAACAATAAGTAGAGAGTAGGAAATGAGTACTACTCATTTCGGTTATCAACTGTTTCTTACTGTTTCTTAGTTAGGTAAGTATATTTATGGAATATCAACTGAACTGTGCATTGATGTCATAACTGTTATTGACTCAATAAAGCGGAAAATAACATACACTGATGTACCTCCGAATCTAAATATAATCCCAGTGTTTGTTAGCTATTAGGTTATTCACTAATTAAACTAAGATATGTGAATAAATAGTAGCTAAGTGGACCCTTTACACGGTACCAACTTCCAAACTATTCCACCACTATTCCACTAATCAAGCCAACTCAGTCAAACAGTAAAAAAGCATCGTGTGAATAGATGATTTTATTTTTAGTGCCTAACTGGCATGTCAGGTTGTTGCAACAGCTGATTGCGTAACTCTGTTGCTAACAAAACTCGATTGAAATAATACATATTTTCCATTTTTAGGGTTCCGTACTAGGGCATGAATCCCGGGATCCCGGGATATCGTAATCCCGGGATCTCGGACGCAAAAGTTCGATATTTTAATCCCGGGATTGAGTGATCCCATATCGAGATTTGAGCAATTTACTATTTGGGTATAAATTAAGGTTTTTAGCTATATTTTTCCTCATGGAATGATTGAATGGAACTATTAAAATTAAACTATTAAAATTAAATTAGTCTACCCCTGAGGAAGAGATCTGTAAAGATTTAGAAGCGTAGGGAATTGGTAAAATGTTTAAAACAATAAAAGTAAATTGATTCATTGCAATTTTTAAGACAAGTATTTTTTATACAAACTCGCATGCAATTTTTTTCTGCTAACATCATTTTAGTGGCGCGCCTAGAATTTGGCGCGAAAGTTTAGACACTTTCGGGTTTAGGTTATTTGTCCGCCATATTTCCAAAATGATGGGGTGGACGGCCCTCGGGGTAACTTATTTACGTAATGAAACCACTAGAGTCTTAAATATATTTTATATTTTATATTTAACACATTTTTATTGTATTAAATTCGCTTTTTTAACGATATCTAAAATCCCAGTATCAATCCCAGGATCCCGGGATTGAGCTCTTAAATCGATATCGCCCCGGGATTGAAAACCTTCCGATATTGCATGCCCTATTCCGTACCCAAAGGGTAAAAACGGGACCCTATTACTGAGACTTCGCTGTCTGTCCGTCTGTCCGTCTGTCCGTCTGTCCGTCTGTCCGTCTGTCCGTCTGTCCGTCTGTCCGTCTGTCCGTCTGTCCGTCTGTCCGTCTGTCCGTCTGTCCGTCTGTCCGTCTGTCCGTCTGTCCGTCTGTCCGTCTGTCCGTCTGTCCGTCTGTCACCAGGAGGGTTACTTCGGTTCGTTTCGATACGACAACGATACTGTCATAACGATGGTTCTACTGTCACCCTACTATCAGAATGTGACAGTAGAATCATCGTATGACAGTATCGATGTCGTATCGAAACGAACCGCAGTAACCCTCCTGGCTGTATTTCATGAACCGTAATAGCTAGAAGGTTGAAATTTTTTGCGTTTACGGATATATATTTTTGACAGTTACCGTCGCTAGTTTTAATTGCAATGACAATTTGTTAGCGACTGAATGACGTGTTTGGAACGCGTTGGTGGACGGTTCGTCTTGAGTTTTATTTTCGTGAAACCTAGTTATGTTGCGTGTAAATTGTTTAATTTTGGTGGCATATTGATCAATTTAGTTCCGCGAAATATAACGAGTGTAGTGAAATTAAAACTGCTGTACCAAACTCGGAATTGGCGCGTTACTAACAAATGCTCCCATGCGGTTGCAATAAAATCTGTCGCCATTTTTATTGTTCCCAACGGCACTGTTAAACTTCTATAAATGTTTTGTAAATGTTATTTTATCACATGTTAGTAGTGGCTTAAAATTATCCTTGTTGATGGACAAGCCAATTTTTAAGAAACTGAACTGAACTGACGTGAAAAAAAATTAAATAAAAATTTAAAAAACCCACCTGCTTATAAAAAAAATAATGAAATAAAAACATACACATAATAAAAACTGTAAAGAAAATGAAACAAGTCCAGTAGATACCTCGGGACCCATTGACTAGGTACCTAAAATCTAAAATCTCATCAATATACCTTTTGAATAATGGGTCCCGACTGTTAAAGTCGCTATGTTCTGTAACTACTGGACTTGTTTTATTTTCTTTTCAGTTTTTATTATGTATATGTTTTTATATAATTTTTTTTTTAAGCATGCGGGTTTTTTAATTTTTGTTATTTTTTTTTATTTTGCGCTTTTTAGTCAGCATTAGGACCAAGACGTATTATTATATCAATTTTATTGTATTGTAATCGGAATCGCATCATTTCATTGAGGGGGTTATTAAGTTAAAGATTATTCAGCAAGTTGCGGTAATCTAAGGTATGGCCGACTTCTTACCAAGTTTAAACCGTTGTAGATCCCAAATGGTTACACTAAATGAAAAATGGTTAGAAAAACCTAACAATGATTTTCGAATACCTATTCAACGATACCCCACTTGATTATAGTCAGTCAACTTTTGTTTTCTTAACCAACTTTAAGTCGTTGTAGATTCCAAATAATTAAACTAAATGAAAAATGATCAAGGACACCTAAGAATGATTTTTAAATACCTATTTGACGATACCCTACTCGACATAGTCAGTCAATTTTTCTTTTTACAATATGGAGTCTGGTGGTCGCCATTTTGAATTTTGATAACTGTCGTGTCTTTAGTGACACTCCCAGGACTAAGATCATCAAAATCGGTCCATCCGTTTGGCCTCTGGAGCCCCACATAGGAACAAACATACATACATACATACATAGACTGATAAACACAACCCTTCTTAGCGTCGCGCAGTCGGGTAAAAACGACGTGGAATCAACAATTTCAATTGTTTCTATCGAAATTTGTTAGAAACATAGTTACATAATTAGGGGCCAGATAGACGGGCCCTAGATGCATACAAGACGGGATCTGCGGGTACGAGATTTTCGGTAATAAAAAAAACTTACCTACTTGAGAATCAAAGACAACTTGGGGAAACAGACTATAATGTACTAATTCACATACAAAGTCGCAGGCAACACATAGCTGGTCCATAAATGAAGACTGTCTACTAGATTGGCGTGTGTATTGGTTTACAGAAATAACTAGGGAATCTGTATTGTGTATTTAATTAACTGTTAGTGACACCTATTATGTTTCAAGCTCATTTCAAGTCAGTTTTTATCAGAGACATCGGCCTTCGTCCAATGTTTTTATTTACTTTTGTTAATAATTGATACCGTAGTTAGAGTTATTACCCTAACTACTTATTAGGATACGGAGCTATTTACTAAATGTTAAGTTTCACGCGTATGAAATACTTTACAAATAATATATACAAGGCACAAGGTTCGCTGTTCGGTACGAGTCGAACGATTCATAATTGACGTTCTTGGTTGGGCCAAAGGGTAATTAAATTACAAAACGAGACCAGCAAATACAATTAAACGAAGAGCGCTAGCCCGGCCATGGACCGATGCCTGATTGCACACTATCCTCAATCCTACATAATATTATGAATGCGAGCGTAATACTTTGTATGAGTTTGTTATTGTCACGCTAAAATTGCAGAATCGTCCTACTTCAAGATGAGCGTGCTACATTTAGACCATATTATTACTTATCATCGGGTGAGGTGAGATAGTAGTCAAACGCTCATCTATCGTTTATTAAAAATATAAAAAAGAGGAGGAGTGCAATGCAGTCATATACATTTTAATTTTTAATCATTTTAATTTCGGTACACTTTTTGAGTCGATTTGGTTCTCGATAAAAATGAAATCCGTCATTTTATCGAGCGTTTTATTGAAAAGGAAAATCTAGTTTTTTAAAAATCTCTTATTAACAGAAAGTTTGCGGGATAAATCTACCGAAATTTCTAGTCGTGTTTCGGAAATTATAATTTATTCATATGTTGTGACAGCGATTTATGTGTGTCTGTACGATTTTATGTGATACTAGCTGACCCGACAGACGTTGTCCTGTCGTTTAGTATAAAAAAATAAAATTCATCAAAATCGGTTTAGCATTTTTTCTTTCATAAGAACCTTTTCCTGACAATAGCAAACACAACAAAAAAAGAATTATCGAAATATGTCTAAAAGTTTAAGTGTGATGCCGTGACCAAGGGAAATAGGGATTGATTTTTATATAATAGAATATGTATAAACGAACGAACACAAAAATGTTCAATCTGTCAGATCCAACGAACTCAGGATAGCCAGATGGGTTTTAGAGAGGTGTTCGACGGGCGAGTCGAGTAGCCAAGGTAAGGACAACCAGCGGATCGGAGAACTATTTAAAAAATTGCAGATGAAGACTTACTTTTAAGCTATAGTGGTGGTGTGATGGTAGTGGATCGAGTACTGGGGTACTATGGGAATTATGGCGCCTGCCTTAACAGCATCCAACAAACACGTAAAAATAGCAGACGGAGACTAACCACCTACAAACTGAACGCGAGGCCTTTTACGACACCCACGGAAAGAGATGAGGGAGATAGCTCCATCTTGACGCTACACGGAGATGTGCCTATGAGTTTAGGCTTTTGGATCTTGACATGACTATCTTGGTTTAAAGTCAAGTTCCTATAAGGTTTGAGGTGCTTTTCTGCGCAAGTTCCTCTCGACTGTGCAGACTCTGACTGTGTGTCGAGGTGCAGAACCCATAAGAAAACTCGTGATCATCAGATCAGCACCATGGTACCTTCTTATTGTCACCGAGGTTATGCTTATTCATTTGATACTTCACTCCGATATATTTGTTTGCCTTATAATTTGAATCGTTGCATTTCAATCCCCATTTTCATAACCCCCGTACCGATCCGAGACCCTGAACAGAACTCGTCAGCATTTATCTTATTCCGACGATGAGCTCCAGTGAATACCTTTCAGCTTCATCATCGGATCAGCTCCATGGTACCATTATTTATTAGTAATTAAAAATCTTAAAGATTGTCGAACATAGACACACAAAGATACAAGCGCCCGACCCCTCACCACTGAATAAGTCGACTGCTGACTAAAATAATTAGATTAATCACTTTATTTTATACTGTGGATTCAAACAAGAGAGCATAACGGACATAGTTTGCGTTGGACGTAGACGTGTACAAGAGAAACTGGGACGACGACTATGCGACTATGCTGAGCTAAGCTAAACCAACTTAGCGTACAGATCTTGAAGTCCTAAACCGGGTCAAGGCTGAAAATAGAAAAATAAGTACCCGACATTTTCATTTTTAATTTCATTTCTAGATTTTCAAAAATTCGTTATCGATTTGAACCTAGTCATTTTCACAAAAGTTATTTCTTTGCAATAATATGATTGTATGTATATTGCTGATAGAAACTTAATCCAGACAAACATTTAAAGGATTTTATCCTGATTTTCAATATGGGTAATGGAATTAAGCAATAATTTAAAAGGTGGTTTATGCAATTATAAATTACATTTGAAAGAAACAACGCCTAGCTAAACTATGAACACGATGAACCTGTAGATGAAGGGAGAAAAGGCTGCATAACTAAAGATATGGGCAGGCTGACTCGCGGCTGACCGAGTTTACTTAATCATACATACATAACTCCTCACTATAATAGCATAGTAGAGAAATACAGCAAGGCGCACCGATTTTTATGTAAACTGTAATAATACTCTCAACTGGGTACCTAGTACCTACCTAGTTACCAAATACGATAGGTTTATTCTGGTCATATTTTTTAGTACGGAGAAGGACAAATATTATTATTATGTTACCTATAATTACTACCAAAACAATATAAAACGGAATTTTTTAATTTAAAGTTTATATTTATTAAACAAAATCATGTGTTCGAAATGTCTTGTCTACTCGCATAGATATTCCGTATCTGTAGTAAAATGCTTATAAAATACTTAATTTTAGTACTGAAAATAAAAATTACAGTAAACGAATTCCTTTATTGATTGTTTTGTTTTTGTATCCTATAATATCCCACTAATATTATAAATATACCAAAGTTGAAATGTTTGTTTGTTAGTTTTGATATTTGTCAGTCAATCACGAAAAAACGAGAAAATGGATTTTTACACAGGTAGGTACCTAGTTTATATTCATATAGCCTGAATCAACACAAATAATAGTTTTTTATTGCGCTATTCCCTTTGGGAAACAAAAACTAAGTGGGTAAACCCACGATCAAAATGGACCTACCTATGTTTTGCTGATGGGTAGGTATACCTACTTGCCGAAACTAACGGAAATCCCAGGTTATATCTATAGACACGTCACTAGTAAACATGAATTTTACTTGAAAGGATATAATTATTATCTACAAAAACAATAAAATCCAGCTTTATGGTTGCACTATGACCAATTCGAATATCTAGGTATACTGCAGGCAGAGTAAAAAAATATCGGGCTGCTAAATTCTAAAATATTCAGAATAATTCAGGGCCTAAACTAAACTGTTATATTCACATGGATGGATATTCAATAACTATTGGGTCAGCTAGTCAATCCTATTTGAAAAAATAAGTTACGGAGTAGGAGTATACTTGTGAAGGAAAGCAAGCATTTATATGGATATTCAGTTCAGAACTGAGATAAACAACGAGTAATTTGTTAGTTCACCATTAATGGGTAAATACAGTAAATACGACACGACCAATAAGATATCATTCAATTTTATTGCTTTAGAAGCGACCTAAGATAACCCGAACAAACTATCGAGCATCGTCTCCTAGATGCCGTACTAGCTCGTTCTGGGCTTTGCCACTATACGAGTATAACTACCGTAACAGACGATCGAACCCGCACCGCACCTTACCGTCAAATTATGTACCGACTATTATGTATTCTGTGGCCGAACGCCACATAATACGTCACATAATAGTCGCATATCATTATTACTAATGTCAGTGGTGAGGTGCGGTTCGATCGTCTGTTACGGCTATTACACTGCTCTAAAACTACCACCCAATTACAAACCTTTACCTGTTAAACATTTACCTACCTGTAACTACTAATATAATGTACAATAGACCACTCTTTCCTGGTGGGCATCAAGATGGGCGACTAAGCTGAGGGTAGTGTATGTATTGGACAAACCTACACCAACTAAGTAATATTAAAATTGTTTGCGCTGTCATCTAGGTATATTAGATGTACCGACCGAAGTACCTAAGACATATTAATTTTATAATTGATTTCCCGTTCTCGTGGATACCGGGTTGTAAACTACTGTGCCGAATACGTTCAGCCGTCAATTTATACGAGATAGACACACAAACATCCAAATAATAATTGATGTATATTATAAATTTCCCATGTATACCTACCTACCTATCGTGATTAATATAATTAGATCCAGCCACTAATTATTATTATATTCACGTTACATTTCAATGTCCTATACCTACCTACCTACATGAATATTAATATCATTTAGGGCAATAATCTACTGGACTATTTTAATCAAATGGACTAATTTCTATAAGCTCCCCATTATACCTAATATAATTATTATTGAAATTTCAATTAATTTAAGAACTAAGTAGGTATGTTACGATGCAGAAATATCTTTATATATTCTTTGTGTCATATCATAACCATTGTATATAAATAATTGTATGTAAGTAAGTGGTATATTCCAAGGTAATAAACAGACACTTTGCGAGAAAACAAACATATTCATTCAGACTAAAATTATCCACAAGATAAACGATCCTTATTTTGAATGAGTCAATAGTGACTCGAGATGCAGATATAAACATTTCATTAAATAATTAAAGTAGCTTCAAAATCTCCGAAGATCAATTGAATGGTCAATAAGAATGGAGCACACGGGTCACGGGCGGGCTAATTGTAATTTTGTTAGAAACAAATCACATAGGTAACTAAATTGAACCGCAAAAAGCTGTCCATTGTTTAACTTGTAATCACGGTTGTTCTGTTTGTGCTTACAATAATAAATTATAATAATCAAACTGATAAGGCACCTAGCTACGTTTGAACAACCCAGTCGAAAGGAAAATTTACTGAGAAGCAGTTGTGAGCGTATGTTTATGAAATGAGAATGCTGCATTGCGTGCTTGTGCATAATTTTGAGAAGCGCATGTGATAGGTACGTGGTCAGTCACAGAGAACGTTGCCGGCCGCCGCTCTTGGATAGGGCGCCGCCCACTGTGCAGATAACTAACCGATCCCCATCTGTGTTACGCTTCTCTTATCAATCACAGACCTGTTGTTTTCTCATACAATTTACACTGTTTTTATACATGTCCAACACCACAATAATAGTTTCATAATATCAGTTCACTACATCGTGCTCACTAGTAGCGTTCTTAGACGGTTAGCAGATTACCCGGACACATGTTGGAAGAAGTACACAGAAACTGACTCTTCTGTATGAATATCATCGAACAAAACTTGTTAAACAACTTGCCTTAAATTGTCGAAATTGAGTTTGAGTCTCGTGATCGAGAGGCCGAGTTCACGAAAGCTGTGCTCTGCAAAGTCTGGTAGTTGGGAGTAGGATATGTCCAATCCAATCTTGGTCTCTGGGCTGAACTTGTTCGTAAGGGCCCTCGCGATCTCCTCATAAGCGTTGATCCTCTGGCAGACGACAAGGACCGCTCCGGTGCCGGTGTCCTCTCGGCGGCAGGTGCACGGCGAGATTTCCCTCCGCATGGCGCAGTGCAGGCTGGCTCCGGCGCCAAGCTGTCCTGCTAACACGCTCAGCAGCATAGCGGCGACCGCGTACTTGTACGCAAACATCGTGTGTGCCGTGCGGGGCTGCTCGCGCTACTGTCATACTCTGCACCACCGCCACCCGGCTCCCGGCGGCGCGGGCGCGTCGCACGCCCGGCGCCCGCGCAACACACACCCCGCCAGTTCTTTATCACCACTCTATTACATATGTTTTGCATATTCACAAGTGTAATTGGAAAATATATTAAATTAGATAGGGACGTATCTAAGTATTATGTATTGAGTCATCTGATACTAAATATGGAGCTATTTTACAAATAGGCCTGAGTAGTAAGAATAATATGTCAAATCCTAATGCATCAATCTTTTTTAATAATTTCTTTTGATTCACAGATGTTGAATTTATAAGTTTACTACGAGAGTTCATAGGTTCATTTGAAGCGGTAACAGCTTGGAATTAATTAATTTTGTTGAAAGCTTGCTTAAATTATGTTCACTGTCAAGTAAACATGTACCTATTTCTAAAAAAACCTTTGGGGTTCTAAAGTATTTTAGGTAGGTACATTTTGATCAATAGATAGGCACTGATACCTACTTACCTACGTTAGGTCCATCCATGTGACCTTATCATCAGGCCAAGTTTGTATAGATAAAGATGAACTTGTTATCTGAGATATTCTGTGTTCTCATTAGACTTTCATCCCTTATCTATAAAATTACGTAAAATAATTGATATATTCACACATAGTAAGGTAGATACTAAATAACTTTGTGCGTCACACACAACACCATGTTTTCTTCCATTATGTGGGCGTGAGGTATACGGTATACGGAGTGTGTGTCGGAGCTCAATAGGAGGCGGCTTGAGGAGACGGAAATGTGACGGATACCTCAAATCATGAACCAGTGATTCCCTTTAGCAGAATTGGTCATTAGAGTACCAGAAGTGTAAGAAGGGATGCCATCTGAATTGTTTATTGAAGTAGGGAATTCGAATTTCAAAACTTTGTTGTCTGCTGTCTGATCGCGAAGCTTTTTTTATGATTGAAACGATATACCAATCATGGGTGATCCTATAAAAAATGACGAGGATCTGACAAGAATCTTCGAAGTGATAAGCAGAATAACTACTAAAAATGCTGTAATGTGTATTGCATGAAGCCTATGAAACTCAGTGATAATGTACCTAGCTTGTTACAGTGTGTACTAATATTACCCTACAAACATACCTACAAACATAAAATATATACCTTTACCAACGTTACCTCTTTAAAATATTAGTACAGTTTGAAAAATCTAGCCGTATTAGCTCAGTAATATCTTTTAAATGTTGCGGAAGAAAATTTAATATCTACAAAAGATCTAAAATCTGAGTCCATTTCTTAAATCCACCCCGGGATACTAATACTCTTGCCAAAGGAAAGCTTTGGTCTATCTAGAGGAGTTATCTAGAGCCGTATTATTAAACGTATTGGTACACTCCACTACAATCCTATTAATATTATAAAGGTGAAAGTTTGTGGGTAAGTATGTCTGTTACTCCTTCACACAAAAACTACTGAACCGATTTCTATGAAACTTTTATTTAACTTTTACTTTTTTTTAACTTGAATTTTTATGTAGGTCTTTAGCTTGTGTGCAACACGAAGGTAGACACTACCTATTTAAGATAATTGATTGTATTAGGCGTTACTTTTCGGAACTCCATAACTACCTACTCTATAAAAGAATAGCTATTATAAGTAATTTAGTTTTTAAAAACGAAATATGATTCTTTTACAGAGTAGTCACTACCTACTTTTGATTTGTTTTTTGTTTTGTATTGCATTATAGTACAGGTGGAAAAATGATACGACCACCAGATTCAAAATGTTTTTTTAATGGTTTTGACTAAGGACGCTATTTGACACGTGACTCTCTATAAAGGCTGGCGCAGACCGGATGCGTACACGTAACCACGCGCGTAACCCTGAGTTGTAATGTATGAAACTGTATGAGACAGGTCACACCGCTTGCGTAACGAAGACGTGCGTGTCTACGCAATGCGTAGCCCTACGCAACGCAGCTCTCAAGTCACAAACCGGCTGCGTACCTTACGCATAGCAGAGCGGCAACGTCGCATTGATGACGTTGTATTCAATGGCGCGCCATGTTGGACCCCGCACCGAACTAAGCGTAACTACGCGCGTTACCCGGTGTGACATCGAGTTAACTACGCGTGTGACTACGTGCGTAGTTACGCGCGTAACTACGCATCTGGTCTGCGCCAGCCTTAAAAACCGGCCAAGTGCAAGTCTGACTTCCTTTCCTAGAAGGTAGTATTCTATTACAAAAAAACATGTTGTTGTGTAGGAACCCTATTAAATATTTGTTTTATTGTGTTGTTACAGCGACAACAGAAATACGTCATCTGTGTCGTATTTCTGTCTATTTGTATATAGGTGCGTTTCATCTTTAAATTCCTATGCCGTCATGTAGGTAGCAAAACAAAAAAGTGCAATATACAAAAAAAAATGTGCTACCTTGAATTAAGGGGGATCGCACTATAGTGCGCACTATAGTGCGTTTCATCTTTAATTACCTATGCCGTCATGTTGGTAGCAAAACAAAAAAGTCTTACCTTAATATCTTGAATGTTCTATACCCTAAACCTTGAATACAGGAAGATTCGTTCATTAATTCTTTATATACAAATCCCCCAAAATTCAAGGTAGCACATTATATTTTTTGTATTTTGCACTTTGTTGTTTTGCTACCAACATGACGGAATAGGAATTTAAAGATGAAACGCACTCTATAGACTGTATATTGTCTAGCTGCCGCGGTTCATGAGATAGCCTGTTGACGGCCTGCCAGACAGACGGCGAAGTAGGTACCTAATAGAGTCCCGTTTTTACCTTTTGGGCACGGAACCCCTCTGTTCCACCCTCATCCGATTGCGTTGTTTTTTTTGGACCTATAATTATTATTAATTCACAAAAAAATCGACCTAAACTTATCCTTTTTTTATTGTATTACTATTTTATACCTCAGAACCATTGTGTTTACTATGTACTCGTTTCAGAACAGGGCTTTTTGTGAACTCTTTTGTTTTTGATTACTCTCATGAATGAACTTACAATCGATAGTCGATAGTTTAATGTAACGAAATTTATTTGGGTGATATTTTTGCCTATTGTCAAAAGTCGGTTCTTAAATTAGACAAAGGGTGACAAAGGTATAGATTCGAATGCCGGCGCCAGATATGGCTTGGCTACACATATTATGTGAACACAGCTTTGTCTGCTATGTGTAGCACGACACCATGACTATTTTCGCAAAGTTTGTACTTTGCCATGCGGAGTGAGATTTGTGTGTTCAAAGCTTTCAAAGTTTATTTATTAAACAAAATCTACAGCTCTTAATTCTAGTAAATACAAAAAATCTAAAATTAATCTTACAGCTAATAAAGGATTTACATTTTTTAAGCTTTTAAAGTCTTCAAACATTGTGCAAATATTTGTGTAGAATGCCACACTTGCTCAAAGTCTAGTTGCGTGAGCGTTGTTGAACGAAACGCTTGTGTGGGACAATGCGTGCGATGCTTCAAAATTAACTGGAGTCTGAGTCTGAATCTGAATCTGAATCTGAGTCTAATTGAATCTATTTTTTAACGTAAACTTGTTGGACATGTAAATAAGAATTATTTATTATTTACACGTCCATTTTATTTGTTGTGTAACATACTGTGTAGCAAAAGTGTTTGCGAAGCATATCTGGCAGGTGTCATAGGTGTTCAAAGGTGTCAAAACACCTTTGAACACCTATGACAAAGCTTTCAAAGCTTTGGCTTTCAAAGCTTTGTCATAGCGAACTCAATTTTGTGCCTATTTTAACTGCGCCATGCTGCGCTGTTGTCGCACGTTTTCTATTGAAAGTGATGGTGGCCGTCCTTGGAACTCATAGTTCCGTGGACGGTCACCATCAACATGGCAAAGATCAAATGTTGTTCACAGAATTTATTTATTTATTAAATATGAGCGAGTCCAGCAGCGACGAAGATATTAATTTACCAGCTGCAGAGTTAGTGCAAGCGGTACATCATATCATGCCAAATTGAGTTTTCTACCAGAAAAAAGCACTTAGCGTTATCCCCGCTGTAGTGAGGTGAAAAATTATGTGATCTAATTAAAATTGATGCCTGTGGTTGGACACATATTGGGTCACGTGTTGTGCCGATATTTCCTATATTGGGATTTGAGCGAGTGAAACTGCGTGGTGCAGGTTGTAATATAAATCGATAAAAGTAAACAAAGCTATAATTGGAGGTAGGTAGTGTTGTCATCTCTTTTGTAAAATCAAACTGTAAAAGAATATAGAAATACAGAAGTACTACCAAACCAACAAAACTTAGCGGTTCGTGTTGCTCGCGTCCGTGGTATTTATCTCTTAGATGAGTTTGTTCTTATCATATCACATAAGCAAAACATTGTGATTCGCAAAGTATAACATTCTCAAAATATAACAAAATTAACATAATATTACAGCTAAAGTTGTTTCTGATTTAAAAGAAATAATCAAATCAATCGGCCTAAAACAAATAGGTATGTCTAAGCACATATATAAAACACTAGCTGACCCGACAGACGTTGTCCTGTCGTTTAGTATAAAAAAATAAAATTCATCAAAATCGGTTTAGCATTTTTTCTTTCATAAGAACCTTCTCCTGACAATAGCAAACACGACAAAAAAAGAATTATCGAAATCGGTCCAGCCGTTCACGCGTGATGTCGTGACAACGGAACGGGTTTCATTTTTATATATATAGAGATATATGTGTGAGCCCCACATGTGAGCAGTCGTAAACCGTGAGCGTCACGACCACCCACATCACAATCCAAAGCACCGGTCTAAGTCGTACGTAGCGTAAGGTAACGTAAAGACCAGGCAGACTTGTTCGTGGACTGATAGTCCGATAGTAGGCTGGTGCAGGAAGAAGAGTCGGCCGGCACCTGTTTCACTACCGTCTCCCTACCTTATATGTAAGCATGCTACATCTTAGACCTTATCGTTACGTCACTGACCATAATATGTTGAGATACCTAATAGACAAAAGTTCACCGATAAAAAAATTAAGATAATAAATTATGTACCTAGGTACTATGCACAAATTTTTAGAAGTCAAAGCTTTATAAGAATGATCAAAATCTGGCTCCGGAGCCACATTGGCCTGCTAAACACATAACCCTTCTTTGCGTCGCGCTATCGGGTATAAAGAGTGTTGTTTGGGAACCGGTCTATTAAATTGAACACGGATTTTAACTTGATTAGCTATACAATATATAATATTACCTCACCAATGTATTAAAACTTGTAATATTTCTTGAGTGTCGGCTGTGGTATCGGTATCGCATTTTAATATCATAATATCTATATTAAATAGGTATTTTCATAGAATAGGTAGGTATAAATACCTTACCTACCTACCCAATAAAATCTGATGACTAAAAATAAACGGTTTTTTATATAGGATATACCTACCTATGCGGTTGACTACAGCAGAGGCTCCTGATGTTAAGGTAGGTTTCTTAATACAGGATATTTAATAAAATATAAATCTTTTTGTTATTGTAATATTTATATATGGTAAATATTTTCATTGTCAATTAACATCGTACACAAATTTTTAACCTTTTAACATTTAATTAACTTACAAAATGGAATGTATCTACCTACTTATAACATAATATTTGATGTAACTTTGTGATGACCTTCGAATTAAATAATAGACAAATAATTTTAAAAGATTCTGAGATAATGTTTTAATTCTAATTCAATTTATTTGTTATTTTATTGTTCATATTTTCAGCCCATATTCGTCCGGACAATCTAGATATTCGAAGAAACATACATTTACAACAAGCTGAAATTTAGTAAAATTGTTACACAAGCCATGCACAAGCCTAATTTTATAATAAATGACATATCAATACAAAATTGTAGATATCCAATTAAATTTATACTACCATATAATCTATTATATACTATAATATTGTAAACAGGACAGATTTGTTTGTTTGTTTGTAACGAATACATATAATAGGTAGGTAGGTACCTACACGCTGAAAAGGTTTTTGGGTAAACCGCGGGACTCTGCTAGTGATTAAATAAAATGTGTACCTACTAAAATGACTAGTGTATTATTTCTTAGAAGCACAGACAGCCCATAGCCTATATATACCTATAGCCGCTAAATTCAAAATCCATGTCAGGTTCATCGAAAATTGTTTAATGTTTATTATTCCATGATAGAATGTTGTTGATTTCTTTTTTGTGTGGATTGTAGGCGACATTTTTTCCGACTTTTAGTGCTCAGACAAATATATCGAAGGGTGTTGAAACCTATCCACATATTAGCCAAAACCACTGAACTGAAACTATGCAAGTAGGTACCAACGCTGGAATGAGGAGGAACACTAACTTTTTATCCCGGCAGAGGGCGTTGGTCGACTGATCTTAGGTTTGAATTAAGAACTGTCAAGCAGGTGTTTTTTACAACTCTCGGCGCCAAATTGGCCATATCGGTCTCAGACCGAAAGAAAAAAAAACTCGGCACTTTCATTTGTGGAGGACCATCATCAAAAAAAAAAGATCATCCGACCCCAGCGCCATCTGCTCACAGCTTTGCGTGTGCCACCCCATTGCTATACCATACAAAATGACATGATCTTTATAAGGCTTTGAACGAATAAGAAGTTTTTGTCTTAAATAAGTTGAAACTACACCAAAATGTAGGAAACAATTTGCACCTGCATTCCATAAACACAACATTCACTCTGGAAATAATCCACAATGTTTGATGAACCCGGCGGGGATTTTGAGTGTAGGTATACCTCATAAAGGTTACAATTCCGTTGAAACATGTAGTACGTTAATACCAGCTTTTCAAACATACCCATCCTTTTGTACGGTATTGCAGGAATACGCAAAATACGCAAACTGCTGAATCAAATTATTGCTTTCAATCCATACCATTCAAATTAATAACTATGTTACAGCTCTGTATTACACGATACAGAGCTGATCCGATTAGGGTTGCCAGGCACAAAAATGAAAAAGCCTGACACAGATTCATATTTAGCCGGACATTTTGCCCCAAAAGCCTGACACATTAATTTTTTATCTGGCACAATGTGTCAGGCTTTATCTTTATTTGCTTAAAAAAATACATACCCATGTACTTTTATGAATTACAAAAGTTTAGGTACCTTTAACCACCAAGCGTAAAGCATGATTTATGCTAGACCGGGCCATGTCCGGGCCGGGCTACTTTTGTATGAAGACACCTTTTGTTTTGCATGTTGTCCGTGTCGCGTCCGTGCTGTCTTTATACAAAAGAACCCCGTCCCCGCCCCGGCCCGGACACGACCCGGTCTTGAAATGAATGAAAAATTCTTTATTAATTATGTATTTTTGTAAGCGCGACTGAATTCGGCTCAGTTTGTACGAAGGTTTATGCGTGTCCGCATGACTCTGACGGGGTTGACAAAAGCCTGACAAAAGCCGGACAGGCCGAACTTGTATATATTTGGCCGGACACGACTGTAAAAATTCGGACATGTCCGGCTAAAGCCGGGCAACCCTAGATCCGATTACACGAATGAGAGGATTTTAAATTTGGTATACTCGTAGATGCAGTGCATTCCCTTTGATAGAGGATTATTGGAAATATTTGCCAGGCATGTTATTAAATAGGTACGATTTGTATTGCCTACTTACCTACGATGTATTTTTAACCGAATTCATGAAAGGAGGAAGTTTGCAATATTTGTATTGTACCTAGGGCATGAATCCCGGGATCCCGGGATATCGTAATCCCGGGATCTCGGACGCAAAAGTTCGATATTATAATCCCGGGATTGAGTGATCCGATATCGAGATTTGAGCAATTTACTATTTGGGTATAAATTAAGGTTTTTAGCTATATTTTTCCTCATGGAATGATTGAATAGAACTATTAAAATTAAACCCAAATTAGTCTACCCCTGAGGAAGAGATCTGTAAAGATTTAGAAGCGTAGGGAATTGGTAAAATGTTTAAAACAATAAAAGTAACGTGATTCATTGCAATTTTTAAGACAATTATTTTTTATACAAGCTCGCATGCAATTTTTTTCTGCTAACATCATTTTAGTGGTGCGCCTAGAATTTGGCGCGAAAGTTTAGACACTTTCGGGTTTAGGGTATTTGTCCGCCATATTTCCAAAATGATGGGGTGGACGGCCCTCGGGGTAACTTATTTACGTAATGAAACCACTAGAGTCTTAAATATTTTAAATTTAACACATTTTTATTGTATTAAATTCGCCTTTTTAACGATATCTAAAATCTCAGTATCAATCCCGGGATCCCGGGATTGAGCTCTTAATATCGATATCGTCCCGAGATTGAAAACCTTCCGATATTGCATGCCCTAATTGTACCCGTATTTGTTTTATTTTTATTTGTAGGTAGGTACGTGTTAGTGGTCACGCACGCCATACTCCGGCATATGAAGTCCGATTTCGATAATTCATTTTGTATTTGGAAGATAAGAGTCACGAGTTAGTCCCATTTTGGTGATGATCCGATGAGTATATTCGGAAAGATAAGCAGATTTAGCATCCCAGAATGCAGTAAATTACTAATTTATGGACTTCTATCAATATAATCGGCTCTTAAGGAACTACCTACAGATTGATCACCTAAAACCACATTAAAATTAGTGGCAGTCGAAACAGCACTAAAAAGGATAAAATAAAAGATAAATAAAAACCGACTTCAAAAAAGGACAAAATAACCTCTACTATATACAGTGCCACCCACTTATCTGTTATGTAAGCGGAAGTCGGTCAGCCAAACTACAATTTGGATCTACCCAGTAAAACTGCCCGACTTCAGACTTAACACTAAGTCGGTGACACTATATGTAGGAGAGGTTTCTAAGTCGCTATTTTAAAGTCGGTTTTAATTTTTATTTAAGAGGATAGTCTCCATTCTCTTTCTTCATACAAACGTAGTTTAAATTTTCCTCCCTGGATAAAGACTTTAGAGCAAATATGTTTATGCCAAAATCAAAATCAAAAATCAAAATACGTTTATTAATTCGGATATTAGCAAGATATCTCTTTGAAATGTCAGTTTTTATATTTAATCTACTGTGTCTTTGGAACGCGACCTCCAATGAGAAGAAGACACAAGAAACTTATGGGGTTTTTTTGTATATATTTTTTTTGCAGTAATCATGTGATTTACATTGTCGCATATAATATATATTCAATAATATGTTATATTATTGAACAAAGGTACTAGCATTACAAGAGCGAAAGTAACTCTGTCTGTCTGTCTATCTGTTCAAATAAGTTATAATATACAAAATAATAAACTTAAAAAATAATTTAATATTAAAAAAAGAAACTTAAATCACTATCCCACCCACAAACACACAACCCGCCCAACACCGCCCAACCCGCCCCGGGACCCACCACCAGAGCTCTGCGGTGCCAGCCTTGCATTCCTTACCTACACTCTAGAATTTTATTATAAAATTCGTAGGTAGAACCATCTATTTACTCCTTTTCATAACTTATCCTGCTACTTTACCGCAGAACTCCAGGAATACGCCCCAGGACGAATCGAACGGAGCCGAACGAACCAAGCATTCGCGAACGCGACCGTGCCCCTGTCTGTCCCCGTCTTTCAATAAAGTATTCATTTCCATGGATTTTTATCGTTAATATAATCCGATGTATTGTAGTATGCCATCCTGTACAGTTTGCTTTTAATATACCTATGTTTTAAATTTATTAATGAACATGTCACACACATTCTTGGGTAACCTATTATAGTAGAGCATAGATGAGCTAGAGAAGGACCTGTTTATTTTCTGGAGCCTACTCCAGGGCACAGTTAGATCATCTTTATTTCTTAAATTAAATAAATGTATGTCCCGATTTTTAACAAGCTTGTCCTTATTTTTATGGACGTATAAAAGATTTTCGTAAATATATTGTGAATATACTATTAAAATATTTATTTCTTTAAATTTTTCTCTAAGTGATTCTCTAGGGCCCAACCCGTAGACAGCTCGTACCGCTCTCTTCTGTAAAATGAAGATATCCTTAATATCAGCAGCACACCCCCACAGCAGGATGCCATATGAATATGACATAATGCTGTGGAAGTAGCCGAAATAGACCAGGCGGGCAGTCTTAATATCTGTGAATTCACGAATTTTCTTAACAGCGTAAGCTGCAGAACTTAGTCTAACGGACAAAGCTTTCACATGTGGGCCCCATTGAAGCTTAGAGTCTAGAGTTATACCTAGAAAGACAGCCTTTTCAACCTTTTCCACTTCCTCGTTATTAATTTTCACCACAGTTTTAACATGTTTAACATTAGGAAGTGTGAATTTAATACATTTTGTTTTTGATCCATTCAGTAAAAGATTATTGGTATTGAACCAATATACTATTTTAGAGAGAGCATTGTTTACATCGACTATATTTAATTGGCGTCTTTAACTTTAAATACCAATGAGGTATCATCTGCAGACAATACTATCTCATGTTTGTCCCTTACTAGGTAAGGTAGGTCATTAATATAAACTAAAAACAGGAATGGTGGATCCTTGAGGAACCCCCATTGCCATAAAACTTATATCTGTCATGACTATGCATCTACCTTTTTATTTTTTCATTTTATTATTTTTTTATTCTTTATTAGGTATTAAGTATTTTAATTAGAAAATAATAAAAAAAAAGGTAGATGCATTGTCATGACAGATAATATAGGTTTTATGGCATAAACATATTTGCTCTAATGTCTTTATCCAGGGAGGAAAATTTAAACTACGTTTGTATGGAGAAAGAGAATGGAGACTGTCCTCTTACGAACGTACCTACTCGAAATTCGAAAATTGCAGACTACTGAAATTTAAAACAAAGTTTAGGTACGTCAAAGGTACCTCGACGATGGAATCCTCGGGGGGTCTCCAACACAAGTCGAAGGGGATTTGAGGGTGCTGTTGGCGCGGTTTGATGGGTTGGGGCTGGAGGTGAATGCGGCCAAGTGCGAGTTCTTTGCCTGTAGCCCCGAAGCCTCTCTTTCTCTTTCCACCTTTAGTTCTATTTTGCCAGGTCTTAGCGAATTAACTACCCTTACTTTTAGTCTTTTGGGCTCCCCTATTTTCTCCGAGGCAGTTCCGGGGGAGTTGGAGCGGAAGAGGGAATTGTTGGTTGCGGCCCGCTCAAGGCTTGTTAACCTGTCGGCACATGTGGGTCTCATTTTGCTGCGCATGTGTTTCGCAGTACCGAGGGTGACCTATCTGCTGCGGACCGCGCCTACATGGTTACACCCAAGTCACGTGGAAGCTTTTGACAGCACTCTAAAGGCTTCGTTGGAGGCTATTTTGAACGTGCATCTGGAGGAGTCCCAATGGAGCCAGGCTTCATTGCCAGTTAGGCATGGGGGTTTGGGGGTTAGACGGGTGCGGGATGTCGGGTTGCCGGCCTTTCTGGCGTCGGCGAGCGGAGTGGGGGGCCTTGTCACTAAAATACTGTCCTTTGATGGTGGGTGACTATTCCGTTTGCCGAGGGTGCCTTGGAGGTGTGGGCGACTCTGAACCCGGGCACTGACCGACCTGGGGTTTTACATGCGCAGCGTTTGTGAGACGAGGTTGGGGCTAAGCGAGTCTTTGATGGGCTTTTGGGGGGAGTTTCGGTGGTCGATCAGGCGAGGTTGAGGGCGGTGGCGACGCCGGAGTCGGGGGCGTGGCTTCAGGCTTTACCCTCCCCGCATTTCGGTACCTTCCTGGACAACGACTCTTTGCGAGTGGCTGTGGCGCTTCGGTTGGGGTCCAAAGTTTGTGAACCACACGATTGCGTTTGTGTATTCACGGTCGGGGCCGACGGCCATCACGCTTTAGTGTGTTGCCGTTGTTCAGGGAGGTTCCCAAGACACCATGCCCTCAACGACATAATCCGGAGAGCGCTGGTATCGGCCAATGTTCCATGCGTGCTGGAGCCTCCCGGGTTGAGCCGTACCGACGGTAAGAGGCCTGATGGCCTCACCTTGGTGCCCTGGGAGAGGGGGGTTTGTTTGCTGTGGGATGCCACGTGTGTCTGCACTTTTGCAAAGAGCCACGTGAGTCGCACGTCTAAGGAGGCTGCCGCGGCAGCGGAGGTTGCTGCTCTTAGGAAACGCGACAAATATGGTCCTCTATTGGACGGCTACCTTTTCGTGCCTTTCGCAGTCGAGACAGCCGGTAGTTGGGGAGTGGAGGCAATTGCCTTTGTAAGGGAACTGGGCCGCCGTCTTAGAGGTCAAGGGCTTGACTACCGCTCCGGATCGTATTTGGTGCAAAGGATTGCTATTGCCATACAAAGGGGTAATGCCGCCAGCATCCTTAGTTCTTTTGCGCCGGGTACGATCAGAGGTGGTTTATTTGATTGACTTTGTGTGTGTTTGTGTTTGTGTTGTTATTTATGTGACATTTTATGAATAAATTTGGAAGTAAAAAAAAAAAAACAAAGTTTCTACTTATATAATATGATATATTTGTATTTGTGGGGAATGCACCTTATGCACCGTCAGGCCACTCTCGAGGTTTCAGTCCAGTGTATTGGGCTCTCGCTGGGGTGCCACATAGGTAGGACACGTCACTGCCGTATTCCATATAATCTAATATATAAAATTTCCATGTCACAGTGTTAGTTACCGTACTCCTCCAAAACGGCTACACCGATCTTCACTAAACTTCACATACGCATTCAGTAGGTCTGAGAATCGGCTACTATCTATAATTTATAAGGCAAAACAACGTTTGCCGGGTCAGCTAGTCTTATATATAAAATTTCCATGTCACAATGTTAGTTACCGTACTCCTCCGAAACGGCGCGACCGATCTCCACCAAACTCCACATACGTATTCAGTAGGTCTGAGAATCGGTTACTATCTTATCGGTTACCCCATGAGTTTCTTGTGGTTTCTTCTCATCGGAGGGCGCGTTCCGAAACCTCGGTAAAATAAAATCTCGACGTTTCAAAACGTACGTATGTGTGTTTAATATACGTTCTAAATGAATAAATAATTTTGAGTTTGAGTTTGAGTTTTGACTTTGAATTTATAAGGCAAAACAACGTTTGCTGTCATGTGAGAATTATTAAAGATGCATTTCTCCTTGTAAAATATTTCTAGTAGATTTAATAAAACAAAAATAAACACCTATACCTATTTGTTAGTTTAACCGCCGCACTCAGAGACTTAAATGTCTCTGAGTGCGGCGCGGGCGGTTAGTATTCTATTGTTATTTATTAAAGGACAAGCTGCGCCCCGCGGTGTCAGTCACGATCCCGCGGGAATATCGGGACAAAAAGTAGCTTATGTGTTATTTCATGTCTCTAGCTAACTACATACCGAGTTTCATGGTAATCAACAAACACACATAACACAAACTTTCAGCTTTATAATATTAGTTGGGTTTTTAATTTACCTATGTTTGTTTTATTGGTACCTACTTATACAATAAAACCACCGCCTAGATACCTACATTACAGAATCATGTTTAACTGTTCTGAACACGGTCAATTTATAACATAGGAAATGTAAATAGGTAGGTACCTAACTAGATAGGTTTATAAATTACTTTTCCTCTCAAATTTCTTATTTGTGGATACCCATATCGTTCGATAAAACTTGAAAAATAGACCATGGAGCAAACGAAATGTTCTAATGAACCCGTCAACGTAACCTTGTAAGTTCAACAAGTTATGGTCAAGTGTAGTTGGTATTTAAGACGCAAGTTCGGAGCCGGCGTGACACTTGACGCATCTCTTTTTACGAAGACGGGTGAGGCGGCTAGAGACATGAAAGCTATTTGGGTACGTTGACAAAATATATTTGAAAAATCATTATTATTTCAAAATATCTTAGTGACCGTTAACAATAATTACACTAAGAACTTTATGTGAAGTTTTATGAGTTATGTTATGAGTATTTAGAACTTTTATTAAAGTTAAAAGTTCAGTGTTAAGTTCAGATATTATCAGTGTATAATTTAAAAAGTGAATTATTGTTGGCGTTTTCAAGTTTTGATGCAAAAATGAATTGAAAGTTTGGCTAAAAAGCATAAGCATGTGTGTTTGTCAATGTACTTTATGTGTACTTAGGTATAACTTTGAAACAGATGAACCGATTTTCAGTTTTTCAGACTGTGAAACTTTTTGAAAAGTAATCGGTGCAACCGTTTAATTAAAGTAGGTACCTACTCTAATAATTGTAAACGATTTACATAAAAAAATAGACAGGTGGAAAGATGGTTAACTATAATAAAATAATTTTATTTTAACTTTTCTGCTTATACAAATAATTATGTACAAACTGATTCATTTTTGCGAGCTTTGCGAACTTACAACTATGCAGTAATAGGTATACTCTATTTCAGAATATTAGATCAAAAATGTAAACAAAAAAACTTATAGGTACATTTATTTGAAAGTGACAATTTTTTTTTACTTTTTCCTTTGATATTGACAGTTCTTTGTTTACAATTTTCATCTAAGATTCTGAAAAAGAGTAAAGGTACCTACCTACTATTTGTGAAAAATATTTTACACTTAAACTTAGGTTAGTATCAAGTATTTACGCCCAGTCCAATTTTATTTTGGTAACAACGTTCGTTCTAAGCCGAACGTCTACCGAGAAGAAGAAACTAAGTTTGGCTTAGCTTCTTATAGTCGAACCAGTTTTTCATACATGTGCGTCGACCGTGAAAAACTGTGAAAATGCCAGTTAAATCTCTTGTAATATATAAAATTGACATGTCACAATGTTAGTTACCGTACTCCTCCGAAACGGCGCGACCGATTTTTACCAAATTTTATATGCGTATTCAGTAGGTCTGAGAATCGGCTACTATCTATAATTCATAAGGCAAAACAACGTTTGCCGGGTCTGCTAGTATAACTATAAACACACTCGTCGGTAACCGACCGTCTGGTCGGTTCAGGTTTATTTTTCTGTTTAGTGATACAGAGAGGTTTATGTACAAAAAGTATACTCCTGCTAACCCAAATATTATGTTATTTATTAATTGATAACATGTTTTGATGGTATTGTGATAGTGCCTATGTAACCAATGTTGATTATATTATTTATTTAAGAGACTTAAAGCTTGTTATGTTACTTAAAGATGTAGTACCTACCTATTAGATAAGTATTACATGAGCCAATAATAGTCAGTTAGTTTTTTTGTGTGAAATTTCGAGGTAGGCACCTTTTTGATCCTATAATAAAAAACTTAGACACAGCCTAGGTCTAACCTAATTTTGTCAAATTTAAAAACCTCGTGCCAAAAACAACCAGTATTTTTAAATTTCAAACAGTCAAGGCTATTAAATCGCGGATATATCTTTACGAGGACATTAAATTATAAAATATGTTAATCGAAAAACCAGGGAGTAAATAATGTAATTTACAATACCTAGATATATTCTATAAAGTTCAGTTTACATTAATGATTAATCGATTCGATACATACCTACGAAAATGCGAATTCTTACATAATTCGAAGAAACTCATACAGCTTTACGGTGACGGAAAACATCATTAAAAAACCCATGGCTTAGTTAGCTCTAGACGCATTGACCCGTTCTATCCTCTGGCAATTGCTGACTAGGCTGGGGGGTGGTATAGGTGCAGGGTAGAATAGCACCTAATATTGTCCCGGGCACACAGCGCCATAAAAAGCATAGATTTAAAGTGGCTTGCGCTGCATAAAACATATGGTCCGATCTGATCTGAATCTGATGTCTGAGGAAAGCGATGGTTGACCGCAAGAGGCTGTCCCTGATAGCTGTCTCTGAATACATATTACATATGCTAATTTAGTCAGACTCAACGCGTCAAAGCCTGGGTTTTGACGCGTTGAGTCTGACTAAATTAGTGTCTGTTGGCCACAGGGGAGTCCATTTCATGTCAACAATCTTCTGTTTTGCGTATTCCATATTGCGAGTAGTTCTTACAATTTGGGAGTCTCAAAAAGGCGGGAGAAACTGGTAAACCTTCTAGGTCAGTGAGCTTCATCTTGATTGCATCAATATTTATCATCAGGTGTCTATAATGGTCAAACACTGGCATATACACTAACAAATTATGTTATAAAAACATATTAAAAGCTTAATGACAACCCCTCTAAGAGGAGGCCCTTGCCCTACAGTGGGAACAATTAGCGGGTTAACAAAAAATACCGGTTAACCGATTTTGATGAATATTAGGTTAGAGCCAGCCCAATATTTAGAAAAATAAATAGGTTTACAATATGTTTGTCATGATTTTAGATACTTAACAAAAATGAAGGCAAGATTAAAATCTTGATAGCTAGTTTTCAAAAATTTGGCATTTTATTGACTCTCAGATTTTTACACTAATAGCTGCAAGACAACCCTTATTTAAATAAATTGTAATAATGAAAATGATTGTAAATTCGTGATCTCTGTTCGGGGCGAACAAGTTACTAGAAATACTTGATTTTGAATTATTTAAATTGAAACATTTATGATTGGGTATCATCCAAATATAGTGATGATTGACCGTGAAAACTTAATTATACCTAAAAGAAAGATGGTAAATAAAACGCAAGTAACGGATTAATTAAACTAAGTTAGTTTAGCTTCGACACAGTTTTTGATTGTGCGTCCACTGCAAACTACGCCAGCTACGCCAGCTAAGCTTAACTAATATAATTTAATGGCGCTGGATGTTCGGTTATAAAGTTACTTATACGTAGATATCACTGGGGGCTAGGAAGAAGAAATTTAAAAAAGTTAAATGATAAGAAATCCTAAGGATAAAAAACATAACTAGCTGGCACGGCGCACTTTGTATCACTATCGATCGGTCTACATAACGCAAAAAAAAAATCTCGTTATACATACTGAAGAGAAAGAAAAACCTTCTTTATGCCCGGACGATAGTTATGTTATTTTTATAGCACCGCGAAGCACTTATACGTATTTTAAATTTATACTTTCGTGGTGCCCGGTTTTCGTTTAATAACTTCGGCATTTCTTCCCTAATTGCATTTCGAACTCACTCAAAGGCAATTGTTCATTTTCCCAGGGGCTCCAGGCCCATATATAAAATGCCCAAAAATAGTAGACGTGTCTGAACGGTTTTATATTTGATAGGCACATAATTGTAGTTTTATCCTGTGAAAAATTTTAGTTTTTATTCACCCTGGATAATGAGAAATTTAACTATTTATATTTCTGAAATCGAACCAAAGAGGTCGGGTAAGCACGCGAACTTTCGAGTTTATCGTAATAGAAACTCCTTTATAGATTATTTTGTCGTTTTGGTGCAATATGGAAGACGCAATGGATTCTAGGGTGAAAAAATGCTACAAATCGCATAAATTAACCTCAAAAATTAAAATATATTTTTACACCTACATAACGTTCCGACACGGCGCCAAAACTGGGCCCATGAATGAACATCCTCTTTTGTTTTATATTATTACTTTACACTAGAGTGCGTTTCATCTTTAAATTCCTATGCCGTCATGTTGGTAGCAAAACAACAAAGTGCAAAATACAAAAAAAAACATGTGCTACCTTGAATTAAGGGAGATTCGTTTATGAAGAATGAATGAACGAATGTTCCTGTAATCAAGGTTTAGGGTATAGCACATTCAAGATATTAAGGCAAGACTTTTTTGTTTTGCTACCAACATAACGGCATAGGAATTTAAAGATGAAACACACTATACAATAGAAATATAAAAAAGTGACTGTGACATACGGACGGACGGACAGACAGACAGACATGACAAATCTATAAGGGTTCCGTTTTTTGCCTTTTGGATACTGAACCCTAAAATGACAAATGAAGAACAAAATAGCCCCTCCTTCGGTAGTCGGGTAAATAGGTAACCAACTTTATTTTTAGGTATTATTTTGCGCTAAGAAGTTAGGCTAAGAATGCTAGTACCTATAGTATCTGTTACTGCCATCTGAATCACTAAATAGAATGGCAATTCTTTACGCCATGTATATGACACCTATATGCTTACATAATAAGATATTTCCGTACCTACCTGTCTAAATCTTTATGTAAAGTTATTAAGGGAAATGGGTTTCCAATGTTAAAATAACAAACAGGTCGCAAACTTGCTCTTTTAGAATTAGATTAAAATATTAATACCTCCTTACCTATGTTGCTAACACATATATAAAATAAAATAAATTCTGTGAACAACACACAGCGCCATCTGTGGTAAGCGACTAAGCTTGTGTTACGGTGACTAGACAACGGATATAATACTTATATTTATTTTTCTTTTGTAAATACATACATATTATACATAGAGGGACACCCAGAGCAGACACAAATATTTATTCTATAAGCATAAATACTTGCACCCGGCGGGAATCGAACCCGCAACCTCCTGCATTGCAGTCGCGCTTTCGCACGACGCGCCACAGAGGTCGTGAAATATTTGGTATCATGGAAGTTATTTCTAATTACATCAGTTATTTATAATATATCTAGCTTTTTATTATCTAGGTACATTATTTTATTTAAATTAATTCTAAAAACTTTGGGATCTTTGTAAATTTTTAAGTTTATGGCCTTTATTATCCACGATCGCGTACTTACTTAGCCACCGATGTTGTAGAGGTACCTACATAAATTTATTGCAACTGACGCGACAGCTTCAAAATGTAATGTTGATGATCATGACTTTAATTAGTAAGTAAAGTTCAGTTCGGAAGAATTATCCCTCAAGTTAAGGTACTATTCTACTGATAATTTTTTGCTCGTGTTTCGTGTTGACCTTTCGATAAGTTGCCATAAGTAATAAAATCCATACCAAAACCAACGTAAAATAGTATTGTGGGTGGTGACAAGTACCTACCAGCCAAAGCCTTCCAACCTTCGAAAACTTAAAAAAAAAGTAATTATGCAAAATGACCAAATTTTTTAACCGTTTCCGCAAACAATATCGGTTTTGAGACTTGCCTAAAACGACTGAACGTACCTCTTCAACAGAAAAAGGCCCGATGAGTTACCTAATATGGTACAACTACGTAAGGTCATAAACGCTAGCAATCGAACCGAAAAATACGAACCCCAAATATTTTCATCGAACCGAAAAATACGAACCCCCAATATTTTTTTTCGGTAATAGAAAGAAATTCGAACGTGTTCATGGAGGCTACGGGTATGGCAGTCGGAATGCGGAAGGAGAAGAAATTCTGCGTACGTGTGCCACTGCCGACCTGGCACTCGTGAACACATATTTCAAAAAGAAGCCCGACCACTTGATCACCTACAGGAGCGGGGGGCGCGCTACCCAAATCGATTTTCTAATCGCTAGGAGACATCATATCGGCAACGTGGCCAACTGTAAAGTCATACCCGGTGAGAGTCTCACTGCCCAACACCGTATCCTTGTCATGGATCTCTGTGTAAAGACCAAAGACAAACGACCGGAACCATGTCAGCGCCGAATCAGATGGTGGATGCTCGATGAAGTCAAGTCCCAGATGCTCGCCTCAGCAATCGGCGACAAATGTGCCAATGCTGAAGGCGAATCGGTACAGGAACACTGGGACCGGATTCAGGTGTCTATCGCTGATTCGGCGCGGTCAGTCCTCGGTAAGTCTAAGGGAGGACGCAAGTGTGACAAGGAAACTTGGTGGTGGAACGACACAGTCCAGAGGGAGACTAGGGTAAAGAAAGCCCTCTTTAAAAAGTGGCAAGCGTCCAACTCTCCTGAAGATCGCGACGCGTACAGGTCGGCCAAACGTGCCACAAAGAGAGCAGTAGCCAGAGCCAGACGGGACCACTTACAGCCATTGTAGGATAAGTTGGAAACGTCTGAGGGGCAGAAGCTTATTTATAAGTTGGCACGTTCTAGGATCAAAGCGGCACAGGATATATCCAAGTGCCGCTGTGTAAAAGATCCTAATGGTAACCTGCTATGCGAGGACCTCGCGGTGAAGGAGAGGTGGCGCTCTTATTTCCACGAGCTGCTCAATAAGCAGTATAAAGAGGTGCAGCCACCGGAACTCCCTCCGAATCTAGGACTTGTGCCACTGATAACGCCTGAGGAGGTGCGCAAGGCTCTTCGCTGCATGAAGAATCGGAAAGCTGTTTGCGCCGATGGAGTTCCCATCGAAGTATGGAAGGCTATGGGTTCTCGTGGTGTGGGCATCTTAACTAACCTTTTTAACCGTATACTCGAGACCGGCAGAATCCCCGCCCAATGGAGACTGAGTGTTATCACTCCAGTGTTCAAGGGCAAGGGATCTGTGCAGGAGTGTGGAAGTTATCGTGGTATAAAGGTCATGTCCCACACCATGAAGCTCTAAGAGCGTATAGTTGACTCTCGGATCCGGCAGGAGTGCACTGTCTCGGAGAGGCAGTACATTTCCCCATTACAGTCGGAGTCTACCAAGGATCCGTCCTAAGTCCGTTTCTGTTTAGCGTAATACTGGACGCATTGTCCGTAATCATCCGAGACGCACACGAGCAGCCCCCGTGGATGCTCATGCATGCTGATGATATTGCGCTAGCGGACTCGGATAAGGGGCGGCTTGGAAGGCGTGTAAATGCGTGGAAAGAGTCACTTGAGAACGGCGGTTTGCAACTCAACGTAGCGAAGACCGAATACTTGGCTAGCAATACCACAGATCCCACACCTGTCTGCGTAGACGGTCACATGGTCGAGCGGACAGACCAGTTTAAGTACTAGGGATCTGTGCTTCACGAGTCCGGCGATATCGATTGTGACGTCAAGTCCCGCATTTCGGCAGCTTGGGCCAAGTGGCAAGAGGTAACTGGTGTCATCTGTGACCCGAAAATGCCGGTTAAACTGAAGGGACAGGTCTATAAAACGATCATTAGACCTGTCCTTTTGTATGGTAGTGAGGCGTGGCCATTGCTTGAGCGACATAAGCAGGAGCTGCGTGTCACGGAGATGAAGATGCTGCGCTGGATGTGTGGAGTGACGCGAAAAGACCGCGTCAGAAACTCCCGCATCAGGGGCAGCCTTCATGTCCGAGACATTGCAGACAAACTGCAAGAATGCCGCTTACGGTGGTACGGCCACGTTCTACGGAAACCGGCTAGTTACGTGGGAAACAAATGTCTTGCTATGGCGTCTCCGCCCGGCCGCGGCAGATTGGTAAGACCCAAGCAATGCTGGCTTGACGTTGTAAGATCGGATATGCGTGCTAATGGCCTCACTACACGGGATGCCGAAGATCGTGCGAAGTGGAGACGTAAAAGTAGGAAAGCGGACCCCGGGCTCTCGAGAGAGATGCAACCGGGAACAACGCTCGGATGATGATGAGAAAGAAATTCGTCTTAGCACACTTGCTCTTTGGAATCTACCATAAATTATTTGTCTAATGAAGCTCCTGAAGTCAAGAATATACTACCTATAAGTTTACTCGTAGTAGGTAGGTAGTTTAGCGAACTGTAGACCTCGCGATTAACAACTTTACTGCAGTGATCTAAATACTGCCTATATAATATATACATATAATACCATTACTGTTACCCATTGAAGAATATTGTGATGAAAATTTGGTCCCAATGTTCCATCAAGCTTGTCAAAAGCTTAATGTTAATAATGTAATGAATGTTTAATCTTGTTTGATTCTTTTATAATGAGGTGGAACACCTCATTAAATTAAAACCTTAGATAAAAACATATACACAATAAAAACTGAAAAGAAAATAAAACAAGTCCAGTAATCACAGAACATAGCGACTTTAACAGTAGGGACCCATTGAATATCTAAAATCTAGATCACCATAAACCTTTTCAATAATGGGTCCCGACTGTTAAAGTCGCTATGTTCTGTGATTACTGGACTTGTTTTATTTTCTTTTCAGATTTTTTTATGTACAAAGCTTCCGAAGTGTAAGTTATTTCATGCGTCAAATCCAACATTCACTGAACCGGTTTTTTCACAGCACCATCTTGCTCAAAACTAAGCATTTAGCTAGACTTCTATTATGATGACCAGACAGAAATAAATCTATTACCTATTCAATAATTAATAACGTTACGTTCTAATTCAACTCGTGCGTGTGCCTGCTGTCTGCTGTCGTTTACCGACATCAATAAAATATGGCAACATCCTTGACATTCACAATCAACATTTGTTTTCGTGGTTTTCCTACACTATTAATTTATTCTACAAGTCTCAATATTTTTTAATCTTGTGACTAATGCCGTGATTAATAAAATTGTGCACCAATTTTTCAATAGTAGAATAGATACCTACACCTACAGTTTCATTTAAGGATCGTTTTATTCAGCCTAATAGACGTAACAGACATAAGTTATTTTAAAGCATAGATACCTATATAACTGTACCATAAGAGTTAAGAAAAACAGATTAAAATAAAATTCCATTCATTTCACTTACGTAACTTACAAAGTAACGTTACTACTTTACTTTACTTTTTACTTATGTGTAACAGAGATTCTGTTTGCCCATCAATCCGGTTGCAGTCGGTAACTGTTATCCACTGGGTCCTCAAGATGGTAAACGTCGTCTAGGTTTCATCATCATCATTTCAGCTGTAAGAAGTCCACTGCTGGACATAAGCCTCCCTCATAGATTTCCAGATGCTTCGGTCATAAGTGGCCTGCATCCATCGTGAACCCGCGGCCTTAACTAAGTCGTCCGTCCATCTCGTTGGTGGACGTCCAACGCTGCGCTTTCCGATCCGCGGTCTCCATTCGAGAACTTTTCGGCCCCAACGACCATCTGCTCTCCGTGCTATATGTCCTGCCCACTGCCACTTCAAAGAGCTAATCCGTTTGGCTATGTCGGTGACCGTGTCGTCGAGGTTTACCACCAGTTTATCACCGTTTCTTGGGTCTACCCAGGAAACGGTGATAATCTGGGGTGATGATCTGGTTGACGCCAAGGCTAACCACTCTGCGTCAACCGACATATGGAAAGAAATGGGAGAGGATAGAACAAAATTGCGACGAATGGAAAGAAATGTCCCAAAAGTCTAACTGTTTCTTGTTCTTGTGTAGTTTTCGATCCCGCGGAAATATAAAAATAAAATTTTAATGTAGCCTGCGTGTAATTCAGATCTCTACATACCAATTTAAGTTTCATTGCAATCGGTTAGTTCTGTAGTTTTTGCGTCTACTACTATTCTAGCTCTACTAGCAATATGTAAGTACTCGAGTTCTTTGGTTCATATCACAATATTTCCTCATAATGAAAAAAAGCTCCTGTTTTTATTTCAAGTTAAGATCAATCAAGTTATATATCACTGTCATTTCTTAAGAGTGTTCATTCCATTCTCTTTCTCCATACAAACGTAGTTTACGTTTTCCTCCCTGGATAAAGACATTAGAGCAAATATTTTTATGCCATAAAACCTATATCTGTCATGTCTTGTCAATGTACGAACCTTTTTTTTTTTCTAATTAAAATAATAATAAAAAATAAAATAAATAATAAATGAAAAAAATAATTCGGAAGATGAATAGTCATGCCAGATATAAGTTTTATGGCATAAACATATTTGCTCTAATGTCTTTATCCAGGGAGGAAAACGTAAACTACGTTTGTATGGAGAAAGAGAATGGATTAAACGCCCTTAAGAGGATAGTCTCCATTCTCTTTCTCGATACAAACGTAGTTTACATTTTCCTCCCTGGATAAAGACATTAGAGCAAATATGTTTATGCCATATAAAACCTATATCTGTCATGTCATGACAATGCATCTACCTTTTTATTTTTCTTATTTTGTATTTAAAATAATAAAAAAATATTTAAAAAAAATAATGAAAAAATAAAAAGATGTATAGTCACGACAGATATTTAATAAGTTTTATGGCATAAACATATTTGCTCTAATGTCTTTATCCAGGGAGGAAAATATAAGCTACGTTTGTATGGAGAAAGAGAATGGAGACTATCCTCTTAAGCTTACAACAATGTAGTTATTACAAAAATCAAAGATCTCGTAATATCGTCGGTCCGGAACTGCAGTAAGTTCAAGTTCATCGCACTCGCGTTGCGTTGCTGACACAACTGTTGCGCAATCCCGACTGCCGACCACCTTTCCCACCATAGACTCTCCAAACGTAAACAACAAAACAATTCGTTAGAGCATGTGTGCAACGACCTTGATAACACTTTCTTTTTCATAGTAGGTAAAATGAAATCAAAATTTATACTTCGTTTCGTAATTTCAGACTACGATCTAACGTTTCATTTCTTTGTATTGTACAATTCTTCTTTAAGAAATTTTGAGTCAAATCGTAGTCTACAATTAAAAAACGAAGTATAAATTTAGAATTATTTTAATGACTTTAGGTACTTACAGCAAATTCAGCACCTTATGCTTATCTTTTTATTTAGAATAACTTGGTTGAATGATAATCTCTATAATATCAATTCGGTAGGTAGGCAATGACAGGACCGGTTCGCCAGCCGAGGTGCATGCCTTGAGGACCGGCAACTCTTCACAGTAATAGATTTCCGGCTTACGAAATAGTCCCAACATAACGTCATTACGATTGCGTGTCGTAATTTTTAAATAATTAGCCTCTTATTCAAACCAACTTACTCAATTAACTTACTTAATTATATTTTACAGGTGTTAGCAGTGCTTGCCGTAGCGTCGGCGAAACCAAAGCCAAAACCAGATGTAAGTCATCTTGGTGGATACCACTACGAAGTACCGTTTACATCGTATGGAGTTCCTTCATATCAATACAACCCCAGCGTCAGCTACTTCGGTTCTGGTTACAACGTCAAGGAATCTCAAGGTCAATACTTGGGGTCTAGTTTCAGCCATCAGGAACCTGCTGTTATAAGCCACGGCGCGTCTGGTTTTGTGGCTGATGCAAGCGTTTCACCTAGCTCTTTGAGCGGTGTAAGCACCCTAGGCAATGGCTACACCGTGTTTAATTCAGGTTCTGGAAGTGGATTGAGTGCCGGTCTCAGCAACGGTCAATACTACCAGACTGTAACACCAGTACCCACTGCCGGTCTCGGCAACGGTCAATACTACCAGACTGTTACACCAGTACCCACTGCCGGTCTCGGCAACGGTCAATACTACCAGACTGTTACACCAGTACCCACTGCAGGTCTCAGCAATGGTCAATACTATCAAACTGTGACACCAGTACCCAGCGTGCAACCCATTTACATCGGCAATGAAAACCAATATGAGTACACTTCAGCTGAGAAATATCAACAATCTTACCAAATTCATCAGCAACCTGCTCAAGTCTTTAAACACTATTATGTACATGCCGCCCCAGAGGAGCCAGAACCACCGAAGCCCAGAACTCCTATTGTCCTGCCTCCGCCGCAGAAACACTACAAAATTATTTTCGTAAAAACACCAAATGTGGCCCATCATAACTCACATATCGTACCTATTCAACAACAAAATGAAGAAAAAACTATTGTATACGTTCTCGTCAAGAAACCTGAAGACAAACAAGAAGTTATCCTGCCGAAGGTAGAACAAAAGCCACCATCGAAGCCCGAGGTTTACTTCATTAAATATAACAACAAAGGTGACGACAAGACCGTAATCAACAACATTGTCAACGATTACAATAAGAACGGTCAGAGCGTTTCCATCAGCACTAGTAACACTGATGGATTCTCAAGCGGCTTACCTGTAGCCAACTACAACCCTGTCATTTCTTCTGGCTTGTCCGGCTTTAATAGTGGCTCTAGCTTTGCCACTGTCCCCGTTGGTCCCAGTTTCTCTGGTGTCCCCAGTGGATCCAGCCTCTCTAGTGTTTCTGGTGGAGGCGTTCCTATTTTCACAAATATTCCTAGTGGATCTGGTTTCTCCTCTAGTGGTTCAAGTGGCTCCAGCTTGTCTGGACTCTCTGGTGGCTCTAGCTTGTCTGGACTTTCTGGTGGCTTTAGCTCATCTGGACTCTCTAGTGGCTCTAGCTTGTCTGGACTCTCTGGAGGCTCTAGTTTGTCTGGACTTTCTGGTGGCTCTAGCTTGTCTGGACTCTCTGGTGGATCTAGCTTGTCTGGAGTCTCTGGTGGCTCTAGTTTGTCTGGACTCTCTGGTGGCTCTAGTTCGTCTGGATTATCTGGCGGCTCCAGCTTGTCTGAACTCTTTGGTGGCTCTAGCTTGTCTGGACTCTCTGGTGGATCTAGCTTGTCTGGAGTCTCTGGTGGCTCAAGCTTGTCCGGGCTCTCTGGTGGCTCTAGTTCATCTGGATTATCTGGCAGCTCCAGCTTATCTGGACTCTCTGGTGGATCTAGCTTGTCTGGAATCTCAAGCGGTTCAAGCTCTGGGTCTTCTAGTGGATCAAGTGGTTCAGGTGGATCTATCAGCTTTGTTGACAGTGGTTTATCTCCAAGTAGCATTTTCGGATCTAGCTCTGGTTCATCTGGCTCACTAACCTCGTCTTCGGGTACATCTGGCTCACTGAGCTCTTCTGGTTCATCATTAGGTTCAACTGGCTCATCCGGATCATCGTTGGACTCGTCGGGATCATTTATCTCATCGTTAGGTTCATCTAGCTCATCGTCAGGCTCTTCAGGGTCTTCGTTGGGCTCTTCGGGGGCCTTTATCTCGTCGTTGGGTTCGTCAGGTTCATCGGGCTCATCGTCTGGTTCATCGGGCTCATTGGACTTATCGTCTGGTTCATCGCCATTTGACTCTGGTTTTTCTTCCCCGTCAATTTCGAAGCCTGCCTCTACTTCTTCTGAATCGAGCGAAAGCCAAGAAAACATTATCTCTACTAGTCAAGGTATTCCTCACGAAACCTATGGACCACCTAAATTCAGAGAATAAATAAATTGTTGACGGTTAGTTGTGAAAAATAATGTAAAATCATGTCAGTGTGCTACATATAGTTAACTTAGATGTGAATAAAGTCATTAGTAACACCATTATTTAATTAACGATATTTATTTATTTAAAACTAGCTGCGTCCCGCGGTTTCACCCGCGTGAGTCCCGATTCCGTAAGAAGTATTAAAGTAGTAGTAACCTACGTTACTCAGGGTGAATATGTACCTAGCTTTCAAATGATGACAGAAATTTTGAAATCGGCACAGTAGTTTTTGAGTTTATTTATTACAAACATACAGATACACACACACACACACTCACACACAAAAATACAAATCTTTCCTCTTTATAATATTAGTGTAGACAAACGCTTTCAAACTTACAGTTTACCAAAACGTCTCAGCAGTCAATAATTACATTTATATATTATAATTATTTATAGTTGTGTATGTTCCGCGTTTTACCTCCGTTTTACCTGCGTAAGTCCTGCTCCCGTGGCAATTTTTAAAAATTCTTTCTTATCGGATGCCTGCATTACATAGAGAACACACTTTTCAAATTTCAGCTCTCTACTACCAGCGGTTTAGGCTTTGCGTTGATCAGTCAGCCAGTCAGGACAAAGCATTTTATAGATAGATGATACACACTTTACACTCTCCTGGATGCAAGCGATGTGATGTGTTCGCAGACGTATGGAAATCGATATTTTCACTGTGTTTGAAATTTTGTCAGAGAAATATGCGAACGCCAACTGTAGCGTGAATGTTATTCTGCCAATTAACGTCAAAGGTAATTACCAATCATTGTATCGTGTTAACTGACAATAAATAAATACTAGTAGTAGTGGACCTCGCGAGCTCTTAATTGGAGAAATACACAGGTTAACATACAGGCACAAATTAAAACACCTTAAATAATGCAAAATATTTTTAAGTGAGGAGCTTGTAATGAAAAGGCGGTTTCTGGAGAGCACATTATATGTAGATATTAGGGACTATTCTTTAGGAGCTATAGAGGAGCTTTATTGATCCCCATCAGATCTTTACCAAATTTATATGAGACCCATTATTAGCTAATAGGTATTAGATGTTCTTATTAAAAAAGAGTCTGTCCAATAATTAGTACAGCATGATGTACCTATATCCATGCGCGATGAATTACTCGTTGCTCGCATAATAGATCTAGAAAGCACTACATCTTCTTCTTTATAGCTTGACGGCTAAGAAGTTTAACGTATATAAAAGTCATAATACCTATATCATAACCATAACTGTTAATTTGTAAAGTTCCTAGGCCTCACTATGGCATTATCACACTGGCACTCGCTTCGCTTTTAATTCGCTTACAAAATGCCAGTGTGATAACGCCCTTAGTCTAAGTACAAGCTAATTCAGAACCTTCATTCTAGTCAAAGTGTCAAGTTATGTAATACAATATACTTTTATGGAACGTCCTTTGTTTGCTTAGTCTAGCCTTTTTTGATGGATAATGAATGTGTCAGTCAGATACCTAGTGAAAGGTATTTTTATAGAAAAGAATTCAGAACATTCTACAAGTTTTCCTACACTTAGTAAAAGTTGACGTAACAACTACACGTTTGAATAAACGTGAAAATTATATGGAAAGTTAAATATCGTCCTCGCTAGCAGATATAATGCTGAGCTACAAACTTTGTAAGACAAGATTCACGTTTATGAAATTGCACGGGTAGAGTGAAAATTTCTAACTAGCTAGACGATAGATGTTAGTATATTAAAATACAACGATACGTTTTGAGAAAAGGAAGTCAGCGAGACACCCCGTTTCCCCAATGAGGAGGAACACTAACTTTTTATCCCGGCAGAGGGCGCGAGTCTGAATTAAGAACTGTCAAACATGTGTTTTTTACAACTCTCGGCGCCAAATTGGCCATATCGGTCTGAGACCGAAAGAATAAAAAAAAAACTCGGCGTTTCCATTGGTGGAGGACCATCATCGAAAAAAAAAAAGATCATCCGATGCCAGCGCCTCTGCAAACAGCTTTGCGCGTGGCACCCCATTACAAATTAAAATTGGTATAAAGCTCAAAATACAAGATGACTCTTACACCCGTATTTATAGACGAATCTAAGTGATTACTTTGGCTTAGTAATACCCTGTCTCGCTCTTATTAGTGATTTGTAACGTCCACGAGAATGTGACAGACACATTACTTAGACAAGTAATTAGAATCTATATCTATATCTATATATATCTATAAAAGAAAGTCGTGTTAGTTACTCCACTTATAACTCAAGAACGGCTGAACCGATTTAGCTGAAAATTGGCAGGGAGGTAGTTTAGAGCCAGGAGAAGGACATAGGATACTTTTTATCCAGTTCGATTAAAAAAAATGCTTATTTATTGCCTTTAAGGCGGAACAAAGTTCGCGGGGTCAGCTAGTTAACTATAAATACGAGTGTTACACTTTACTTAAAACAGCACAAATGCACAAATTTCTTTATAAATATGTGTGCTGCGGGTCTGCGCAGTGAGGGCTATTTTGGGTAAAGTGTCATCGTGTATTTTGTGCTTTAGCCATAAGGTAGGAACGTCAATATTCATTATCTGTGGTGCATCTCGATCACTCGGAAACTCCATATGCATTCATCTCATGCGAGGATTCCTATCATATCGATCAATTAGGATAGACAGGTATTGCGCCCTAAATAAATTTAGGTATGCATAATATGAACTCTAAACTTTAGAGTCTAAAGTAGTGGAGTTTGTATGTTTCGGAATATAGATAAATAGATATTTTTATTACCTACCTAAAAATCTATGAATAATTAAAATTACAAAGTTAAATTTCTAAGTCCTAGGCTTAATTGCGCAATTTAAGCCCTAGAGGCTAATTACTTTCTATAGGTACCTTTGGCTTTTCTGGACAAATAAAGTAACTTTGTAGAGCCGTAATTAGTAAAATAGTTTTATCTATTGCCTTACCTACTCGTGCAGAACCGTGCTGGTTAGCTAGTCAAAAAATAATCGATTGCATTCCGAGTTGCTTCATATTGGTATTTTAATAGCAGTATTCCATCCGCATACCGCAATGAACTTATCATGATTTATTATGATGTGTGCTTTCATTTGTGCCAGACAGCTACTCCTGCAGAAGAACATTGATATTACATTGTAAGTATTGGAATTGTACTGCGCCCCCCGGCCGCGCGGCCCCGGCATCGGCATGGCCTTTTAACATTATTCTATTTCTCGTGCGTAAATATATAATGTTAGTTAAATTTAGCTATTACGTTTAGTTACTGGTAGTTATTATATTAGATTCAATTTATTTACAGGTGCAGTAAACATTAAATATACCCAAAGCTTAAATACATACAAACTTCTTTGATTAGGGAAAACATGAAAATTTACGTAAAATGTATAAAAAAAATGATTGCTTTACAATTAGATATATCGCGTAAAATTATCAACATTTAGCTTTAGTGATGCATGATTTCATACACAATAACCAACAATTATTAAATTATGATCTTATTTTAAAGTATTTCCTACATTTGGATGAAACCATCCGAATGCAGAATTTCGGAAAACATTTTTTTTAATAAATTACTGTATTATTGTTGAAAAAAATTAAACTAAAAACTAAAACTGGTAGGTACCTACCTACCCTTAGTTGTTTGTTAACTCTACTTGAGGCCATTTAATTAACCGCTATGTAGAGACAGTTGGATTTACATAGGTAGGTAGTAGGTACGTATGAGTAGCTAGCTAGCTTCTCTTATAGCACTAATAGCACAGTATAGTAACGTACCTAATAGCCGTATTCACAAACGACCCTATGCGTGGAATCAGATTATTCAGATTATGCCACATTTTCGCTGACGTTGGACCCTAATTGGAAACCTAGATCACAAAAAAAACCCTCCAAACTTCCTGCTTCTAAGACCAGTTGTTTAGTATTTTTGATGACCTCTGTGGCGCGTCATGCGAAATCACGACTGCAATGCAGAAGGTTGCGGGTTCGATTCTCGCCGGGTGGAAGTATTTATGCTTAAATAATAAATATTTGTATCTGGTCTGGGTGTCCCTCTATGTATAATATTTATGTATTTACAAGCTTAGTCACTTTACCACACGGAGCTAGATGGCGCTGTTCGCTGTTCACAAAAAATTAAATTAAAAAATCAATTTTATTACTAGCTGGGTTCCCCGGTTTTACCCGCGTATGTCCCGATCCCGTAGGGATGTCTAAAAACCTTTTCTTGGAGTTACACATAATCTTCAACACCCTGTATGATGTAGGCATCCGATAAGAAGTAGCTGTCCCATAATCTCCAACACCCTGTAAAACGATCACACTCTCCAAATTTAGGCTCTCAATTATATAATCATCAGCAGCGGTTTAGGCTGTGCGTTGACACATCAGACAGTCACTCATTTAGTAGTTTATAGTGGCTTATTGCGGAACATGTCAAAAATATATAAAACCCGACGAATTGAGAACCTCCTCCTTTTTTTGGAAGTCGGTTAAAAATCCATTGTTCTCGAAAATTACGATTACATACTGTGACTATAACTTCCGATCGGGTTAAAACAAGTTTAGATAGAAATATTAAAATATAGATCACTAGCTTCGTCCCGCGGTCTCACCTATGTTAGTTCCGATCCCGTGGGAATATCGTAATCAAAAGTAGCCTATGTTACTCCTCGATAATGGAGCTTTCTATTCAAATTTTTGAAATCGGCACAGTAGTATCGGCGCCCATTCATTACAAACAAATAAACCTTTCCTCTTTATAATATTAGTAGGTATAGATATAGATATCGGTACCTACCACTATTTCATTCACGATCTGCAATATTTATGAATGAAACAGTCTTTGTATGTATTTAGAAGTAGTGACGCGTGATAGCTTTATACCGAGCGTTACGAGGCGCGAGGCCTCGTTGATTGGGCGGATATTCGCGGATGCAATTTTGAAGACTCGCGTGGTATGCCGCCGGACTGACGACGCTTGAGGGCACGCCTCATCGCTACTTCGAGGCGCCACTACAACACATTACTCACCTATATCTAGGGTTACCAGATCTCCGGTTTGTCCTGAGATCTCAGGATTTTTGGACGTTTCTCAGGATTGCGGCCGGATTTCTCAAATCTCTTAAAATCTCAGGATTTTTAGAAATTTTAACAAAAGACCAACTTAATTAAAGATTTTTTATTAAAAAGTTAAACAAACTAAAAATAATCATGCTTTGGTAATAATAATGCACAAATAAAATGGGTTAGTCCACTTTCGCCATACCAGGTTCTACGGCTACGAAAAAAGTAGTAATCCTTTCGCCATACCTGCTCGACATGGTCGATAGGCTATGGCGAAAGAATACTCCAATTTATTTATTCGATTTTTATTAACTTTAAGTTGAAAAGTTGTTGAGTGGAATCGTGCCCCTCGCGTCCTTCTACTCATCGTCATCATCGTTCTTCGCAATGAATTGGACGTGGGCGTGGTTTTTACCAGGCTGTAAGGACTGACTAGAAGTTATCCTGCACCGTACTAGACGTGTAAAATGTGTGATAGTAGGTAATTGGTATGGAAGTACTAGGCTATTATAAATCACCAGAGGGTCGTTACATACTTTTACAATTGAGATATTTCTCGCTTGAAGAAACATACGGAAATGTGATAAGTGTGAGTTATACATTCTACAGACTTATGATAGCCTAGTACATCATACTTAATAATAGAGTAGATTTTTTATTTCCTTCACTTTTTGTAAAAGTAGGCGTGGTCACCAATATGGCCACGCCCAGTTTTACGCAAAGTAATAAATGGGCGTGGGTGTGTGTGTGTATGTTTGAATGACAAAGAAGATTATTAAAATATTAGATTACTTAACACTTTATTGTACCAAAATTTACAAAACTCATGAAAAAAACAAAAACTTACTAGTAAATATAATAAAGGTACCATGTGCGGCCTTATTGCTGAAAGCGATCTATTCCAGGCAACATGTAAAAAAAGAGAAGTGTGATTAGACTTATAATAAGTCTTATAATAAGTAGGTAGGTACTAGTTACTCACTATCCAACACAATGCATTTTTCTAAATCATAAGATTCATAATCTTAGCATTTAAACCGACTTCAAAAAAAGTCGGTTTTAGGATGTTCGCCGATTACTCGAAGACGGCTTGGCCGATTGAGATTATTCTTTTTTTAATTGAAAGGTCTTCACAAAGAGGTCACTGTTTAATGACAGCAGAAATGCACTAAAACTAATGAAAAAAAAAACCGACTTTTTGATTTTTTTGTTTTTAAATATTTTAAAATTTTTATAAAACTGTTCAAAACCCTGACAAAAATATGACAGGTAAATAGTATTTGTAGTTTCCAATGGAAATGTTGTAATAGGTATGTGAAATGAGACCAATGCATTAATATAATATGAATCAACTCTTTATTTTACTATTTAACTTTAAATTATACCTTACATTGTTTACATTTTAAATCGCAGAACAGCAGCCTACTTTTACAAAAAGTGAAGGAAATAAAAAATATACTCTATTATTAAGTATGATGTACTAGGCTATCATAAGTCTGTAGAATGTATAACTCACACTTATCACATTTCCGTATGTTTCTTCAAGCGAGAAATATCTCAATTGTAAAAGTATGTAACGACCCTCTGGTGATTTATAATAGCCTAGTACTTCCATACCAATTACCTACTATCACACATTTTACACGTCTAGTACGGTGCAGGATAACTTCTAGTCAGTCCTTACAGCCTGGTAAAAACCACGCCCACGTCCAATTCATTGCGAAGAACGATGACGACGATGAGTAGAAGGACGCGAGGGGCACGATTCCACTCAACAACTTTTCAACTTAAAGTTAATAAAAATCGAATAAATAAATTGGAGTATTCTTTCGCCATAGCCTATCGACCATGTCGAGCAGGTATGGCGAAAGGATTACTACTTTTTTCTTAGCCGTAGAACCTGGTATGGCGAAAGTGGACTAACCCTTTGGTATCTTCCAATACTCATTTTTTGGTAATAGGTAATTGCACAATCAAATTATCACATATTTATAACGCTGCCCACCCCCGCTTCCTTTGACTGCGATGTGTAACGTGTAAACTAGATCCGTAGTGTATAAATACGATTTTATTGTGAGTATTAAAATTGTACTTAAATAAGTATGGGAATAAAATCAAAGTGTAAAAAATCTCAGGATTTTTTGGTGGAAATCAGGACTTTTCTCAGGACATTTGTTTTTTTATCTGGTAACCCTACCTATATCAGATATTATAGCAGGGATTATTTAAAAGACCATGGATGGGTACCTACCCACCCACGTGTGTAATTTATTATTTTTACAAGGAAGGTAATATAACCTCCCGCATCAGGGACAGCCTTCATGTCCGAGACATTACAGATAAATTGCAATAATGCCGCTTACGGTGGTGACCGTACATTTTACGAAAACTGGCTAGTTTCGTGGGTAACAAATGTCTTGCAATGCCGCCTAAGCCCGGGCTCGGCAGATTAGGAAGACCCAAGAAGTGCTGGCTTGACGTCCGTAGGGGCTGAATTCTTTTCTCGAACCGTTCAGGCCATTTTCGACCTCCTATATAACGTTATAAATACTATACTATAGAAACTATAGGGTTATTGTACATTTGTCACAAAGTTAATTCGCCACATATTTATAACTCCCTACATTGAAAGTAAAATCGTCACGGGTAGGTAAAGTCATAGTTAATTTGTCACAAGCTGTAATTTTACAACATTTTTGCCTAAAGTATGATTAGCAAGTAAATTTGGTGCTCAAAATAATAAAAAGATAAAATACTAACTGCGTCTCGCGGTTTTACCCGCGTAAGTCCCGATCCGTGGAAATATCGGGATCCAAAATAGCCTATGTTACTTTCTATTGATGAAAGATTTCTTTAAACCGGTCTATTAGTTTCAGAGCGTATTGGTTACAAACAAACAAATATTTATAATATTCGTATAGATCAGATAGCCTACAAAAAAATAATTACTTTTGGAAATTTAACAACTCCTAGTTTTCACTAATACAACTTGATCTTTCCCAAGACATCACGTTCACGTCTCGTTTACACGCTATCACCCTCTCGCTAACTCATTGTGTTGATCTCTTTTTAACCCTATCATTTATAACATTTTATTGAACATTTTACTTTATTATTTTTGTTAATATAATTTATGTGTTTTACACAAGTTTAGTGTGATTTAATGTCTTTTTCATTGTAACATGTTGAGAAAATCGGCCACTTAAGAATTATGATGTTTAAATGAACGACCTGTTAAATAAATAATAAAGGGAATTGTCCTGTGATTTAACCATTAAATACAGGAACCATTTGAACCGGCCTTCCGGCGGCGGATTATGACAAAAAACTAATATAGCATATTTAATATTTATATTTTTGAATAAAATATACCATTCTATATTTGAACCTCTCGCTGCTCTTGTGGTTTAATCCTAGAATGCTTCGCTAGCTAGCCAGGAATCGAGTCTTTTAGCAAAGATTAGCAGAAGATTTTTTCACAAAATATAGAATTGTGGCAAATTTACACATACCTATATTTTTTCGTGACAAATTTACTGTGAGACAAATGTACAATAACCCAAACTATAATCTTGAATTTTACCTATAGGTACATGTACCTATAAACACGGGATATTTCAATTTAGAAAAAAGTTTTGTTGAAAATAAATTATTAGATAACTTGCCAATCGCATGAATACCTACACAGTTTATCTCACAAGTAATAGGTAGGTATGTGCATTACAATAAATTAGACTGTTTAGTGCGATTTCATAATCAATCTAAGTATTTATTTAAAACATAACTTTTTTTAAATATTATTATGGCCACTATAAGATGTTGTTAGATTGGCTAATTAGGTAACTTAAGAGTAAGGTCTGAATAAAATAACCGACTTGGTATTACATAGATCTCACAACTTTTACGGTAGAAGCAATGAGTTTCGAGACTTGGTTTTTACAAGCATGGTTTTGATGGTAATCTAAACATAATTTATAACAGAATTTATTGCACTAAAAGTCATTATAGGTACTTCCTAATTAATTAATGAGAACAAGACTGTTTAACTGTATGGGTGTTTGTACCTTGTACTAAGTAGATATAAGTTATTGGAGACTTATTGACATACTTTACGCTTTCGTAATAAAACTACTCGTTCTGCGAACAATAGACTTTATTGCACTTTATTGGAAGGACCGAGTACGGACATATCAATTAGCCTTTATTGGTGGGGTTGGGGGAGAAATACCTACCCCAATAATCAAAAAACCCCCACGACAAAAAAACTATAAGCTAACTACTTAGGGGGCGTCCATAAATTACGTGAGGTGTTTTTTGAAATTTTCTGTCCCTCCCTCCCCCCCTGGTGAGATGTCGTGAGATTTTATTCAACCCCCTCCCCCATCCTCCAACCTCACGTGAGATTTTTCAAAATGTGGGTTTCTTACGTAAACGCGTTGGATTGTTATTGTAAAAAAGAAAAGAAAATGCTTCGTGCTTTTGTTTTTTTTTATTCTTTCTTTTTGGCCCTGGACTCTCGAGATGCCATTTGTCGACAATCTGGATTAAATGAACCAAAATAGTATTTTTTTTTTGTTTTAATCAGAAAAAAAAATGCGTGATATTTGCCGAGCGAGACCCTCCCTCTCACCAACGTAAGATAAGATGAGATTTGACTCGACCCCCTCCACCCTTAAACATCTCACGTAATTTATGGACTTATGGCCCCCTTACTTACATAGATCCTGTATAGGTACTAAGTTTCATAGTAGAGGAGAGGAATATAACATTATTTAAAATTTACTGAATTTGATTACCGGATTCCCGGTAATTAAATTCAGTAGTGTACGCGAAAACCCTAGTAGTGACTTTGAAAAAGCTAAATGAACTACTAACCTACCTGTAGTTGCTTTGAAGGAACTACTGCGCCTTTGTTGTTGTAGTCTGTAGTTCCTTCAAAATGCGTTTTACTACCAGTATAATATGTACCTACCAATAACTACGATAAGAAACCTATAAAAATACTTTTAACATTCTAGTTCCGTCAGAAACATAGAAACTGTTTATTATTATAAGTTAGGTATACTATGTCTCAGCAGGTACATATGTATATAAAAATACATATTTGCGTAATGGTCATAGTATTGGAAAAAATCATTTTTCTCAAAAGTATTTCGTTGAATAGTTTAGTGCAATATTCTTGTAACCAATGTGGACGTCTTCCAAGTTGTTGTGTGGGTACATTATTGCTGCCCAACATTGCTATCACCAGTACCTTCTGTTCGACATCATGTCAGTTTACTAGAAGAAGAGGGACGACTTACACCATCATCAAAAGATTTACATCGAGATCTAACCCCATTATGAAGAAAGAAGGAAGTATACAAGGCACCAGCGAAATATCTTTAACTCAATTTGGAGACAATATTATTAGCAGTTCTCTAGTAGAAATGAGTGAAATGAGATCTATTAAAAGATCCGTGCCTACAGTACAATACCCTGTTCTTGAAACGAACAAGCAACCAGAGTTGAGGTCATCTGTGCTTCAGCGCTGTGTGCAACCCACAAATTTGCGAGCTAGTGGATATTACATCTGCACAAGTAAAAATTCAAGCGATTCTCATTCGTGCCAGCAAGGACTTCCACTGCTATATAATAATAAAATTATAGGTATAACAGTTTCATCATCGTGTCAATTCAATCAAACTATTTTTATGGCTACTGGACCATCTAGGTCTTGGATCCGATCTATATTAAAACCAGTAGAATCGGAAGAGAAACAGTATCTGCGGGCGTCGATAAAGTGGCATTTGACTACATTACGTATGAATTCTGCAAACGCAACTAAAGCAAATACAATACAAGACATGGAGCTGCAGAATAAAACAATTATTTTTACTACGGCTACCGCCAGCGAAACCACAATAACGACAGAGCAAACTATTCCCTCGCCTATAGAAACATCGTCAAAACCTCCGGTAACAATGGAGTGGTTTAATAACGAAAAGATAAAAATAGACCGTAGTGTCACAGCAACACCATTTTTTACTAATACTGTGGCAACCACTACCGAAATCACATTTAAGCTAGACCAAACTTCTACTACTACCCCCTCAACTATCGAAACATCGACAGCAGTTGGTCTTCCGTTAGCAATGCAGTGGTTTAATAACGTAAAGAATCAGCTGAAGAAGAAGCCTCCGTCTATTTTAGTGCTAACGACTTCAAAACCGATCTACATGGCAGCAGCGTCGAACTTCACGTCTACAGCATTTATAGACTTGACATAAAAACATTTTAGTCGAATAGAAATATTTTTTTAAACGTATTATATACCTACGTCTATTGAATTCTACATAAATTGTAACTAGCCGAAACCCAACGGGTTTCAAGCAACAGCTAGTTCTACATAAATTATAATAAAAAAACTTATAAAAAACCATTTCCAGACAGCTATACTTATATTACTCCATTTAAAAACATTAAAAAACCCTACCGACCGGACAAAATGACCTCTCCTACATACAGTGCAACCGACTTATTTGTTATGTAAGCTGAAGTCGAGCAGTTTTACAGGGTAGATCCAGATTGTATGCATAGTTTAACTTCCGACTTCACCTTACGGAACAGATATGCCAGTTGCACTATATCATGGCACTTTATGTAGAGTGCGTTTTATCTATAATTAAATTACCTATGCCGTCATGTTGGTAGCAAAACAAAAAAGTCTTGCCTTAATATCTTGAATGTGCTAAACCCTAAACCTTGAATACAGGAAGATTCGTTCATTCATTCTTTACATACAAATCCCCCTAATATCAAGCTAGCACGTTATTTTTTTTGTATATTGCACTTTTTTGTTTTGCTACCAACATGACGGCATAGGTAACTAAAGATGAAACGCACTATAGGGAAGGTTATTTTGTGCCTTTTTTTGACGTCGGCTTTTAAATTTTTAATTCATTTTTTTTCGCGTGTATCGGTATGACCACTGACCTCCATGGTGCAAGTCGCTGGCAGTTCATAGCGCACTGAATTTTGTGCCGATTTGATTAGCGCCATGTTGCGCTGTTGTCGCGCTTTTTTAGGGTTCCGTACCCAAAGGGTAAAAACGGGACCCTATTACTGAGACTTCGCTGTCTGTCCGTCCGTCCGTCCGTCCGTCTGTCACCAGGCTGAATCTCATGAACCTTAATAGCTAGAAGGTTGAAAATTTTCACAGAAGATGTATTTCGGTTGCCGCTACAACAACAAATACTAAAAACAAAATAAAACAATTATTTAAAAGGGGCTCCCATACAACAAACGTGTTTCAAAAACTACAAGGGAATTCTAGTACGATGTGAGGTCGCTTCTGATTGGTCGAGTCAAATCGAGTTGGTCATGGAATTCAAAATGGCTGCCCTATCTGTCAAATATACTAGTCTGCCTTCACTGACCAAAGAGTTTCTTACAAGTTTCTTTAAATCAAAGTTGTTGTAAACCATTTTAGGGTTCCGTACCCAATTGTAATAGTGGTACGGAACCCTTCGTGCGCGAGTTTCGCACTTGGCCGGGTTTTTTTCTAGTAGTGTTTTCTAGTTTTCAATAGAAAAAGCGCGACCCGTCCGTGGAACTTATAGTTCCGTGGACGGCCACCGTCACTTTCACTTTCAATATAAAATGCGCGACAACAGCGCAACATGGCGCTAATCAAATCGACACAAAGATCTAATGTAATTTTGTATGGTATACCAATTCCAGCGTACTTGTATAGTTTTCATTTCAGTCGGTATGACCAATATAGATAGGTAGGTAGGAAATATTATAGTGAATTCGCGTGGATGGAATTCACTTAGCTCAGACGGACGCTTTCATAATGGCATTTCGACGGCTAGCTGCGAGATGAGGTTGGCCAAACGAAATGAACTCCGATGTAGGAACGAATTTTTGAATACCTAAAATAAAAAATCGTTTTATTTTGATACCTAAGCGAGGATATTTTATGTTGAAGGGTGAAGTTTGTTCTATATTCTGATGGTGAAGCCCACCAAATGGGTTTTAAACACTAAAATAAAAACTATACTTAGGTACAAGTACCTACGCTGGAATTGGTAGGTATACCGTACAGAATGACATTAGATCTTTGTGCCGATTTGATTAGCGCCATGTTGCGCTGTTGTCGCACGTTTTCTTTTGAAAGTGATGGTGGCCATCCGTGTAACTAATAGTTCCGTGGACGGTCACCATCACTTTCAATAGAAAATGCGTGACAACAGCGCAACATGGCGCAGATCAAATAGGCACAAAATTTAGTGTGCTATGTAACGACTTGTACCAAGGAGGTCAGTGGCTTTAAACTATTGCATACACTGACCTCCATGGTACAAGTCGCTGAACAGGGGATAGCGCACTGCATTTTGTGCCTATTTGATCTGCGCCATGTTGCGCTGTTTACTATTGATATAGTGCGTTTCATTTTTAAATTCCTATGCCGTCATGTTGGTAGCAAAAACAAAAAAGTGCAAAATACAAAAAAAATAATGTGCTACCTTGATTTTAGGGGGATTTGTATATAAAGAATGAATGAACGAATCTTCTTGTATTCAAGGTTTAGGGTATAGCACGTTCAAGATATTAAGGCAAGACTTTTTTGTTTTCTACCAAAATGACGGCATAGGTAATTAAAGATGAAACGCACTATAGTAATTAATGGTAACCGTCTACAGAACCACAGAAAACATAAATAGTACAAGTACAGAAGCTACACTGTTGATCGTCATTTAAATAATAGTGATCCTTGCAAAGACACAATAAAGCGCAATTCAGATCACCAAGCAATACCTGTGTTCTGAAAACGGGCTATAACAATTCTAAATTCAGATAAGTGTCAAATTTCGCGATAGGGTCTATTTAAAGTTTTTTACCCGAATACGGCAAAAAGGAGGGTATGGCAAAGGGTAAAAACGGGACCCTATTACTGAGTCTTCGCTGTCTGGCCGTCGGTCATCAGGATATATCTCATAAACCGTAATAGTATTTCCGTTTGCGCTATAACAACAAATACTAAAAAAAACAAATATGTGTCCCATACAACAAACGTGATTTTTGACATTAAAACGCAACGATACCGCGATGTATTTTTACCACTAACGCCATCTAGTGATGGAGTGATAGACTTAACGTTCGTGTTGCGAACGTTAATTCTATCACTAAAATGAAATGAACATTAGGGTCTAGTGTTCATTTTAGAAATGAACACTAGAGCAATGCATGAGCATTGGTTGGTCTAGTGTTCATTTTAGGGTTCCGTATCAAATGACCACTTTTAATTTTTCTGTACCATCATCACGTGGTACGGAAACGGAACCCATCGTGCGCAAGTCCGACTCGCACTTGGCCGGTTTTTCATAAGAGACGTGACACACGATTTTTTATATTTACGTCAAACACAGCCCGCAAGCTCCGGTACACAAGCGAGGCGAGCTTGACAACCGGCGTACATGCACTTCGCTTAGTGCAGTTGTCGTTTCATGACAGATCGGGGGAGTGGCATAGGCCTGACGGAACTAACATTAGTGATGGGACAGTGTCGATCAGACGTGTCGATAAATCTACGAATAACACTCAACAACAATGATAATATTTGATTGTGAGCAGATAGGTTCATAATTAGAATAGTGGCCTCGGTAACTAAACCCACTATCCTATTAATATTATAAACGGGAATATTTGCATGTATGAGACTTTGTTGCTCTTTCACAAAATAACCACTAAACCGATTGCGATGAAACTTGAAATAAATAAATAAACTAAATTCTGTGAACAACACACAGCGCCATCTAGCCCCGTGGTAAGCGACTAAGCTTGTGTTATGGTGACTAGGCAACGGATATAATACTTGTATTTATTTTTCTTTTGTAAATACATACATATTATACATAGAAGGACACCCAGACCAGACACAAATTTTTTTTTTTTTTTTAAGCATAAATACTTGCACCCGGCGGGAATCGAACCCGCAACCTCCTGCATTGCAGTCGCGCTCTTGCACGACGCGCCACAGAGGTCGTCATGTCAAATAAATGTATAGATATGGCTGGAGCATGGAATAACACACAGTCTTCGTTATATCCCGATATTCCTACGGGAACGGGACTTACGCAGGTGAAACCCCGGGGCACTGCTATTAATATTATAAATGCTAGAGTTTAGTTATGTTTTCGTTTCAAACACGCAAAAACTACTAAACGTAACTTAAAGTACGTTAAGTTACGTTACGTTTAAGTTTTGTAAAAATACTACACTATTTTATATTTCCAATAAAGACTTTCTAACTTACATTGGTATGTGCTTTTTCTAAAATAGTCTTTGAAATTAGCCGGTGTATAATTAATTTGCTTTTAAGTTTTTAATTCGTATAGCAGCTTCCCGCCGTTTCCTACGCTTCACGTCTATTGGGAATAGATGGATTCTTTTATTTTTGCAATCTGATGCACTACATTGAGGCATTTTATTAAAATATTAGCTGCGTCCCGCGGTTTCACCCGCGTGACTTTTAATCTTTTAAAACTTTTTTTCACTTTTAATCCCGATCCCATGGAAATATCGGGATTAAAAGTATAGCCTTATAGCCTTCCTCAATAAATGGACTATCCAACACTGAAATAATTTTTCAAATCGGACCAGCGGTTCCTGAGATTAGCGCGTTCAAACAAACAAAAAAAACAAACTCTTCCGCTTTGTAATCTATCTATCTATTTCTATTACTATTATAAAGCGGAAGAGTTTGTTTGTTTGAATGCGCTAATCTCAGGAACCACTGGTCCGATTTGAAAAATTCTTTCGGTGTTGGATAGTCCATTTATTGAGGAAGGCTATAGGCTACTTTTGATCCCTATTTTCCCACGGGATCGGGACTTATGCGGGTGAAACCGCGGGGAGCTGCTAGTAGATTATAATAGTAATAGATAATAGATAGATAGATATTATAGATAGAAGATAGAAGAAGATAGACGTAAACGTAAGTAAATGAAAACGCCGAAAGTTGTAAAAATACTAACTATTTGACAGTTCTTATTTCAATCCTAAGCTCAGTTGACTGGCGCTCTCTGCCGGGATTAGTTAAAAGAAAGTTAGTGTTCCTCCTCATTGCATAAAATGCTATGCAATAGCTTTACCGCAGCAGTCCCCGAGTGCCACACGTTTTTTTATTCCAGAAAGAAGTCCCAATTGAAGAGGGACTAGGCAATAAATATTTATTTTATTCTGTTTGTATTACCTAGGTAGGTATAGGCATAGCTGGACATTAACTCGTTAATCCGTTAATCGTTAATTAACAAAGTTACATTTTGATTAACGGATTAACTTTTAAATTAACTTTTAATAATGTTAACTTCCGTTAACATGTAGAAGTCCGTTAACCGTTAATCCAATGTCTACTATTTACCGCACGGCATGCACCTAGGGTTGCCAGATTGCCGGGATTTCCGGGAAAGTCCCGAAATTTAACGTGTTGTCCCGTGTCCAGTAATTTCACTTTACTGTCCCGGAATTCATGAGCACTAGTTTTTTCCAAAAAGTTAGGTACGACGCCAGGGCGCGGCGCGATTCTAGCACCAAAGTCGCTAAATTGGCAACACTGTGTCGAACATTCACATTCCATACTGTGAATGCACGAGGGGAGGGGTATGATTGATTATTAGAGATGGACCGACTAGGGGTTCTGCCGACTAGCAGACTAGCCGACTAGTCGGTTCCAAATTTGCCGACTAGTCGGCAATGGAGATCATTATAATTCCGAGATATTTGGGTTAATCATGATCACTCGGCGATTGTTGCTATTTTTTGTTAAATTTGCACTTCGCAAGCTAAAGTGAAACTTCCAAAAAATGGTTGGAATAAAAATAAAAGTAGGAAAAAAATGGATCTGAGGCATGGTTATGACATTTTTGATGTTTAGATGATGTATGTAAGCTATAACGTGTTTTGTTTATGTTTTTCTGACTAGCCACCTTCTAAACTGTAGTACTAATAAAATAAATATTGGTTTTATTGCATAATTGTTAGTTGACGACTAGTCGGTTAAACTGCCGACTAGTCGGCTTTCCCGACTAGTCGGCGACTAGTAGGCCCATCTCTATTGATTATAGTATTTTTATCTAAAACTCCAGTCCATTTGTGTTTTTGCTAGGAAAGTCTTGGGATACCTAGTTCTGTTTTTTTTTCTATTTATATGTATTTTGGGGTGCCGAATCTAAGGTTTGCGGACAAAATTTCGTGACGCAACATTTTTAAAAATCGCAAAAATGTGTATTTTTTTCCTTTTTTCCGGTTTGTTGCTTAAAACTCAAAAACTATTGACTATTAGTAAATGGTCTGTTTACAGAAATTAAAGAACTAATACATAGTTTTCAAGTTTTATTAAGCAAAAAAAAACAGGAAAAGAAACAGTTTTTTTTTCAATGTCGCGTCACATAACATTTTCAGCAAACCTCAGATTTGGATTTTGGACCCCAAAGTAGGTATAATATCGTATTTTGGGGTGATGAAAGTAATTGAAAAAAAAAAAGAAAGACATTAGAAGTAACCCAAAATTTCCTCACATAGACAGCTTTTAGAGTCTAGTAAGTACCTACTTATACATTTTATGTCTATAAAATAATTTGTATATTTTAGTTCTAAAATGAGTACCTATATAACTAGTAATTTTATAATAATTTTGCTATTGCCCGTTCAACGGCAAACATTTGTAGTTGGATTTTGACTCCACAACTCCAACTCCGTTTGTAAAACCAGAAATGTCCAGGAAATTATAAGCCCGTATCTGGCAACCCTACATGCACCGCGGCGCTGCGCGAAAAAAGGGTTCAGTCAGACAAGTTTGAAACGACACGGGCCGGGCGGCGCGTGGCAGCGAGTGCAACAAAAACAAAACTAGATATTATATTTTACCGGCGCGTGCGCGTGAGAAACCTGCGAAAAGATTTTGTTTCGTTTGATCGATTTAATTATTTTTTACACATATTAACGGATTAACAATTAAAGTTAACTTGCGTTAAATCTTCCGAAATGTAACGCTTTAACGTTTAACGAAGCTAACTATTTTTGTAGCGGTTTAACGATTAACGAAGTTAACTATTTGATTAACGGTGCCCAGCTATATGGGTACAGGTATAGGTTATTTGTCGTTATAGCGGCAACATAAATACATCATTATTATTTTTAAATGTCTACTGTCTTGCTATACAGGGTGTTTGGTGGAGGGTTAGACAAACTTGGTGGGCGTGTAGGTGGACCTATTTTTAAAAAACAATTTGAAGGAAAATACCCTAACTCTTCACAACTTTTTAATGATTATTTTTGTGGTTTTTTAATTTTTTCTCAAATTTTACCTCTTTACCCTTACAACTTTTTTTTGTACATGTTTTCGCTTAAACTTTTTATTCGATTTTGGTCCCAGATGTATCCTTGATCTATTGAAGGCATTGTTAATCCAAAATAATGAGAAAATAATTAATTATGGTCTCTCAAAGTTAAGAAAATAAAAAAATATTGTCCGAAAGGTCGACTAAACACCATTCTAAAAAAAACTAATAGTGATCGAGAAGTTCAAATACTTTTAAAAACTGCTCTTGACATCCCTTAATACAACGGTGTATTCCATGTAGCATAAAAATCTACCAACTTGTCAAAAATAAGGCTTAAGGGGAAAATGGAGTGAAAATTCAAAGGAAAAAATACACTTTTTTTTATTCGAATTTTGTTCAAAAACATCTCCCATTGTTCCAATACATAATGTGCGCGACAGGTGGAGCCCATGAAACGGGGCCAAGTCATCTAATCCACGAATTTGTGAACTAGAGTGCGTTTCATCTTTATTTACCTATGCCGTCATGTTGGTAGCAAAACAAAAAAGTCTTGCCTAAATATTTTGAATGTGCTTTACCCTAAACCTTGAATACAGGAAGATTCGTTCATTCATTCTTTATATATGTTATAGGCAATGTGTATAATGCAGGCATTCTATACATTTCCTAGGTATTGTATAGAATGCCGGGGTCGTCCAGGCAATGTGTGAAATGATATTGAATATTCAAACTATTTTACACTTTACCTAGGAAATGTATGAAATACCTAGGCATTGTATAGAATGCCGGTTGACCCATAGGTAATGTATGTAACGTGCTTTTTTGCGTAGACAGCGTTTCTCACATAGCCTTTCCCTTCGGATAAACATTTATATTTACAACGTACAGTCAAGTGCACGTAGAGCTTTACATTTTGACATTTCCACCTCTCTTATCTTCTGCGATATTAGGACAAAATCGAATGGCAAGTGTAAAGGTCCAAGTGCACTTGACCGTACCAAAAAATTGCTGCAGAAAGTCGCCCTGTTCATTTCTTACCACTTGATTATGGAAATTTGATCATGATACAAAAAAAACCAACAGTTTTCATTTAAAATAAGCTTTTATATATTAGCAGGGGGTTTGGGGGGGTACGTATTCGAATAGGTATCTAATATTAAATATTTACAGTTAAAATCCCGATGCTATCTAACTATCTAAACACGAAAAAACTACACGGAGCACCCCGACTTGGGTTAGGTTAAGTTAATGTTAGAACATGATTACACACAGCGCTTTGGCGAGCGAGCGAAGCGAGCGTGCCGCGGCAGCGGTCGCCAAAGCGCCTTATTCTGTAAATAAAAAAGGCGTGATGTATAAATATCGCACTGTATATGAAATAAATGTTAATAATGTTTTTATTTATAGTATTAAGCGCTTCGGCGACCGCTCCCGTCGTTCATTACACACATTGCCTGATGCGCTTCGGGCATTTTATACAATACCTAGGCAATGTATAAAATGAATCGAATTATACACATTGCCTGAACGTTTTAGGCAATGTATACAATGCCTAGGCATTCTATACAATGCCGGATTATACACATTGCCTATAACATATACAAATCCTAGAGTGCTTTTCATCTTTAAATTCCTATGCCGTCATGTTGGTAGCATAACAAAAAAGTGCAAAATACAAAAAAAATAATGTGCTACCTTGAATTAAGGGAGATTTGTGTATAAAGAATGAATGAGCGAATCTTCCTGTATTCAAGGTTTAGGATATAGCACATTCAAGATATTAAGGCAAGACTTTTTTGTTTTGCTACCAACATGACGGCATAGGTAATTAAAGATGAAACGCACTATAGTTGGGAACGCGTTGTCTAGCTAGGAACTCTCTTACTGTGTCTTAAATCTTGAGTCTTAAGTCTGGAGTCTTAGGTCGTAGGAGTCTTAGGCTGTATAATGCAAACAGCCTTAGCCCTCCCTCCCTAACTTTAAAAAAAATATTTTGACAATGACGTTGCAACGACGTTTTGAAGTTGACATTAAAAAGTCAACGAAAACAAAGCGAAGTTGTGATTTTTCTCCTTTCTTCGAAAGATACTAAATTTGATAAATGTTTTGATTATTAAGTCACAATGTATTGCCAGTGAACAACACTAGTTCTGTTATTAGCTCATTTTTATTTGTTTAGGTTTCCTTAAATAAAGAAGGAACTATCTTCGAGGACAACCAGTATTAAAAGTAGTGATTACAGTCTTCCGCTCAAGGTTCCATTAGTTTCTTTCTTGAACAATGACGTCTGCCGGTGGCTCACACAACTTTAAAGTAGTGTTACTGGGCGAAGGATGTGTTGGGAAAACTTCCTTGTTATTGCGGTATATAGAAGACAAATTCAACGACAAACATCTGACGACACTTCAGGTAATTTTCTTATTGTGTAAAGTGTGACGCACTTATGTATGTTCGCCTTTAAATCTTCTGAAACTGCTGCAAGCCGTTTATTTATCAAACACACGGCAAAGCATTTTCTGTTTATGAGTTTTTTAAACAGCATATGTCCATACATCCAGAGGTTTTAAAATATACTTTTGACATCTCACAGCATTGTGACATTTAGAAGCCTGAAAATCTTTTAATTTCTCCCTTTAGGCAACATTTTTAAACAAGAAGCTTAACATAAATGGAAAACGAATCAATCTAGCTATTTGGGACACAGCTGGTCAAGAGAAATTCCATGCTTTGGGACCCATCTACTACAGGAATTCAAATGGAGCTATTCTTGTGTATGATATCACAGATGAAGACTCCTTTGGAAAGGTAAATTTTAATTGCTTATCTTTTTAAATCTAAATCTATAAAACACTTTGTCCTGACTGACATATGGCTTAACACATAGCCTAAACTGCTGATAGTAGAAAGCTGCAATTTGGAGAGTGTGTTCTTTGTGTGATGTAGGCTTCTGATAAAGGATTTTTCGTTATTCCAACTGGAATAGGACTTCTCATGAACTAGGACACTGGAGGCCACAGCTTGTCTATTGGTATTTAAAAAATATTTTAACATATTTATATACAAACTGTGTGTACTAAGTGACTGATAAAAGGACATTTACAGGTTAAAAACTGGGTGAAAGAGCTGAAGAAAATGTTGGGTTCAGAAATTGTTCTTATAATTGCTGGCAACAAAATTGACTTGGAACATGAAAGGACAGTACCATTGGAGGAAGCTGAAAGGTGAGTAAATACATAACTTCAATTGTATGAAGAATTAGGCATACTGAGCTATTTTTGTTAAATTATTATTTAGTTTTCATGATACTCTTATGAAATTAAACATCTTGTGTGTTGAATAAAAAAAAATGCTTATTACAAGCAAAGCTATATAATTTAATTTTGTAATTTAGTTAGTTTATTCTAGAACAGCATTTTTTGAGTATAAAACAGCAATGAAACTGTTGTACTGATGATGGTGCCAAAATTTGGTACCAATATTGTTGCTAACCTATAAAATAACACTTAATATTATAGCTAAGTTATACCTATCCATACACTTAGTTAATTTTTATTGAATTATGATTGCAACTTAATGATTAAAACAAGGGTGTACAGATTTTACACATTATATTCTCAGCGAATGACCTCTGCCGCATGTTTCATTAGTAAAACAAGTCATTTTATTAAGTGTACTTTATAAATGAGTAATTAAATGAGCACTTGCGAAAGATGATTTCTAATCCCATTAATTTAATGAATCACCAGCTGGGCTTGATGTTGTTTGAAGGCCCCTGTAGCGCATCAGGTGAATACCTGGTTTTGATGCAGAAGGTTGTGGATTCAATTTCCCCCGGGGCAAAGAATCTTTTTCAAAGAAATTCTAGGTGTTTTATCTATGTCACATGTGTGTATTTACAAATAGTTTTTGTTGTCTGGTAGCCCCTCTTAAATTTTTGTTTTTAGTATTTGTTGTTGTAGCGGCTACCAAAATACATCTTCTGTGAAAATTTCAACCGTCTAGCTATTACGGTTCATGAGATACAGCCTGGTGACAGACGGACAGACAGACAAACAGACAGCGAAGTCTCAGTAATAGGGTTTCGTTTTTACCCTTTGGGTACGGAATCCTAAAAAAGTATTATGTATACTACCTGTATTTCACCCGCGTAAGTCCAGATCCCGCAGGAATATGGGCATTAAAAATCCAGATCTCCAGCTATCTGCATACCAAGTTTCATCACAATCCATCAAACAGTTTTTATGTGAAGGAGTAACAAACATAGTTGATTGCTTAATTACACGCAAACTTTCACATCTATACTAATATTATAAAGCGGAAGAGTTTGTTTGTTTTTTTGTTTGTTTGTTTGTTTGTTTGTTTGTTTGAACGCGCTAATCTCAGGAACCACTGGTCCGATTTGAAAAATTCTTTCGGTGTTAGATAGTCCATTTATTGAGGATGGCTATAGGCTATATTATATTTTCAAAAAAAATAGGGATCCTTACTAAAAGTTCAATAATGTAACACAAGGTGTGAAAAAAATGACCAAAAAATTCCTTACGGCGCGTGCGCTGCGAAAACTATTGGATATAGAACAAAACTATGTACTACAACTTTGTAGAACATGTAATTGTCTACAAAATACATCGCGACACCATATGTCTAACTATTGTAGTTATCTCACAATAAGTGTTTTTGTAATTTTTGTAAATAATTAAAATGCCGTCGCTTTAATAACCTTTTATTTTGTATCTTGGTATTAATCCTTATCAAAATAAATTACTTTATATTCAAGACGAATTCAATACCTTTCTAGGACCTTTTGAATTATTTAATTCGGACATTTCATTCAAAAGATATCGCGATATTAAAAATGTAAGTATGTTGCAACCAAATAAGTATTAAGTATTGCGCGCACACGTATGAGCGCGGTCGGCTCCTTGCAAAGCGGTTGTGCTCAGCGATACTTTTTAATACTTCTTTTTTAGGGTTCCGTACCCAAAGGGTAAAAACGAAACCCTATTACTGAGTCTTCGCTGTCTGTCTGTCCCTCTGTCCGTCTGTCCGTCTGTCCGTCTGTCACCAGGCTGTATCTCATGAACCGTTATAGCTAGACGGTTGACATTTTCACAGAAGATGTATTTCGGTAGCCGCTACAACAACAAATACGAAAAACAAAATGAAACAAAAATTTAAGAGGAGCTCCCATACAACAAACGTCTTTTTTAGTTATTGTTGTCAATTTCCGTATCTAATTGGATTTTGTATTATATAATTTTTGTACAGATGTTATAAGTACAAAATAATAAACAAACAAATCTAGCTGTGTAGCCCCGACATTAGCTGTGTAGCCCCGGCATAGAATAGGGTTACCCCATCTCATCCCGTGGGTGTCGTAAAGGCGACTAAGGGATCTGAGGGAGATTAGCTAACCTTAAGTACTCCCCGCGCGGTGGCGGATAAACTGCTTGATCCCTAAGAGAGTTGGTGTCAGGCAGGCGGCCGGCCGTAAAAACATTGCCAAATCTAATTGCAGCAGGTATGGTCAATGATGACTAACCGTCTGCGCCGACCCCAAATAAAAAAAAACAATTTGGGGTTTATCGGACCCCGGGCTCCCGAGAGGGATGCAACCGGGAACATCGCTCAGATGAGAAGAAATAAATAAACAAATCCTGAAAGTCACTTTTCTACGCGGACGAAGTCGCGGGCACTGCTAGTTTATAATATTTGTAGAAAAGTAGGAGGCTAGGCTTGTACTATAATAATATAACAGAATTGTTATATTATTATAGTACAAGCCTAGTTGCTTAGTGTGGGGATCGATTGCGCTGGCGCTGTGTGCGAAATGTGCTGTATTTATTTATGTTCATCGATTTGTTTTAAATTTAATACTTTAATAGTGATAGCTTAGATATTATTTGTTATTATAGGTATGTATTATATTTCCGCTTCCAGTTACGCCAACATGGTAGGAGCTAAACACATCTATACATCAGCGAAACTAAACCAAGGCGTTGAAGACCTATTCCTGGAACTAACCAGGGAAATGGTGGAGAGGTTCAATAACAATTCACAGACTACAGTCCCTAGAACTTCACAAGTCCTTGTCGTAGATGATGGAGCACCAGCTCCTGCATATTCTTGCTGTTTCGGCAATAGGAGCAATAACTAAATCCTCAGTTTTATTATTTTTCCAAAAAAAAGTAGCTCATTTTTAAATGCTGTGCAATGATGAGACATAATTTTATTTGACTGATTTAAAGCAGTCTCTACTAAAAACTTGAGTATATTGCACTGTGCTGCGAACCAATCGGATATGAAAAAATATGTTTGAATATTAGGCTATGTACATAACGTAGCGTATTCAAACGCTTCTCTTATTCCAAACTTGCGTTTATCCCACTAGTATTATAAATGCAAACGTTTAGATGTTCGTATGTTTTTGTGTCGATTAAGAAAAATGGCTAAAAGCATTTTGCTGAAATTTGCCATACAAATTGTTTATAACGTGGATTAACACAAGATACTCTTGATCCACACAGTATTTCCACAGGAATCGAGTTCCTGTGGGAATACTGTGTACAAAACAAGGCGAGTAAACCCACAGGACACAGCTAGTTATTGCTATTTCTCTAAAAGTTACTGAGCTACATTTGTAATATTTTTTTATTGAAATAAATTTTTGAAGGCAGTTTGCATAAGACAATTTAAAAATATATTTTTTGTGACAACGTTTGTCAATTTATGATATTTTGTCAGTTTTTAATCACATTTAAGAGCTTAAAATGTTCATGAATTGTTATGTGAGCCGGCCTGAGTCTCGTTGAGATTGAGAACTATTACCAATTAAATACATATTAGCTAAATGTATTCTATTATTTTAGTCATATATAAAATTTGTGGGGTCCCATTAGATATAAAACAAAACGCCAAGACAAGAAGTCATGTTCTGTAGAACAAATGGGACCCACCCAGATTTGTTAGATATTTATTCCGTTATTACAAAACTAATTCTAAGGAGTAAACCTAGTTTTTGACAGGTTTAAACCATATTTGCTTCTGGATTCGAGAAATATATTAAAACTAGCTGACCCGGCAAACGTTGTTTTGCCTTATAAATTATAGATAGTAGCCGATTCTCAGACCTACTGAATACGCATATAAAATTTGGTAAAAATCGGTTCGTCCGTTTCGGAGGAGTACGGTAACTAACATTGTGACATGGAAATTTTATATTATTTTATTTTTATTTTATTTTATTAGGTATAGTTACAGGTCACAAACTATAATCTTTTAGTGACAAACAGATCCAAAACAAATTTGGGACCCACTTATAAACTACACACAACTTACATAACAATGAAACATGCACAGTTAGACATTCTACAAACTAACTATTTTAAGAATAGGTATATACATTATATAAGTAATAAAAATATATACACATAAAAGTTAGATAAACATAAAACATATATACATATATCTACTTACAATACATATACATAATACATAAATACAGTTATATAAGATACAGTTATACAATATATAAGATATGGTATACCTACCTACCTACCTACGTTTAAAAATTTCCATCAATTTTATGTCAGTCTCAGACCGCCATCAATAATGTGGTAGGTAGTAGGTGTACATTAAATTCTCAGTCAGGTTTAAACCTTACAATAAACTAGTTTTTACGATAAGACTTCGTTCTGTAATAACCCTGTTAAGAGTTTATATTATGTCATGTAGCATTATAATTATCTTAAATGATTTATTTAATTATTTGTAAAATAATAATTTTGTCTCGACTTTCTGTTAAGCTTGGCTACCGATGTTTAGCATAATAATAATATGTATGTATCTTACATGTGTACAAAGTCATATACATTCTAAATAATGTGTTTTCAATTCATAATTATTAGATTAGATAAAATACTGTTATCAGCAAGATTTAAAGCTACAAAATTACATATTGTATTGTATTTATATTCTACTAATGAAAAATATGGAATTTAACTGGTGAAGTATACAGGGGAAAAATGTAATGTCACATGGAGCACTTTCCCTATTACCTTTGATAGTATGGCTTCAGAAAGAGCGCTTATACTCCGGTCAACATAATACAACTGAGAGTGGCTTGCTTGCATTAATTCCCTTGAAGCTAAAAAATTAAATAAAAAGCCACGAATGTTGATAAGTCGAATGTTTATAACGATAAATTAAATGTCTAAAGTCCCTATAGACGCCACGTGTAAAAAACAAGTTAATCAAGGTCAAAGGTCTTTTTTTTTGCAAAATTATATTTTCACTGTGTTTTAAAATCTTCAGCTGCCTTGCAAATTATGGACACAATATTTATTCTTTTGTAATAGTCCGGTTAACTGTTAATTAATCCGATTAATCATAAACATAATATCAGGCCGCCGATTACGTAACTGTGTTGCTAACAAATCTCGATTAAAACAATTGAAATTGTTAATGTTTTCGTTTACACAATTTGACATTTACAGTGGCTAGTTTTAATTGCAGTGGCAATGAGGAGGAACACTAACTTTTTATCCCGGCAGAGGGCGTTGGTCGACTGATCTTAGGTTTGAATTAAGAACTGTCAAACAGGTGTTTTTTACAACTCTCGGCGCCAAATTGGCCATATCGGTCTCAGACCGAAAAAAAAACTCGGCGTTTTCATTTGTGGACGACCATCATTAAACAAAAAAAACGCAAAGCTGTGAGCAGATGGCGCTGGGGTCGGCAGCGCCATCTGCTCACAGCTTTGCGTGTGCCACCCCATTGGTCAGCTACTGAATGACGTGTCATTAACAATTTCAATTGTTTAAATCGGGATTTGTTAGCAACAAAGTTACAAATTAAGGGGACAGAACTTCGACGAATCCAGTTTACGGAAAAACACGCGCTAAACGTTATTGATCGAAGATGATAAAGTAAAAAATCCATTGAATCCAATTTACATTGGATATTATCCGCATCTCCAAACGTTCAGCGGTTGGATTTTCTTACTAAGCCTTTTTAACCAGACTATTTGGTTACATATCTTTATTAACTATTTTTATTTTAACGCAATATAACCTGTTTTTAATATTATGATAGCTAGGTACCTAATTATAATGAAAAACATATTTGATTTTATTTATGCAGGTAGCTATGTAATTTATTTATTCAGAGGTAAAAGCTATTCTTCGATGTATTATTCCATTTAAGGTATAAAATGTATCGATAAATTAGTTTTTTATTAAAGATTGTATTTATTATTTTATTTTTATAAATACAATCTGACCCGCGCTGTTTCGCAGTCTTAAGATTCAATGTTAAGCCGTCTGTCGTAATAAGTGATTCTATATACATACGTGTACCTAAAGGTAATGTAATGATGAACAATTTAATTTTATGTAGGTAAATGTTTTACCTAATAAATCTGTATACATAATATTAAATTTAGTGTCTTTTCTTGAAGGGTTCCTTGTATTGAGTATATTTTGTGATAGTAATACTGCTCCGATACTGTGCACATCATGCTGCTCTCGCTAAAAGGTTTTATAGTAATCGTGTTTGCGCGCCGCCCGCTTACTATCATATCATACATGTATTTATGATAATTGATCACGCAGTCGGAAGGCGAGCGAGACTAGGCAAAGTCGCGCGGATGCAAGCATGCGTGACAATAAAAACGCCATAAGGCCTTGCGCGTGGTAACGAGACCCCACGCCCTTTTGCCACACCACACGTGCGAGCATGTGACTGGCTTAAAGGAGGCTTGCGTAAGTTACGTACCTACCTATCCAGTTTCGTCAAAACCTACCAAGTGCGTTTCATCTTTAAATTCCTATGCCGTTATGTTGGTAGCAAAACAAAAAAGTCTTGCCTTAACATCTTGAATGTGCTATACCCTAAACCTTGAATACAGGAAGATTCGTTCATTCATTCTTCATATACAAATCTCCCTAAATTCAAGGTAGCGCATTCAATTTTTTGTTTTTTGCACTTTTTGGTTTTGCTACCAACATGACGGCATAGGAATTTAAAGATGAAACGCACTCTACATAAACTTTTATCACTTTTGTCAATAAAAAAAGGTTAGGCCTTATCAAAGGAAAAAGTAAATTAAGAGCTGTCATTTTCAAATAAATGTACGAGATTTTGGTTAATATTTTTGATCTAATATTCTGAAATAAGGTACAGACAATCAATGAAATGCATAAATTAATAACAATAAGATATTTATTAAGTAAACTACACAATCACTACAACATATGCAATATTCTATACTAAATGTATATTCTAACTTTTAACGGAAACCAGACAAACTCGACACTCTCAACTCCAGTTACCTCAAAATCACCCATTATTTATTAATCTTAATAGCTTATTGTACTGGTACAATAAAAATGAACAAGTATTTGAGCTAATCGTCCCGTCTTATTCAGCCAGACATAAGCACGGCAGTGATTGTACCAGTAGCATTCGTGATGCTACTGGTATGACAGTATACATAATATAATTTGTTTTATGTATAACATAACATCCTTTAGGTACTTTGTCTAATGTATGAACATACTTTTGACAGGAGGCAAAAATATCATCCAATTAAAATTTGTACTCTTTTTAGGATATCCCGCATCAGGGGCAGCCTTCATGTCCGAGACATAGGCAAATAAATTGCAAGAATGTCGCTTATGGTGGTACGGTCACGGTCACAACTTGTAGGTATAACATTTGATCAAATCCCAGAGCCAGGCAACAACAGCTGCTATACCAGACAGGACACCGTTAGCTTATCATGTATTACGTAATAATAATCGTAATCTGTTTAATTAGTTTACAAAGAAGGAAAACGATTTCTCGAATTTCAGTGTTTTTAGGGTTCCGTACCTAAAGGTAAAAACGGGACCCTATTACTGAGACTTCGCTGTCTGTCTGTCTGTCTGTCTGTCTGTCCGTCCGTCAGTCCGTCCGTCCGTCCGTCTGTCCGTCTGTCCGTCTGTCACCAGGCTGTATCTCATGAACCGTAATAGCTAGAAGGTTGAAATTTTCACAGAAGATGTATTTCGGTTGCCGCTACAACAACAAATACTAAAAACAAAATAAAACAATTATTTAAAAGGGGCTCCCATACAACAAACGTGTTTCAAACATAACAAGGAGTCAGGACAGGAAGAGGGACAGGAGGACAAATCGAGTTGGTCATGGAATTCAAAATGGCTGCCCTATCTGTCAAATATACCAGTCTGCCTTCACTTACCAAAGAGTTTCTTTTATGTTTCAGATTTTCTTTGTGCCAAGGTTTTTTTTTTTGAGTTATTCGGTCGTTTGATGGGAGTAAGAATCGAAGATAAATATTTCATATTTTCCTATAAAATTTAAAAATTGGTTGTTGTAAACCATTTTAGGGTTCCGTATCCAATTGTGATAGTGGTACGGAACCCTTTATGCGCGAGTGTCGCACTTGCCCCGTTTTTTTATATACAATAAGTCCTGTAAAATGCATTCAAATACGTATACATATATAGCCTTATTAATAAACGTTGAGTAAGGTCGGAGTAGTGAGAACAGGTTTTGTCTTTTTCTGTGACAAGAACTTTCAAAGTTGATAGACAGAAACAAAAGGCGGTTAAATTATTCCGACTTTACTCCACGTTAATTAATAAGGCTAATATAGTTTCAGTCTTGATATTAGATTGTTGTAACCTAATATCAAGACAGCCTAGCTATCAAAACTTCCTAAGCTGGCTGAGCGTATAATAAATAATTAAGAAATTAGAAAAAAAACGTATTGTATAGGAACTATCGATTTTAAGTTCATGAAAGTAATAGTCGTTAATCGAGTAGTTTCGATTAAGATTAGAAACTACCATCACAGTGTTTACATATTCGACTCCTGCCAAAAGTATGTTCATTAATTAGACGAAGTATTACAAAATCGGACAAACCAATCATTTACTAGACTATAGATTTACACATTGATTGTACAATGCCAAGACTTCTGTCTCTTAGACATTCAACATTCATAAACCAGAATGTTTCCAATGGAATTTCAACCCAATTTAAATTCTAAAGTTATTGAAAGCAGGTATAAAGCTTAAAATATACGACGACACTGACCACATACTTACATTGACACACATTGCATCATAGTGTCGATATCGTCCACACAGCAGGAATGTTTGTGTGTCGACATCAAGTCGAATATTGCTATCGAACTACCCACATTCCATTGCCATGAACGTGTAATTTGCAATTATTTTTTTATTTATATCTTCAACGTAATCATGCTACATCTTAGACCACGGTCACTCACCTATAGTGATAGGAATACAGTGATAGGAAGACGGCAGCAGGACATATCTAAACAACCGTGACACTTTACAGATAAGGTCTACCGGGGAAAACTAGCGCATGACCCTCAACCCACTAATTTTTTTTGTCGGTTCATGCGTCAAACACCCTGTAGATTGCAGCGGTGCACACTCTGAGGCACCAATAGAGGTCTAATCTTGAATGACGCTGTTGTATAAAATGAGTAACCGCGTTTTCATGAATTGTTAAGCACTTAATATACATGTTATTCCTAAAATTGTAAATCCCAACTTTTGGTTTCAAGCCATTGTACAATTTAAATTAAATAGGAGGTAGTCCAGTCACTCTATTTCCTATTTCTTTATCATATTTTAAATTTTATAATAATGAATGCTATATTATTTTTAAGGCAGTGAATTTATTAAGTACTTTCTTAAACAATCATAAACAAATTTACGTTATTCGACAAGCTTGCCACAGCAAACATTAAAGACAAGAATAGATATGTATGTATACCTGCCCAAAAATTAGGTAAAATAGTATTCGTCGCAAAATTGTTTTACAAAGTAATCGAAAACGAAATTTTTTTACATAAATGCAGCAAATAGGTTTCATCATATTTGGTTATAAAGATTATTTACCTAAGATAAACGTAACTGTTAAAATTTTGTATTTATACATTATTTTTTACTCTTCAATTTGATCAGATTTTTTAAATCATCCATGTCGTTATTAGTGAGTGTTACAAACTTTCTGACTTCTTTCAACTGTAAGTCATACATGAATTTACCATTATTTGTATCACAGTTCAAGGGGTAGGTGCTATTATTGTAACACAGTATGCTGGTTTCTGTCGGTTTCAGTACAATATCAGTTGGTAAACGGGGTCACTTTTCCGTTTCAATTTCTTTTACTTTTTTCGCCTTTTTCGCCTTGTTCTCGTGTATTTCTGTGACGGTGGCTTGCTGGGGCGCCTCAGTATCTAGAGGAGGTAAGTTTAGGAGATACGGCATCATACTTCGAGACTTCTCCTCTTCAGACAACCATTCCATCTGCAATAATACATTGATTATTATAAATTACGAAATATCTCCAACGTAATTTGTAATACATGTATTACCTACATGTATTGTATTAATACAATTGCTCATAATAGTCTTTAGAACGAAGCGAAATATTATCTGAATTTATATGAAAAAGGCAGAATTTTGAAAATATATATAATTTTCGGTCTAGTTTCATTTTTTATTTGTATATTGTGTTTAATTGAATTTTTTTTTAATCAATTCAAATTGTTCTCAATTGTCGGTTAAATTGTCTACACAAGGCAGAGTTCGTGAAGTAATAAAAAATAACCTTCTGTCGATGATCCCTGACGGCATCGTCGCAGATGTCAATGCACATCTGTTCAGTGAGTCTGCCGTCGTCGGAGGCGTATGCGGCGGCTTGCCACGCCACGCCCAGCTTGGAAAGAGCGCGCCCGGACATGCCCGCCGTGCGATCCGCCAGCCGCGAGCATAGAGCACCATAATCAAACTGATCCACGGTCAGTCGTCTGAAATACAATACAATTCATAGAGCGATTACATTTAAAGTCCAGTTGAGTTTCATTTTCCAAACTTAGCCTCACAATTGGGCCATTGTACATGACTTAAGAACGTGGCGACTATTACCATTTCCATACAAACTTAATACCAAAATAAATTATGAAAAACGGAGGAACATTTTTTTAATTGAAAAATGTTTCTTCGTTTTATTTCATTTCGAATGAATATTTTGGAAAACCTTGCGGTGGGGACCCTTTAAAAGTAAAATCTTAATCCGAATAATATCGATATTAAGGTAGAAAACTAAATTTTTCATAATTTATTTTGGTATTAAGTTTGTATGGAAATGGTAACAGTCGCCACGTTCTTAATAGTCCCGTATCATGGGGCTGTGGAGTCCCGTATCACGGCGCTATGGAGTCCCGGACCTTTGTTAGGCGCGCGTGGAGTTAAAACCAACATGTAGATGGCCCGTCTAAAAACAATAATTGTTATTTGACGGGCCCTCTATTACAATTATTGTAATTGCCAAATATGATGGATACCGAGACAAAAGCAATTACCGGGGTCATTGCTGTCGGCTTTTAATACAGTTTGCAGAACTCAAGGATTGCTAGTCTTCCCCCTTAGTCGCCATTTACGTCACCCACGAGAAAACATGGGGTAACCCTATTCTATGCCGGGGCTACATGACCTATCTCGAAGAAAGTTTTCCAAGAATGGGAAGTGTAATAGACATTACAATAGGTCTCACCTCTTTCCTTCAGATGCTGGCTTCAAAACGAATGTGTCAAAGTAAAGGCGAATCAAACGTTCCCTTTCCTCGAAGCCAGGCAATCCAAACTCGATCATTTTGTCGAGGCGGTCGTTTATCGCTGAGTCGAACTGTTGAGGAGTATTGGAAGCCAGTACGAGCATTATGCGACTACTCTGATCCGAAGTGCGATATAAAAACGCGTTCAAGGCAGCTCTCAGGTCTTCACTTATTTTTTCTGATGAACGTTTTCTCAGAAAAGCATCCGCTTCGTCGATGAACAGTAGAACACCTGTCCATAGAAATAATTTTGATTTATTCAGGGAATTTCACTTACTCATTTACTTGAACTCATTTACATGAACTTGATTATGAAAGACTTTAAGAACATAAAAACATTGATTGTTTGTATAAGCATACGCATTATAATATAACAACTGAAATGTTGTTTAGCTCATTAGCAACTTCAACGTTATTTACACTATTTCTAGTTGTGGCTTTTCTATCTATGTCTATCTTGTTTATGGGTCAGGACGCTTTGGGTGATGGTTTGTTTTGTGTGTGATTTTATTTATTTCTTTTTGTGTTTTGTTTTGTTTTTCTTTTATTATTGTTTTACTTAATTTCTTTTATTATGTAATTTTTATGTACCTACTTATTGTCTTGTTTATGAAGTATGTATTGATAACTATTGGTTTCCCTTTAATGTAAAATAAACTAAAACAAGGGGAATATGGGGTAAAATCCATTGAGATTAAAATAGAATCGATATCAAGAACAAAATCTTATCTCCGAAGCAGTGGTAGGCGCAGTAGATTGTAAATTATAAATTGGGCCAACTTCCGACTGTGTCATTGAAAGATAGTGAACTTTACAAGAATAATAGAAATCATAAATTAATGAAAATCTTCTTTACTATCTCTAATTGAGAAACTTAGATCCTAAATGTAAACAAATAACTGTAAATTTTAAAGGAAAAAGTAAATAATAAGCTGTCACTTTCAAATAAAGCGTGATTTATGCTAGACCGGGCCGCTATAGTCGATTTAAGCTAGACTTTTGCATGAAGACAGCTTTTGTTTTGCATGTTGTCTGTGCTGTCTTCATACAAAAGTAGCCTGTTCCCGCCCCGGCCCGGACAGGGCCCGGTCTAGCATAAATCATGCTTTATTGTATGGGATTATTGTTTATATTTTGATCTAAGTTTCTAAAATAGGGTAAAAATAATCTAAATAGGATCTAAGTTTCTAAAAATAGTATAGTTTCGTACCTTTTCTACTAGTATTGGCCCAATCGAACACTTTGTGAATAGCTGCTACAGCGTCCTTGCCCATCGGAGCAACATCACCGCCAGTCAGTATAGCGTACTCCATACCGGAATGTTTAGCAAGTTTCTGTCAAAAACAAACATAATTATTTACCTATGAAACCCTATCTGTCTAAATCTATGTAAATAGATAGCTTTATTATGCTTACAAAAGCTAACAATTACAATTAATAAAACAAAAGAAACTTAAATCTAAAGTGGCACAATAGGCGGTCTTACCGCTGAAAGCGGTCTCTTTCTGGAAACCTTGGGATGGAGAGAAACATACAAACGATTAAGGGTGGCTATGTAGCGTGGTAAGGAACAGAATATCTATACGATCGACAGAAATCTATTAAAAAAAAATACAAAAGAAAAGAATATATATGCTTTGTTTAGCAATATATTAATTAGAAGACAAGTCTTAGGCTTTAAGCCATGTCTCATAATATCTATAAAGTTGTCTCCTATAAATAAATCTCCTTAAATTGGGCTCTTTTGTCAGTGGAAGAACCAGCTCAGCTCTTCCATTTTTGCTATATGATGTGGTTTCAGAGAATTTGAAGTTAAAGTAATTGACTCACCTTAGAAAATAATGTTTTACCAGTACCAGGAGGCCCGTACATAAGCAAGTTTCTGTAAAATCCTTTGTTGAGACGAGTGTTCTTTGTGGCAATGGCGATATCTCTCAGTCTGTTTTCTAATGTAGGTGCTAAGACAACGCCCGCCAATGCATCGGAAGGTTTTTTGAAACTTGCCACGGCCTTTGATACGGTCAATATAGGGTGTTTCACAGCTTCTAGTAATGAAAATCTTGATGTTTCATTTACAAGGGTAGGTTTGCCTGTAAAAATATAGAAGAGCTGTTTAAAATTTACGAGCAGGTACTTGGTATTTGAGTATCTTATAATTCCTATTGCAAATTATGCTCATACTTATGTAGTCTAATTATCTATACTAATATTATAAAGCTGAAGAGTTTGTTTGACCGCGCTAATCTCCGCTGGTACGATTTGAAATATTCTTTCAGTGTTGGATAGTCCATTTATTGAGGAAGGCTATAGGGTAAGTATATTATATATTATATTCTCAAAAAAATAGGTGGACGAAGTCGCGGGCACGCCTAGTTAGTTCTAAATATATTATTATCCTACCTAAGACTTCTTAAGTCTTGTCTATGCGTTGGTTGCCTAGAACAGATCACAAAACTCAAATTCTCTTGGAATTTATTATATCAAGCACATTAGGTATATGCTAAAATTTTAATTACAGAATGTTGTGGCACCAAAAAATATTTCTGAATGTATTTTTCGTTGTTCTGTGTAGGTAAGATACGTTTTATATGTACACTAGCAGTGGCCGCGACATCGTCCGCCTATTTTAAAAAAAAATATAATATAGCCTATAGCCTTCCTCAATAAATGGACTATCCAACACTGAAATAATTTTTCAAATCGGACCAGCCGTTCCTGAGATTAGCGCGTTCAAACAAACAAAACAACAAACAAACTCTTCAGCTTTATAATAATAGAAGATAGAAGATAAGTCATGTGATTGTCTAACTTAACATATTTTCTGTCCCTTATTCACACAAGATAGGTAAAATATGTTATGTAATGTAGTTGCTTAGTTTAGAAATAGATAGATATAATAGTCCTGTGTGTGACATAAATATAATACAAGCTTCACAAAAAACGCATACCAATTCGGGCTTCAATGAAACGAGCGGCAACAGAAGTAGCTCCCTTGGCGGTGTAAATACCGAGGGCAAGAAGGGACAACCCTCCTGCTGCAGCCAATGTCTTATCCCAGTCTGTGACCAAGGCATTAACACCTGTACCCACTACAGCTCCAGCAGTTCTATCAACAAAAAGTTATATTGAAAAAAAAAAAGCATTTTATTAGTAAACTGGCAGTGTCCTGTCCTGTGTCCCGCGGTTTTACTCGCGTAAGTATCGATCCCGCGGTACACACCACAAATAACACATTTCCCAAATTGTATGTCTCCAGGACCAGCTGTTTGGGCTGTACGTTGATAGTTGATATATAGTCCAGTCAGTCAGTCAGTATTTTAATTTAATTGTTTGCAATAAATAATAGCCTCAATCTGATTATAAAATGTGAAACTCTACTAACTTTATACTCTCAAGAATTGTAGTTCTATTTTCAGCAGCTTTCAATCGAATCTGTTCCAAAGTAATGTCCCTATTGTCACGCTCTGCCTTCGCTCGAGCCCGGGCCTCTGCTTCTATTGTTTTCAATTTATTCTTCTCACGCATTTCCATTTCATGTTCTATAGTCGCTCGTCTCAAAGCTTCTTGTTTCGCCACACTTTCTTCTTGTCTAAAATATGAAAATAGATTCAGTTATGTAGTAACTGTAGATAGTGTTTACATATAAAACAGTCTAATAACACCCCTCTTTTTCCGTCGGGGGTTAAAAAATATGTTACGTCCTACTTATCTAAATAGTTTGGTGCTGGACTATATTGAATAGCACAAACTATTTGATTTCATTGTGATTGGTAATTGATATTCGATGCAATCAAACAGAAAAGATGGCATAATAATGCAAAGATTTCATTATGTTTGTAGTTACATAAGCATAAAAGTATGTCATAATTCATAAACCCCTTTTAATGCCATTTTTATGGCACTAAAATACCATAACTATAAAATATTTTACAGTATACATTGTGAATGTAAAAATTAACGGTTTACAAGAAAAGTTGCAGGCATTGCCCATGTTGTATGGGGCACATGTTAGTGATAAATGTGATAATAAACTGCAACCAACTACCTACTTAGTATAAATTTACTAACTTTTTAAGTATCTCTTCCTGAGATCTCTGTTGTTGTACTAACTGCTCTTCATATCTCTTCTTTGCCAATTGGTCTTGATACTGGGCCCTCATTTGATGTTGTTTGGTTTCTTCCTAAACATAATAAAGCACAAGAAACTCAAGAAACAGTTAACTGTATGTTTTAGTGTGGTGACTTATGCTGAATCTCTATATTCCAAGAACGCTCATGCTTTACAATTTTATTAGTTTCCTTATTGGTTTGATTGGTGCTTTTTTTTTGGTTTCACTGGGCCTTTTTCGTACTTAGCCTCACAAATTGGGCCATTGTAGGTGTAAGAGCGATGTAATTAGCGCACATAACTTTTTCTTAAAGAAAAAGACTGATGCACAGCCTGGATTCAAACCCACAACCCTCTGAAAGAAAGTCGGAGTATCTACCACTACACTAACACCGACAAATAGGAGTCACATATCATTCGTTAAATAAAGAGATCAAGTATAAGACATTGTGTTTTTGTTTTACACAGGTAATAGTAAATGTAGTATATCCTGAGAAAATCGTTTTTGTGAGACATATAATGTCTTTTAACTTGTTCAATGGTTGGATATCCAAGTGATTAAGTGATAAGTTAAGCCCAGTGAAACTAACTAACTAACTATCCAAGTGATTCTAAATGCTTTTTCCTCTTGAGTATGGAAGTGACTATGTACAGATAAAATTCCATCATCATAGCCCTTGTAACTTTTAAGTGTATACCTGTAATGTTTTACGTCTCTCCTCATGGTCAATCCTCCTTTGCTCAACTTTGGTCTGTTCAATTGCTGCTTCATATTCCTTGATCTTGGCCATCTGCTCCTGCTGCTTGGTCGCCTCTTGCAGCTTACTGAGCTCCAATGCCTCTTTAGCATGTTCTATAAAACACAATTTGGAAATCACTATACGTGAGAATGCTCTATTGAATTAATGTAATTTTAAGTATTTTTAGTAGTGATGCAACGGATAGTTGTTTGGCTGGATACCGGATACCGGATATTCGGCCTCATCACCAGCCGAATATCCGGTATCCGGCTAGGCTATCTAGGTATTAAATTTATCTCTAAAATTGGGATCTAATACCAGAATAAAGTGCCGAGCTTTATTAGTTGAGGATAAGACATTGTTTATCATCCTAGAAGAATATTCTAAAGGCTAAACCATGTAGATACGGTGTAGCTTCTACACAGTATACCAGTCAGAAGAGATAAAAAAAATCCATGATATATTGACTTATTATTATCATTTCAGCTGTAAGAAGTCCACTGTTGGACATAAGCCTCCCTCATAGATTTCCAGATGCTTCGGTTATAAGCGGCCTGCATCCACTGTGAACCCGCGGCCTTAACCAGGTTGTCCGTCCATCTTGTTGGTGGACGTATTGGTGTATATGTTACCGGAAATGTATGATACCTAGGAATTGTATATAATTCCTAGGATTTGTATATAATGGCTACTACACTTAGGATTTGTGTAAAATAATTTATCAAAGTTTATTTAATACATACATTTCCTGGGAAATCTACATATTTCCTAGGGATTGTATGCAATTCCTAAAAGGTACCTAGGAAATGTATTCATATTCGAATATCTGAAATTAAAATATAGACAGTTAAAATCCCGACGGTCAAAACCCCAAAAATTACAATATCTTATGTTTTATATCCACTAATGATGTAACTCCGAAGTAAAGAACACCTAAGTTTGCAATTTCAAACATTCAGATTCCCTAATGGTTCAAAATATCAACAATTATAATCTATAAGTATACAATATCGAGGTTTACAATACTTATTGAAAGTCAAAATACCAACATAAAACATTTAAAAACATGATAGACAGGATAAATGTGGGTAGATGAAATTATGATGTTGCAGTTTAGTGTATTTGATGTGTGTAGATGTTAAGTATCAGTTATACATATTTTATTACATTTATTATGTGAGATTATATAAATAAAAACATTATTTAGCATAATGTTTATTTCATATAGTAATACGTAACGTAGCGACATAGCGAAGACCGAATACTTGGCTAGCAATACCACAGATCCCACACCTGTCTGCGTAGACGGTCACATGGTCGAGCGGACAGACCAGTTTAAGTACTTGGGATCTGTGCTTCACGAGTCCGGCGACATCGATTGTGACGTCAAGTCCCGCATTTTGGCAGCTTGGGCCAAGTGGCGGGAGGTAACTGGTGTCATCTGTGACCCGAAAATGAAGGTTAAACTGAAGGGACAGGTCTATAAAACGATCATTAGACCTGTCCTTTTGTATGGTAGTGAGGCGTGGCCATTGCTTGAGCGACATAAGCAGGAGCTGCGTGTCACGGAGATGAAGATGCTGCGCTGGATGTGTGGAGTGACGCGAAAAGACCGCGTCAGAAACTCCCGCATCAGGGGCAGCCTTCATGTCCGAGACATTGCAGACAAACTGCAAGAATGCCGCCTACGGTGGTACGGCCAAGTTCTACGAAAACCGGCTAGTTACGTGGGAAACAAATGTCTTGCTATGGCGCCTCCGCCCGGCCGCGGCAGATTGGGAAGACCCAAGAAGTGCTGGCTTGACGTTGTAGGATCGGATATGCGTGCAAATGGCCTCACCACACGGGATGCCGAAGATCGTGCGAAGTGGAGACGTAAAAGTAGGAAAGCGGACCGCGGGCTGAGAGAGATGCAACTGGGAACACCGCTCGGATGATGATGACAGTGTGATTTTTATACATCACACCTTTTTTATTTACAGAATAAGGTGCTGCATGTAATCATGTTCTAACATTAACCTAAACTAACCAAGTTGGGGTGCTCCGTTTAGTTTTTTCCGTGGTTTAGATAGTTAGGTATTTAGACTTTTAGATTAAACATGTGTAGGTAATGTAAATTTAATTTTTATTTTTTATGAACTTCGATAAAATATATAAAATTTTCATTATTTTGAAATTAGAGCAACCAACCATTAGATATTGTAATTTTAGGGGTTTTGACCATCGGGATTTTAACTGTAAATATTTTAATTTTAGATTTCCGAATACATACCCTCCCAAACCCACTGTTACCGACCAACATTCTGAATTGTAACATATTTCTGATTGCTGTTAAGGAAATATATAAAATGCCTATGAAATGTGTATAATATAAATTATTTTACACCTTTCCTGTGGATTTTAGGCAATGTACACATTTCCTAGGAATTCTATAGGTGTAATGAATGACAGATTACATACATATCCGGTAACATATACATATATTGATTACTTACTTATTAATAATTATCTGTTAATGATTATATAGCTACATGGCATCTATACACGGTTTAGTTGCAGAATAGCTTTTCTGATGTTTAACTCCAACAAATTTTATACCTTCTTTAGATGAGATAAATAACGTTTTGAGCTTGTTCTCTTTAGCTATTAGCTAGATTTGTTGAATGAAAAATAGATAGGTATAGCAGACTTCCTAAGTCACCTAGCTTTTTTGCATTAGGTTGTTCATCAATATTGCTTTTATTAATGTAAAAGAACCCCTTATATCTTCCTTAATATTAAGTAAAATGTGTAATATAGTATGATCGGTTTTATTAAGGTTATGCGGTCGCTTATGCAATAGCGCGCAATGTGACTTTACAAATAAAATGACTATCAACTAACTTGATTTCTCGAGTTCTCGAGCAGCTTGGGCTGCTCTTTCTAAAGCACTCGAATCGAACCGATATGCCTCCATGGCCTTCTTTTCAGCTTTGGAGAGGTTAACTGGGGGTGAAGGGGCACCCCCGCTGTCTGCCGGTACATCATCACTCGGAGGCTGGGGAGGTTTAGAACTGTATCCAAAAAGCCACGACATGACTGGATCACTTCACTCGGCACGTTTTTCTACAACGATAAAACTAAGTTTCTTCCAATTAGATTCAATTATGAGACAGGATCACAGAAATCAGCCTCACCTCAAGCACTCACTTCACTTACAAGCAGGCGGAGGACAGTTCCTTGAGTTTGACGTTTAAGAAATTGAATTTGACGTTTATGAAACGATCAAGTTGGTTCCGGGCACGACGCTCAGATGGCGCAAATTTTGACAAGTAGGTACTGTTTGATTACCGACTGTGTCGATCAAAACAATTTCGATTTCAATTCAATATGGCTGAAATCCGTGTGTTTGCGCGAGTGATTATTGTTTTCCATAATAATAAAGCTGTGAAAAATCCATTAAGTGCGTTAAGTTGAGCTTCAGCTCCTTCGCTTTTCTGTCGATTTAATTTCAAGCTATATGTGGTGTTTTTTTTGCGAAAGGACGCTTTTTGTGTGAAATAGACGCTCTTAGAGTTTAGTGGAATATTCTAGTTTTCAAAATGCCTAGGCGGTGTGCTTTTGGATGTGTATCTTCAGGTGAGTGCTTGATAATATATTAAATGTATCTATCTACTATTTGTCTTGGATAACCATACTCTCAAATCATTAAAATAATAAAAAGTTTACCGGTAGCTATACATTTTAACCACTAATTATTCTGATAGAAGAAAAGATGGCACTTGCTTTTCTTAAAATTATTGTCCTTTCGTTATTATATTCTTCATTTAAGCATTTAGGTTCTCTGTTAAAGCATTTATGTTATTATAATACCTATCCAGTTTTGTAAAATCTAATTAGAAACTAATTGAGATGGAGAATGGGGTACAACTATAGCCATGTCTGTCCTGTATTCAATTTACTAGAATCCTAGTGTGCTTAGACTTTTATGTTTCATATTTATTTATATTGTTTAATTACCTACATTACAGGTTCCATACCAAGACATAAGTTTCCAAACCCAGAAAAGTTCAAACATGAATTTGAGACATGGGTTTCCCTTGTCGGCGGTAAATTGGAAAGGTCTTCGGATTATGATTTTTATAAAAAGAAACAAATTGTATGTGACCGGCACTTCACCGATGATGACCGAAATCGCAACCACAGAATAAGATATAAGGCAATTACATCGCTTCATTTAACTGGTAAGTGAATGTTTTTTTTTGAAACAGCTATAATATATTGTACTAACTGCGTCCCGCGGTTTCACCAGTCAGTCCCGATCCCGTGAGAATTTAAGGATCAAAAGTATCTTCGATAATGTAGCTTTCTTTTGGTAAAATATTTTTTCACATCGGGCCAGCGGTTCCTGAGATTTCACTTGATGTCTTTTTTTTAAATGAAAGTAGTATGATACTACTATTTACTACTACTACTATTTAGTCAAAATAAATTTAGATAAACCTACATTTTTCATTAATATTCCAGTGTCGAATACGGCGGTCGCAACATGGTAATGGACTCAACAAATAAAGAAAATATTTGCCACAGAGATATCAATATGTTACGAGGTAATTTAATCAGTTTCATTTGATTTGTTTTTTTTTTTTGAATTGGCTGGAAAGTGATTTATTCCCAAAATTTCCCATTACTTTGTTTAATATTATTTCACATAATAATATTTAGCACCAAATTCGAGCAACTTGGCTTGTATTATGATGACAAAATAACAATGTAGTTATGTAGTTACCGAAGACATACCTTCTTACCATGTCTTTGGTATCTAGATCGGTTTCTACTTATTAGAGCTTGTTTAAGGAAAAGGTTGTTGTGTTTTCCAACATTTGGACGCGCACTGAGATTCTACTCACCCTTCTATTAAATTTATTTCTATCTCTCTCTCTCTTCTATTAAAAAAAACATTCATACCAATTAATATCTGTATGTCCAACAAACATTATATTTGACTACGAGGATTCAATCAGAACCCTTCGCCTCTCATGTCTATGTATATTCAGATAAATTTCCCATGGCAAGTTTCTAGTAAAAATACCTTGAGCAATAAAAACAAACAGAAATATTGTGTAGGTTGGTTTTTGATTTTTTGCTCAATTATCATTTCAGATGATGAAGTGCCAAGTAACAAAAAAGCTTGCTCAAGCAAGATTGGTGCAGAAAGCAATGAAAATAATTTGAATAAAGGTAATTTTAGCATAATTACTGTTTTTTTTTTAATCAGTCCAGTAATTTCGAAACCTTTTCGTTGCAAACAAAGAAACAGATATCGTTCCTCTTTATAATATTAATAACAAACAATACAAATGTAGATTATTTATTAATGTTTTTATTTTTTTGCTGTTTCAGATTTTATTCCATATTATAGTCACGTATCTCATTATATTATTATCATACATATGGATCATAATTATACTAAATCCTACAAGTCTCCCAATACAAAAAAGGTATTAATAAATGAGTTATTTATTGTATGTCTTGCTCCGATAGGAAAACATATTGCTGTTAATATTTTTAACAACTTAACATGTTTTTATTTTAACGGAACCCTATTACTGAGATTCCGCTGTCTGTCCGTCTGTCACTAGGCTGTATCTCATGAACCGTAATAGCTAGACGGTTAAAATTTTCACAGATGATGTGTTTCTGTAGCCGCTATAACAACAAATACTAAAAACAAATTAAAACAAATATTTAAGGGGACACCCATACAACAAACGTGATTTTTACATAAAATGTATTTTTACAACAATCGCCATCTAGTGATGTACTAGCGCCAGTGGTATAATAAATTTTAACGTTTTCGTAGCGTTCACGGATTGCTTGGTCCAGTATTCATTTTAGGGTTCCGTGCCTAATTGTGATAGTGGTACGGAACCCTTCGTGCGCAAGTCCGACTCGCACTTGGCCGGTATTCATCCTTATATTTTTTTTCTGTTTCAGATTTATATCCAAATAGTCATGAATTTTTTGAAGACCTGCAAGACATAACAACAAAGTATTTGAAGTCAAAAAGTGTAGCCAAGACCAACATAAAAGCAAGCATTAGAGACCTTAGTGAATTATTTATTAATTTTCCATTTGATTGCGAAACCCATAAAGAAAAATTGAAACACCTTGAAATACATTTTTTACAAGTTGAAATACCTTGAGTTCCCAAAAGTCGTAGCTTAAATCACTGTCCTCGAACATTGTTTTTAATTACCTTCTCTACCTTTCTTTTAATTGTCTTCTCGGGACCACGGCCGGTATAACCCGTTTGCCGAAACGTCGAGGTAATTAAAAACAATGATTATTTTTAACGCGATCTAGACCCGTGTCTAATAATAATGATGGACGGAAATCGTGTAAGTTTAAAAAGTGTATTATTTAACTACATTTGATTACTGAACCATTTTTATTTAGTACCTATGTTAATAATGTATCTTTCCTTCTACCACAATGACACTAGTATGTTATTTAAATTTATAAAACCGCACATTGAACAAGTTTGTTTATAATATTGTGTAAATACAAGAATTCGAATGTAATAATGAAACTTTCTATGGACAATAATATTACTAAACTCTAAGGACAATACCTTAATAAAGTACCTCAACTTAAGAAAATCCGTTTTATTTTTATATTATTATTAAAGCAAACTTAGAATAATAAAATGAAAAAAATGTTTTAAGCAAACTTAAATCAAACCATCCTACTGTCTCGGTGTAGGATGTTTTGATTTAAGTTTGTTAAAAACAAATCGAGCGCCTTCATGAGCTCGTACCCCTCCACCCGCACCCCTCCCCTCCATTAGTTCCGGGCACATCGTTCAGATAGCGGTAGTTATGCTAGTTGACACAAATTCGCCGAGAGAGGGCACTCTTTTTCCGTACTATTATACTACTCTTTGCTTACAAGATAGGATAGCGTAGAGCAAGATAGGCACTTTTTTTTATTTCTTATCGGCTAAGAACCGATTAGAGCCGTTGGAAAAGTAGCCAGTGTCAAGTGTGTGTCAAAGTTATGGTATAGTGGCCGGTAGATAAGTTGAAAAAAATGGCGGAAGCACAGATACAGAAGTCGATTGATCATAGAAGTCGCATGTAAAATGTACTGCGCAAACTTTCCCCTTCCACTTTATAATTTTTGAACTTATCTGCCGTCCACTGTCTATCTGTCGATGTCTAACACTCATTTTTATTTTCACCACACGCAGCGCTAACTTTTTATCCCGGCAGAGGGCGAAGTTCGAATAATATGAAGATCGGCGTTGTTATACCATTGGTTTATTTTTCGATTACCATAGGTAGGTAGATAGGGAAGATAGATAGAAAGTCAATAATTAAACAAAAACTAACATAAACAAAAAAATGCCCTCATTTGTCCTGTATCAGACTGTCTGCACTGAAAGTAGGTACAGCTGGATAACCTAGGTACCTACCTACCAAACAGTCTTTGAAAACCTTTAGTACCTACTACCCACGCTTCTACTTAGGATGACTACCAATTTAGATAGGTACCTCTATGTAATGTTACTAGCTAACCTATCTATATCTATGGTTTGTCAAATATCTCAGAACAATAACAAAGCATAGAAGGAGTCCAAAAAAACACCTATATACTCATCTCTTTTTTCAAATAAGCTAAATACATTGATCAGAAAAGGACAGATATATGTTGCTAAGAAACTGCTTGTGTACATTGTCCAAATGTCAAATTGGATACCTTGGATACCTTTAAGCTGCCAAATTAAAAAGCGATCATTAGTCATATTTTTTAATGACAAGTACGACTACACATTTTGGTTACATAATATTACTGCGTGTGCTTGTGACGAGGTTCTCAGTGTTTTTTATAATAATATTGTTAATTTGATAGACTAGCCAGTGATATTGTGAGAAAATCAAAGCTCAGCGTACAAACAATGTCCTGCGTTATAGTTGGATGTAAATCTCATTCTTCCCGAAAAGAAAATGATGTTGAAATCATCAGCTTGCATCGGTGAGTAGACAAAAACCAATATTTTTGTTCTTAGCTGTACAGAAATGCAAAATGGATAATATCTAAGCTCTTGGTTGGCTGTATTCATTTCATAATTCAGGTAATAGACCTCTCGATTAGGTAGATTTTAAATATTTTTTATTTTTAACAATTTGCGTAGTCATATCTAATAGTGCTGTTTTGTTACTTTATCGATAACGTCTAAAATAGACTTTTCTTCTGTTTTCGCGATGTTGTATAGAAATTATAGACATTTTTCGGTTTGAATCTTTAATTTCTACGTCTAAAATAGTTTACTTTTCATACCTACATAACAGTACTTAAGTGTTTTTGCAGATTCCCCACAGATGATACCATGAAGAAAAAGTGGATTGATGCTATTGCTCGTACCAACTGGCAATGGAAAAAACATCATCGTGTCTGCTCTAGGCATTTCGAAAATGAAGGTTTCGTTGTACGGAAATTAAAGACACGTTTACACTGCGAGACATGCCTTCACAGTTTGGAAAGTATAGAAAAATTCAAATCTTCCTCCTTGATTTCCCATAAAAATAGAGGAGGTTTAATTCAGCCCTCTGATGGAGTGACGAAAGTGTGTTCATCGGCGGAAAAAATATTGCGGGAATACCAAACTCGAGTAGGATCTAAATGCGTTGGACAACCGAAATATTTTTTAACAATGCTAGATAAACTAACAAAAATGTTGCTTCCTAGAGCAGTTTTTGATAATTTGGCCGAACATTCGTTAGAAAACGATTTTTTAGATGACCACCGTAACTTATTGATAAAACTGATTGGTAAAGAATTTTTGATAACGCGAATTCATTATATAAAAAAAAATATTTCGGCTCCTGCAGAAAAAATCAGAGTACTTATTCTTAAATAAAACTGTAATTTTTAAGGGACAGTGATTGCTTAATCTTGCTTTAACCTTTGTACTTGATTTAATTGAATAAATGATTATGTTTAATAATTTTCATAATATTTCGTAATTTGTTTTTATTGCTCAAAGCATATAATATAGGTACCTACTAGAATTTTTTATAAGAAAAATATGAAATAGGAAATGTATGTATGGAGTGATGGCGACTTAATAGAACCTTAGTCGAAAAATAGTAGACAGGGGTAACATTCATATTCTTAAATTCGCTGCTCGAGATGGGAACTTGCGTAGCCGAGTGGTTTAGGCACTGGAGTCAGGAGTATTGATCGAGGAACGCGAGTTCAAATCTCGCCGCAAGTGAATTAGTGAAGATGAATTTTTTTTCTAAAATAATTCATAATATTTATTTAGCGAAACATGGGTAGTACAAAGATACAATAACATTACACAAGATCAAGCCATGTCTTACTTTACAGCATGCTAAATGTTTTCAAAATAGAGGTAGTACAAAAAATATTTCTATAATTTTCTTTTTTTGCTACTATCCTTCCTACTAATATTCTTTATGTGAAAGTTTGTGAGTAGGTATGTATGTTTGTTACTCAATCACGTAAAAACTAATGAACCGATTGCAATGAAACTTGGAATATAGGTAGCTGGAGACCACCTGGAATAAAACATAGGCTACTTTATATCCCGATATTCCCGCGGGATCATAAATCCGAAAGTGCGTTTGTTCTCTCTTCACGGCCAAACGGTTCGACCGATTTGGATAAAAAAATTGCATAGGGTTAGTTTATCACCTAAAGTGAGAGAGTAACATAGGATAGTTTTGATTATGATAATTCCGCCGGACTTAAGCAGGTCGACTTACGCAGTGTGGATTTTTGTACTGCGGTAGGTACCTAGGTATTCGAACAACGCGGAATTGGGACTTATGCGGGTGTCTATCTGTGAAAACGTCTAAATGGTGTTTTTGTGTTAATGTTTTTTAATTAAGTTTGTGTTGTACTGTTTGTTTTCCGAATAAAATAAAATAAAGTAACCGCGGGGTACAGCTGTTTAATATAATTTGAAACGAAGCGCTATAGCGCGAGCGAAGCCGCAGCTAGCAAAGGTTAGTTATCCATAAATCATAGACAAAAACAGCATCTATCGATATCGATAACTTATGAAAAGAGGTCATAGCACTAAGGAAATCGTAGTTGTCTATGGAAGTGTACGCTCAAACGTCATGTCGCTACTTCTATGCTTTGTTATTGTTCTGAGTCAAATATAGCTTGATTCCTGTGACAGGTCTCCATAGGGATGGGGTAGTGTTTAATCGTTATTGGACCTATTCGATTATCGATTATTATTCTCTTAGATTTTGAATCGATAGTTACATGTTTATTCCGGAATTTTGTAATAGCTTTACTTTACTTTAATATGCTTTAGCACCGCAGCGATTTCGACTAGTATCTATGTATTTATGTTCAGTCAACCAGACAGTGTAGAATACGTGCGAATTTAAATCGGCCTTGGTGTAAAATAAACCACATAATAGATATTTATTATAAAGGAATTGATGTATATTTGGATTATTGATAAATACTAGAAAGGATTCAAACCATAACAAGGCTTTTTTTTTCCCGAAGACTAATCGCCACTTTCAAAGATTAAATTTAAATTATCGCCACTTTCAAAGATGTAGCGGTTAAACCTATTATATTTAAACTTAAACTATAAACATCTATAAACGCACACAAACAATTAACAAAATAAAACTACAAGTTAAAAACTACATTAAAAATAGCTTATCTATTATTTCCCCTATTCCAACAAGTGAATAGATAGTTTTTTCCCCTTTTATTTTCATTTCTAAATTGATTGTTTTTTTTTAACACTTTTAATTTTTTTTATATTTTTTTTTCCTTTTCTTTTTTAAATGTTTTACTGTTTATACATTTATATTCTAATTATTATTATTTCCTACCCTAAACCGATTGATTTACATTTCATTACATTAACAACATTAAAACAAAATTAACATATAGAAAATTAAAGTTATACAACCTAAAAACAATCAAACAAACAAAACACAGCACGAAACACATAATAACACGATTAAAACACAATACCTATAAAACTGCCACTAAGTCAGCGTACAGTAGAACCATTCGCTCTGGCAGCTCTCCTAAGAGAATGCTCGGCAAAAGCCAGTAAAACGGGTCGGCGTCGGTCGTCCATCAATAAAGCAGGTAAGTTCCCGACTACTAGTTTTTGATCCATCCTGCACTCACACTCCAGTCTCTGGAGACTATATTTAGGGCAATAAAGTAAAACGTGCTCGATTGTCTCCTCAGTGTAGTCATCGCAAGTGCAGAATGGATCATCTATGAGCTTGAACCTACAAAGGTAGGCCCTAATACCGCAGTGACCACTGAAAAGCTGCGTCCTTAATGCCGAAATACCCATCCTGCTCAATATCTTATAGGCCTCCAACACCACCGGGAAAAACAATTTTGTTACTGCCCCAGTTGTAGCGGCACTAAAACGCTCCTGCCATCTCCTAACCGTAACCTGCCTAAAAAGTTTCCTAACATAAGAAAGAGGAACCGTATTATAACCAGGGGCAGCGCAAGTACCGACTGCCGCAGCCTTCACTAATTCATCTGCACGCTCATTTCCAACAATACCCACATGAGCCTTGACCCAGTAGAACCCCACCATGCCTCCCAACCTCATGAGCTCTGCCAAAGCCTGATGAATCTCCAACACAAGGGGATGATCCGGACTAGGATCCGCCAATGACTCCAACGCCGACCGCGAGTCACTAATTATATTCCCACAAGGCGGGTCTAGGAGCCGGAGATATTTGACAGCCTCCAATATGGCGATCATCTCGGCCTGATAGACGGAGCAGTAATCAGCCAGTTTTACCTCGACAGAGTCACACTCACTTCCGTCCTTCCAGCATGAAAATGCCGCCTCCACCTTACCCTCCAGTTTACTCCCATCATAACAAAGCTTCGGCTATGTTGTGTTTTGCTTAAGTACATAGTAATAAAGTTTACCTTTACTACTTTACTTTAGTCTACAAAGTAGCAAACTTGTTTAGTATAGTTTTAGTAAGTAAGTAAGTAGTAGGTAATGAGGAGGAACACTAACTTTTTATCCCGGCAGAGGGCGTTGGTCGACTAATCTTAGGTACCTATGAATTAAGAACTGTCAAACAGGTGATTTTTACAACTCTCGGCGCCAAATTGGCCATATCGGTCTCAGACCGAAAGAAAAAAAAACTTGGCGTTTTCATTGGCCATCATCAAAAAAAAAAGATCATCCGACCCTAGCGCCATCTGCTCACAGCTTTGCGTGTGCCACCCCATTGTTAATGGTCAGATCAGGAGTGGTATTTTTGGACCGATAAAATACTCTTTCGTATGCGCAACGAGCGAGAGCAAGCTTGCAAAATTCGAACTTACGCGTACGAATTCAATTCCAGTGGTTCAAAAATACGGCTCCAGATTACTGATCAGATCATTTAAGTTGTAACGGATACACTTTTTTGCTTGGAACTTCGTTCCATCCGGGTGTCCCTTGACACCTCTCAAATTTTTGTTTTTTTTTTTTTAAAAAAGGATTGTAGGTAAGTTATTATTGACCATACCTACTGCAAATGGATTTGGCATTGGATTAGATTTTTACGGCCACCTGCTTGACTTCAGTTGGCAACCCTCATAAGGACCAAGAAGATTATCCGCTACCGCGCGGGGAAAACTCGAGGTTAGCTCGTCTCCCCTAGATTCCTTAGAAGCATCACTATAATTACGCAAAAAAAATCGCAAATGATAAACCAAGGGAGATAATCTCACAATATTATTTTTTCAAAGTACGAACTCATATTAATCTCGTAAGCTACACAAAACATAGAAAAGCGGTGTAAAATTATATTATCTATGCTACGTATCAATATAAAATTGAAAAAATAATTTGGATACGAACTTTGGAATACCGATATTTTTCATATTCGTACCGATTTTTTTATAGTCTGTGGTTTTTCCCTTCCCTCTCTCTCTCGTCTACGACTAGCGCTATCTATCGTGGAGGGCCAAACTAAATAGTTTTGCCATTTCCACTAGATGGCGCTATTTTAAGCTACGACTAGCGCCATCTATCTTGGTATGGCCAAACTTAATAGTTTTGCCATTTCCAACTAGATGGCGCTACTTTAAGCTGCTACTACTAGCGTCATCTAACGTGGAGTGGTCAAACTAAATAGTTTAGCCATTTTCCACTAGATGGCGCTATTTTAAGCTACTACTAGCGCCATCTAAAGTAGAGTGGCCAAACTAAAAAAAAAATTGCCATTTTCCACTAGATGGCGCTATTTTAAGCTACTAGCGCCATCTAACGTAGTGGCCAAACTAAATAGTTTTCCTATTTCCCACTAGATGGTGCCATTTAGCTACTACAAGCGCCATCTAACTTGAAATGGCCAAATTAAATAGTTTTGCCATTTCCCACTAGATGGCGCTATTTTAAGCTCCTACTAGCGCTATCTAACGTGGAATGCCCAAACTAAATAGTTTTTCTACCACGACTTACCGGTTAACAGCAGATATTTTCATTTTCCAAGTCGATCCTGTAATGGAAAAGTCAAGGGATAGGTAGGTAATAATTACGCAAAAAAAATTGGTTTAGTCTAGGAATGACCGATTCTCGAAATGACTAATTGGTCTATAATTGACCGATTCTTGAAATGTACAATTCTATAAATGACTGATTCTTTAAAGGTCCGATTCTACAAATGACTGATTTTTCAATTTTATGAACAGTGAGTAGGTTTCATAGGAATATCGTAAATAAAATGCTATGTAAGGGTTGGCAAATCAAATATTTCAACTACTTTTGTTTTAATTAAAATATGACGATAACAAATAAAAAAATTGCGATTTTATGTTCGATATTCCTATTAAAACTACTTACTGTTCATAAAATTGAAAAATCAGTCATTTGTAGAATCGGTCATTTGTAGAATCGGACCTTTATAGAATCGGTCATTTGTAGAATTGTACATTTCAAGAAGTGGTCAATTATAGACCATGTAGTCATTTCGAGAATCGGTCATTCCTAGACTAAACCATTTTTTTTATTAATAATTACATACAGTAGACATGTATGTAATAAAAATCGATATAAATAATAAAGACAATTACAATAATGAACTATTTATCTAGTATACATAACACAAACAATTAAAAAATTATTTATTTTTTTATTAATAATTACATAGGTACAGTAGACATGTAAATATTAGACTACTTTAGTACACAAATATATGAATAAACTAGAAGCGCCCTGCGGTTTTACCCGCGTAAGCCCCGATTTCGCGGGATTATCGGGATCAATAGTAACCTATGTCACTCTCCGTTGCCTAAGTAAATTATGACCCTATGACCCTATGCAAATTTTCATTCAAACCGGTCGATCTGTTTGACCGTGAAGAACATTTTCAAAATTACTGTGACTAAAAGTGACAATAGTGGGCGCAGCTAGTTACACCATATATTACCGTTTTGTAAATTCTGACTACGATCTGACGTTTCGGTTCTTTGTATTTGACGTTTTTTCTTCAGAAAGTCAAATCATAGTCTATAATTAAAAAACGAAGTACTTATAAGTTATAAACCAATCCATACATAATTACGTGAATGATGGTGGCTGCATGGAAGTCAGACATTATAAAATGTATAAAAAAGTTTTAAAAAATAAGCACTATGTCCGGCCGGCCGCGGTAGGCCACGTGCATTTTGGGCACGAATTTGTATCGTACGTAAACAAACGGTCGTGATCGTAAGAATTGAGTGCGCAGTGCGCTCACTGAATACGTTTTTATCCGTCAAATAGGATATTTTACATTGATATCGCATTCGTAAGGTCATCTTTGTTGGAGCGCAAACCGCAATAATCTGTAATTCGTAGATAATTCTCTTATAACTCGAATCGAATGGGTCACGAATTTGGTCAATAACTCTCATTATGGAAGACATAAATAATGATCCCGTACTGTTTCATAGTTACGTGAATCACGCTGATCCCACAAAAATAACTATAATTTTCCTAAAATAAGTTGATAAATTTTCTATATCTATTTTTACATACCTACGAACGCTATTCAATTTCCCAAAATGTTTGGATTGTGTTCGGACATCGTAACTAAACGTACGGATAGTACGTATTCGTATGCAGTTAACTTGCTTTCATAGTACTTGGAAGGATGGAATTGTCCATACGTTATCGTATGAATGCCTTACTCTGCTGTCCATGTCATACTAGCGCACATCATCCACGCAACAGAATGGTTTGTATTGTACAAACTTTGAAACAAAAATCTTCTAGGCCACATGGCAATACATTTTAATATTCAGAATTAGTAATACCTACAACTTATATACTAGTCATATGGTTAGTTAATTATTTAATAAATGGGTCTTAAATGCTAAAATATAGGCCTGGCAGTTTCTTATTGGATTGCAAACGTTACACAATATGTAATAAATTGTTATAATTTAATAATATTATTGTTACTTTGATTCTTATGCACACAATTACAATTGGAGTAGATAGTATATAAAACAAGTCGCTTATTTATTAGTCATTAATAAGTTAAGAACGACTTAGGTATCTAAAACATTGTATAATTGAAAAAAAAAATGATGTAAGTATAAAATTATTAACTAGATATAAAGGAGGTAAGAAAATATATTTGTACTTAATGTAATCGATTTCATACATATAACGAATGGGTATTATAGACGTAAGTAAATCCTTAAAACAAGGGACTTAGTGTGAGTCTTTTAACATGTGTACTTTAAATAATTATTATAATAATGTGTCTACGCATTACTTAACACATTTTGTAAAATTATACATTAAAGCGCATTATCAGAAAATCAATATAGATTGTACGTTTAAAACGTAAGCACCTGTTAAGTTTTATCTTTTACTAGCTGTGTCCCGATTTTGTGGGAATTACAAAAATCCCTTTTTTATGGGATGCCTACATCATATAATTTCAGCCCCCTACCAACAGCGGTTTAGGCTGTGTGTTGATGCATCAGTTAGTCAGGCTGTACAAAGCTATTTATAGATCTAAATTGAAGTTCCTTTACGGAAGTACAAACTAATTATTTCTTACACTAACCACTATGACCGTAGACGCAATGTTAAATATGACATTCGCGAAATAAAACTCACACCAAACCTAGTTGCTAGTAAATAAATAAAAATATTTCACTTATCATCTATTGTGATTTTTCAAGAAATAATGATGTAATGTGAAAACTAAAGCTTTGTTGTATGACTAATGATAATTTAAATAAATAGGTATACGTACCTACTTCTTTTTTTTATTTAAAGACTACGATCTGACGTATTGGGTACTTGTATTTGACACTTTTTCTTCAGGGATATGTGTCAAATCGTAGTCTACAATAAAAAAACTAAGGTACTTAAACGGCTGCCATTACATTGTATATTACAAAAACTATTAATACCTACGCAAAAATATTCATTCGCTATGCCACAGGGTAATAAATACAATAGGTATAAAGATTCATTCAGCACAGATCTATGAACATGATATCTCGATAAATTATGACAAGGATCTAAATAAGCGTAGTCAAAAACAACCTTTAGTAAACGTAAATAGTAAGATTATTTACTATTTACGTTTACTAGTTTCAAATGTTTCGATAAATGGGACTATAAAAAGGTGTATAACCATTTATCGAGAAGTGTAGAACTCGTTTTAGTACAAAATTATCGAAATCGTTCTCTAACACGTTCTTTTAAATTCCTGTCGAACTATATGAGTGACATTCAGATCCTCGTATTCGTGTAATAAAATTATTGTTATTTCACCCGCCCTTTAGGCAGGGCGCGTTGTATACGTTTGCGTCCGAAATCCATTCGTGCGCTAACGTACGGAGACGTACGAACAATCGGACGAAAATGTAGCCAAAGTGCGCCCGGCCTTAGACAAGATGAGTTTTTTAAATCGAAACCGACAATCCGACTGATTTCTATTTACCCGACTGCCAAAGGAGGGTTAGGAGTAGATTATGTCAAAACCAATAGAAACAATTCTACGATTTCGACAAGGAAAAATCATCATTGTTTCGGAGGACAGTAATGTTCGTCTCAGTATCTTATCGTCGATAACGTCCTAGCTTCGCATTGCAGTGAGGGCACTTGTGATGAACGTCCATACAAGTGTCTATGCAGCATGGAATAAGACAGCATCCGCAGAAACATCTGAAATGTTGTTACATCAAATATTAATAAACACGAAAGTTTGCAACTTTGTTACTCTTTAAACTACTGAACATGGTATAATACATAGGCCGATATTCCCGGGGAAGCAGGACTTACGCGGGTGAAACCGCGGGGCGCTTTTTAGTATGTACTATATCAGTCAGTGCAGTCTACTCGTTTGGAGCATACAATAATAGTAGTTTATACTTAACATCTTTAACCAAACACTACTAAAACGATTGCGATGAATGAAACGATGGTAAGCAGATAGCTGGACAGGTGTCCAGCGATCTGCTTACCATCCAGGTGGATTAACACAAAGGCTTTTTTTTATCCCGATATTTTTATCCTGCAGGATCGGGACTAAAGCGGGTGAGCCCTCGGGGCGCAGATAGTAAAGTATAAGAGAGAGAGTGGAATCATTCAGTAGGTACTCGCATTACACAAAGTTATGCTAGAAATGAGCACTTTCCAAAATCAATAAGAAACGAGGGCTGAGGCATGTTTGATACATTTAAATTGTAGAATAGTTGCCTAGTTATATGAGATTACGTCAGACAAAACTAGAATAAGCAATAAATAACAATTCTCCGCAAAAATTGTATTTTTTTAAGTATTAAAATTTCGAGAATGTCTCGAACAAAAGACGATTTATACGTAGAATTGCTTTTCGTTACATAATCCAGTTTAGTCGAATCTAGCCTAACTTTAACTAAAATACATTGGTCTAACTTGGAACTATTGCTTGGAGTAATTTCTTGTCACGTGAAAGCGTTATAGCTATTGAGTAGGTAGATCCATACCGGAAAGCGGCTAGACGAAAAAAATAACAGTTATATTTAATAACAAGGTCAGTTATTGATGCTGTCAGTATAAGTTCTGTAGATTCGTTTTGATTCAATATAAGAGTAAGTAGTATAGTTCCAATAAAAGACATTTGGATAATGGCAAATAATAATATTTACGAATACCTACATCTTGTCACTCATACGTGTAGTCAATATTTCTAGTTGTACTAGAAATATAGACTACGCAGTATTGAATTCATTGAATGATTAGTGTAGATAATTGGTCGAGTGTTTTATAGAGTTCTTTCTTCTATGACGATATGAACGACTAATGATAGAATGTTATAGTAAAAAATCAATAATCAAAAATCACAAAAAATGGCCTTGAGCTTAAACGGCTCGAAATTAAAAACTGAAATTCAGGGGGTAGATCCACGCCTTGCCCCTGCATACGCACGTGCAGGATTATCCACTCATTACGGAACATCCTGTATATTTGTTTCTGGTTTTGATGGTTTCTATGTAACATATGTAATGTACGAATTAAAAAAAAAGTATAAAATGTGAAATTAAAGACATTTTTCGGTTTGAATCGCGTGGTTTTTATTACTTTTAGCATTGTTACAACGCTCAACGTTTCGAGACCTTTCCAGGTCTCTTCTTCAGGATAGACTAAGATGTGATTTGTCATTCTAATGTATTAAAAAAGTTACAGTGAGACTACCGTCTTATTATTAAAAACTATTAAAATGTTATCAAAAACGTTCCTGTCTACGCAGGTTCCAAAATTGCAATGATTATTATTTACTTTATTGTTAAATTTTATTATTAAACTTTATCATTTAATTTTAACTCTATTACTTTTATTTACTTTATTATTATTTTACTTTATTATTTACATTTTATTTAGCCTATCATTACCAACTATGCACAAATCACCTTTAAACGATTAATTTATCACTACGTGACTTCGCAAACGCGCCCCTTCATGAGAAGAAGTCACAAGAAAACTCCTGGGGGTTGTTTTATGGTGACTCATGCTTACATCAAATTTATTCTAATCAAAAGCTAATATAAAATACTATATTCTACAACCGGCAAAAGTGGCTGACAGTGTCCTGTTGTCTAGCAGCAGTTGTTGGCTGGGCCTGGGACTTAATCAAATGTAGTACTGGGTCCCAGACAGGCGGCACCTTCCAGCCATCCTCCCTATTGAAATTGTTGCGGTGTTTCTGAATTTCAATGGCTTCCCGAAGCATTCTAGGTACATACCGCTTCTCAGTGGCCAGTATCCGTGCCTGATCGAAGCGGAGGTAGTGGTTTGGCTTGTCCAGCATGTGTTCACAAACTGCAGACTTCAGAGACCGTCTGTGCTTCACATCAGCTATATGTTCCTTAATCCGAACGGCAACACTTCGTTGGGTTTGCCCTATGTAACTAGCGCCACACTCACAATCGATTTTGTAGATACCAGCATCCTCCAGGGGTATGTTACACTTGACAGGTCTTAATAATTGTTGGATTTTCTTGTGTGGCTTATAATATGTTTTAATTGAAGTAAAAAAGAAGCAAGCATAAAAGTAATAGAGTTAAAATTAAATGATAAAGTTTAATAATAAAATTTAACAATAAAGTAAATAATAATCATTGCAATTTTGGAACCTGCGTAGACAGGAACGTTTTTGATAACATTTTAATAGTTTTTAATAATAAGACGGTAGTCTCACTGTAACTTTTTTAATACATTAGAATGACAAATCACATCTTAGTCTATCCTGAAGAAGAGACCTGGAAAGGTCTCGAAACGTTGAGCGTTGTAACAATGCTAAAAGTAATAAAAACCACGCGATTCAAACCGAAAAATGTCTTTAATTTCAATACAACATCGCGAAAACAGAAGAAGAATCTAGTATAAAATGTAGTATATCCGTTTTCTAGTACCCATAGTACAAACCTAGTGCTTAGTTTGGGGCTAGATTACGCAGTGGGTAACGTTCGTGCAATATATCTTTATGTAGGTTGTATTGCACTAAGCAACTTTCTTGCGCATATTTTTATCAAAAACCTACAATAAGTACATATGAATAAAATGACTCACCCTAAAAGGCAGAGTATTGCCCCAGAAATGTATGCAATACGGCCAGGCTTCGTAAGCGTATCGGTGTCTATTTCGGCATGACAGCTCGGACATATCATATGAGTCGGATTCGGACCCACCGGTACCACTGTTGTCACAATTTGGGGACCAGCAGCTGAAAAAAAAATGTTTAACACAGGTGTTACTCAAGAAGAAAGTCTTCCTCTTTCGTCGCCTGTGTCCTTAATGGGATAAAGACTTTGAGCAAATAAGTTTATAAAACCTATATCTGCTCATGACCAATGACCATGCTCCTAAGTTTTCTTTTTTTTTCTTTTTTTAATTAAATGAGACATTTTTATGGACAAATAAGAGTATGAAAAAAAAACAATCAATACGGATTTCTGATACCGTTCAATTTGTACCTCTCTCTGGCATGAAAAAGGGAATCTACACGTGGGGGTTGTAAAAGACGGCTTACGAAAGTTGGGGACTATCGAACCTACCTAGAGTTCTATCCACGCGGTAGAATACTTGGTAATAAGGACCAAAGGGTGGCGTTGGTATGGTCATAAGACGTACTAAGAATTATTTATGCTAAACTGCGCCCCGTGTCGGGGACGAGCTTTTTTGTATGAAGAAAGTACGGCGCGTTGTAATGAGAACGCGACGGACGTGCCGCGTCCGTGCTTTCTTCAAAGTATGTCTTAGCCACGCCACGGATACGGCGCCCGCGCCGGTGCGGCTTACCATCATAAATCATCCTTTACTGTGCCAAAGTGCCAACCCCAACGTTTTTAGGATAAAGGTAGAAAGAAGAAGATTGTGATAAATAGTATCAGTTCCTATTAAGGAGCGTGTCCTTAAAATGTATTGTTCTCCGAGTAGGATTCAGTGGCTCTGACGTGTATGGCGCACTTTGCAAAATGAGCACTCAGTAAAAAATGAGCATTTCGCAGAATGTTCATTTCTCACATTGGGCAATTCTCATAATGTGCACTTCTCAAAAAGAGTATTTCTCAAAATGAGCATTTCTCAAAATGCGCACTTCGCAAAAAGTGCACTTTTCCAGGGTATTGCAAAATGTGATGTAGGTTAGTCAAAAAATTAAAAAAATATATGGTATGTATTAAATAAACTCTTTTACTAGGTAATCAATCATTTATTATAACTCCGGACTGGGTTTTGTTCGTCAATTAAATACGTCTCAACGTTATTTTAGAATATAAAATAGTTTAGAAGTAACGATATTCCTATAAATTATCCTTACAAAAAAATATTATAAATCAACATTTGTTTTCTTTTATTTTCTACTCTTTTACAAAAAATAGAATAATTAATGACATTATGAACTTGTAAATACCTAATAACAATCACATTTTTTGTCACTCGAAGTGTAAATTATTATTATGGTAATCTAACCTATTTAAAAAAAATTGTTTGAAGATTGAAGCAGGTAATTATTTAGGATATATTGAAGTCAATCACATAAAAAACTCAGTCCGGAGTTAAAATAAATGCTTGATTACCTAGTAAAAGAGTTTATTTAATATATACCATATTTTTTTTTATTTTGGGACTAACCTACATCACATTTTGCAATATCCTGGAAAAGTGCACTTTTTGCGAAGTGCGCATTTTGAGAAATGCTCCTTTTGAGAAGAGCACATTATGAGAATTGCCCCATGTGAGAAATGAACATTCTGCGAAATGCTCATTTTTTTCTGAGTGCTCATTTTGCAAAGTGGGCCATACACGTCAGAGCCAATTCAGTTAGTCATCCATCATTAATGGACCTCGTGTTGTTGAAGGAAGGTCGATTGGTACATCGAGCCGCATCGCTATGAACGGTAGCGTGTCGTCGGTTGCGGTTTCTAAATGCAAAATACTATTGTGCATTTTAAAACTACCTAGCACTATACATTTTAAGGACGCGCCTCTTAAACTATTACTATTGTATCCTTATTACTATACTCCTTATAATGTATCATTAATACTATTGTATCCAAGTTTCATTAAAATGGGTTTAGTAGTTCCAAAGATTAATCTATATCTTTGATGGTTTTGTCCTGACTGACTGATGGATCATCAAACCACAGCCTAAACCGTTGATAGTAGGGCTGAAATTTGGAATAGTGAAAAAAGTGTGTGCTTTTCATGAAGTCCGACAAGAAAGGATTTTAGAAAATTCCTACGGCACCAGAACTTATGCGAGTGAAACCACGGAACACGACTAATAATAAATAAAGTTGTAGGTAGAAAATACGTATCTAAATGTCCATATTGGACAGACTTCGCCAAAGCACATACTAAAAGGCTGAGCCTTGAAATTTGAAATAGTAGGTAGATACATAAGGACTGCAAAAACAAAAAAAGTAATTTTGGTAGTTTTGGTAATCTAGTTAGGTTACCCCTTTGGGAGCCCCTAGTATCTGTAACACGTATATTAGCTGTGTATTCTTCAAGTGCAACCTACCCTTTTATTCTTGTTAGGTAGCTAGATTCTACAGGAAAATTATTGCAAAACTCAGGTCATAGTCATAACATAACAAAACGTTTGTCTCAAAATAAAATGAGTCTGATAGGTAGGTAATAGGTAAATTGAAATTTTTTTTTTTTTTAATATTTTTTGTCTTCATTTAACCTTAACCACTATATAGGCAAGCTTTGTAGCCTTGAATCTGTATTAACATACACCTAATGACTGAGTAGGCTAAAAATAAAGAACGTTTGAGGTCAATCCACTATTCGTGATGTCATTTTAACCTCGATTTTAACAGCTTTTGTATTCGTCATAAAACTTGAACTAAAGAAATCCTTCTAATATCATAAAGTTTGGGAGTATGTGTGTATGTATGTGTGTGTTTGTTACTCAATCACGTAAAAACCGATTACCATGGAACTCGGTATGTAGATAGCTGGAATAACACAAAGCCTACTTTTTATCACGATATTCCCGCGGGATCGAGACTTACGCGTAGGGCATGAATCCTTGAATCCCGGGATCCCGGGATTACGATATCCCGGGATCTCGGACGCAAAAGTTCGATATTACAATCCCGGGATTGAGTGATCCGATATCGAGATTAGACCAATTTACTATTTGGGTTAAAATTGAGGTTTTTGATCAAAAATCGTGACGATCGGAGCAACGGTACTCGCGTTATAGTCGAACAAACATACAAACATATAAGCGCCCGCCCATCTCAACTTGTAAACCTCACTCGCTTCGCTCGTTCGGTCGATTATACTACAACACAATAAAGATGACATTGATTTGTTTACAACGATGTCTATATAATTTGAATATTAATAGCAACTTTACTGTTGTACACTCACCTACTTACAATTATTTATTATTCTGTAAGCAATAAGTTCACGGTGAACAACCAGTAAACAATGAATCAGTTTCGTTGATATTTCAAAACTCTTGGAAACAGTCACAATATTATGTTTAATGATGTCAAGGCGAAGCATGATGTCTTGTTTTGTGATAAATGTAATACCCATGTTGTTTATCGTCACCTGTGGTTCACCTTAATTTGCTCATCATAATAAATAACCTCTTTACTTATAAACTTTTAAATACAATTAAAAAATAAAAGATGCCCGCTGTGATCTGCCATTTGGCGTGAAAATTTATCTTTCGTTTAAAAACGCGTCAATCGAATAGTAGGCTTTGCCTATAAGAAAACCATAAGTCACCTTAGTTTCAAAACTTTATAAATTTGTTTGTCTGTAAAACATATAATATACGGTAATTATATGTAATCAATGTATGGGCAACAAACGAAATTATGTCACCAAAGTTTCAAAACTTTATAAATTTGTTTGCCTCAAAACATAGAATTATTAGATATTATTAGAGAGTATTTTTATTTGACGATTACAGTCTCTAATTTACTAATGGGATGGCACACGCAAAGCTGTGAGCAGATGGCGCTGGGGTCGGATGATATTTTTTTTTTGATGATGGTCCCCTAAAAATGAAAACGCCGAGTTTTTTTTTCTTTCTTTCGGTCTGAGACCGATATGGCTAATTTCGCGCCGAGAGTTGTAAAAAACACCTGTTTGACAGTTCTTAATTCAAACCTAAGATCAGTCCACCAACGCCCTCTGCCGGGATAAAAAGTTACTGTTCTTCCTTCATTGATTATTCTAGGTTCCTGTGTACTTCACTATTGTTCTATTGTCAATCAAGGTCGTGGGGGGGTATGGGACATAATGTTGCAGATTAGGAAGGTGAAAGATAATAGGATGATCGCCACTGATGCACACATAGTTGGCGCAAATGAAGGTAGTCATCAGAATTGTAGAACTGTAGAACCTCAAAACAGAACAGAACAGAACGGACTAAGTAACTAAATTGGAAACAATATCAAATAAAAGTATATTTTTTCAAACCAATGCAGTGCATGGTTGGATATGGAACCCTCGGTAAGCGAGTTTGACTCAAAATTGCCTTTTTTAACTTGGCATATTCCACAAATCCCCTTACATGATCCCATGCCCAGGGGATTTGTAGACTTTTTGTCCACAAATCCTTTGGCGCCGATACGGCGGATTTCTCAGGGGATTTGCGGAGAAATAGTCTACAAATTATATCCTTTTTTTAATCATATAAAAACAGTGTGTTAGATTGTCTCAGTTTTCATGTAGCATGTAGAAGTACCGTAGCTTTATTTTTTGTAATGTGTAATGCCACTAGCACCACTTGAACTACCAGCCATATTTATTAATTTAAGGAGTCGCAAAAATGCACCGTATTCGGAACAGGTAATAACACACTGATAAAAAATACAAATTTCCTTACAATACCTAGAACAATAACAACCCTTTGAAAACCGGTTTAAAGCCGATAGTATTGTGTAGGTATTTATTTTACAGGATTATGGAATTTATTGTGAGGCGCATTGAGGGCGAATTGCAACAAACTAAAATTTTCGCCTAGTTCGATAACAACTAACTTCTCACAAATATAATACCATAGGACAATGCTCATGTCCGATGTACATCTTACTTATATTTAAAACGCGAAAGTTTGCAAGTGTATGTGTATGTAAATTTGTTACACTGCCACGCAAAAATAACTGAACCGATTGCAATGAAACTTGAAATGTAGGTAGCTGAAAACCTGGAATACTTTTTGTACATAGGCTACTTTTTATTGTGATATTCCCGCGGGGACGGGACTTACGCGAGTATCCGTGTATGGACTCGGTCGGCCGCTCAGTGTCGATTGTGCACAACGCTCAATTCTTTCATCGTCAATGTGTATGGACAGAGGACCAGTGCACAGATAATTCTGCGTCTTAATTACGCGATAGTCTAACCCAGAATAAAATTGAATTAAAACTAAAATTGCATTACCTAACTAGTCTACGCAACCTTTATAACTTGAAAACGTTTTTATCATAAATCGATTAAGACCTGTTTTTTGTATCTACCGAATATTATTAAGAATGTTTTGACATTTAGGTTTACCATTTAACAACTGTCTTATTTTATTATTGAAGGAAGTACCTGCCGTGCTGGTTTCTTATTTTTCGATTGGTTCGATAGATGTGCATCTTACGCGTACCAATCATAATCTAACTTTGTTTCTTCCGCATTTGGTATTTATTTCTTTATTTGTAACATCTTCGCAGATTACAGTATTAGCATACTACAAACCTTAGTGTTTTTATTTAATAATAAAAGAAAAAAAACCGCGGGTGTAGCTAGTTTATTTAGCTTCGTTTCTTTCGAAACTTTAATTATTTTATTTTTATTTTGTGTATATTGTATTTTATTTATAGACTTACACCGATTTTAAATATCGGTTAAGCAGATTTGTAGACTTTTTGTCCACAAATTCCCTGGCGGCAATACGACGGGTTTGCCAGGGGATTTGTGGACAAAAAGTCTACAAATCCCCTGGGCAGAGGATTATGTAAGGGTATTTGTGGAATATGCCTTTAACTTTGACGTGAAACATTTATGACCGTGATTTTTCAAAAAGAGATTCAAGTGTCCCAATAACCTTTGCTCATTTCTTCGACTCAGAACCTTGACTTTTATACATCTATGAAAAGGGAAATGTTGACCGTAGTATCTGGTATCTTTTTTAACTCGCTAGATCTACTCGCATACACATACAACGAATGACCTTCTCTTAAGGATTCCATTTTGGGATACCATACCCAAAGGGTAAAAACGGGATCCGTTTACTGAGACTGCTGGTTACGTAAAGCTAACAATCCGACTTATATGTCAATAACTGACATAATTGTCAAATTGTCACGCTTAGACTGGGAGGCTACCGCGGTTGTTCCGTCGGCATCGGGATCGAATTCATTTGACAGCCGAATTTCGAACCGCGAAAATTTCAAATCGACGCGTCGATTACTCATACCGATGCCGAAGCCAAATTGAAAGAAACTGAAACGATACAACCGCTTGTATCCGTTGTATCGTTGACATCAACTCGATGCCGACGCGGTTAGTTTGACGTCGTATTGCCAGCTTTATGAAACAGGGGCCAGGCTGTATCTCATGAACTGTCATAGCTAGATAATTGAAATTTTTATATATTGGTGTATTTCTGTAGTTATTTTAAAATACATAATCCCCTTGAATAAGAGAGCCCTTTAAATGTAAGTTGGAATTGCACGGCGAGAGTTTAACCCCTTCTATGGCTTGCATAGGTACGTCTCTGAGATTATTCACTGGTATATTGTACTTGACACAATTGAGATCGGGATTGAGACTAACGTGGGGGAATCAGAGCAAAGGGTATGACGCAAATCGTCCCATTCGCAACTCGTCACACATACGCAGCTCGTCCCATTCGCAGCTCGTCCCATTCTCAACTCGTCCCGTTCGCAGCTCGTCCCATTCGCAGATCGTCCCATACGCAACTCGTCCGGTCGCAACTCGTCCTATTCGCAGCTCGTCCCATTTTTTACAATTCCTGATCCCGATAACGATTACCAGGATATTAATGCTTGCTATAGCCCAGGGGGTGATTCAGTAACCAATATTATTCTAAAACACACGCCTAGACAAAACATGAGAGAAATCTTGATTATTAATAACATTGCTAGTGAAGTTTCGTCGTCACAATTATTACTCTTTATTATTAGTATTAGAAGAGGGTAGTTACACATAGCTTGTCACTGACACTGTCACTTTGGCGTTTTTCAAAACTCTTGCTACAGGCCAAAACACAATGTCCACTGACTTATCTATTATCTTATTTAATAATTTATTAGTAAAAGTAAAAGTTTAAAATGGCAAGCGATAGAAAATTTCAACAGAAGTAAATTAAAACAGAAAAAAAAATTAAATATAAAATCTTAATACTAAAAAAAAAGAAAAATGTAAGTACATGTCCCTCAATTATACGATGTCCCATGCATAGTTCCTAACTTTAAAGTGTCATTATCCTCAAGTATTCTAATCATACTCATAGTAAAATCACTTGGTTTATGGTATAATGGTATAAAATTACGTTTTTTAATTTCTTTTAAATGGTTGTTATTCAAAATAAGTAAATAAATCAAATTTTATTTTGTCCTAGAATTTTGATCATACAGGAGTTCCCCGTTAGTAATGATTATTTTTGTCGTCTCTAAAAGAAAAATAAGTTTTTATATTAGAATAAGATATACGATTTAAAATAGAATAAGACTTAAAATAAGATATTTTTTGATAAGGCATCCATTTTTTGATAGTTTAACATACGTTTTCCCGTTTCTTCTTCGGGCCTGGTATCGTTACTTACTGTTCAGAGCAGTGTGTGGTCAAAAACGTGTTCCAATTAGTACAGTGATTTAAAAGATAAATATTATTGTTTTTAACATGGACATTGTTTAAACTTTTGTTGGTGCAAAAGTTTAAACAATGTCCATGTTAAAATCTAAATATACCTGAAGTTTATCAGAATCATAAGCTTTAGTGTATTTTTTATAAATTATTGTGATGTGAAATCATAAAATGTACTTTCGTAATGTCAGGTTATTAACGTAGCCCTAAGAAAAACACCATGCAATTTCTGAAAAAGATAGCATTCCGATTCCGTAACGATCATCTTTTTTGAAAAATGCCCACTTGCATTAATTATTATCATTCCTTGTAATGTTATTTTGTCTACGAGATTTCTTGCTATGGATCCGTTTAAATTTATTGTTACTCAAAGAGGTAAACGCAGTTTAATACGAGGACAATACCGATCCAATAAACATTGTGATTTTATATTATTCAGTTAGTTATATACCCAATCCGAGCAACAAACAGTACAAGTAGCAAATGGGACCAGTTGCGAAAAAAAATAGAGGATAGGACGAGTTGCGATGGGACGAGACGCGACAGGACGAGTTGCGAATGGGACGAGACGAGAACGGGACGAGTTGAGAATAGGACAAGTTGCGAATGGGACAAGTTGCGAATGGGACGATTTGCGTCATACCCAGAGCAAGGGTATGACGCAAAATACTCAGTATCCCCAGGCAGGAAATTGGTTTAGTTAGCGAGGGAGCGCCCACAGTTGTTATGGATAACAATTTCAACGTGAAGTACATTTGTAGTGTTACTTCACATTGAAACCTTCCTTCAAAATAGCGCTACACATAGGGTTGCCAGGCCAAAAACATAAAAAGCCTGACACAGATAAATATTTAGCCGGACATTTTGTCCTAAAAGCCTGACAAATTGGTTTTTCTTCTCCTATCTGTGGCAAATAGGCCGCGCACAACGCGTCCCACGTTGCGGCCCATTTGCTTATAAAAACATTGTCAGGTACCTATATGTAAGTACCTACCTCTTTTTATGAATTACATACAAAGAGTACTCTACCTAAAGAATATACCTTTAACCAACAAGCGTTAACCGATCGACACGAGTGAATTCGCCTGAGTTTGTATGAAGCTTTATGGGTGTCCGCGTGACTAACGGGGTCGATCAAAAGCCTAACAAAAGCCGGACAGGCCGGACTTGTATATATTTGGCCGGACATGACTGTGAAAAGCCGGACATCTGGCAACCCTAGCTACACAATAGAGAAAACCATCTGTTTTTAAATGCAAAGCGAGCGCCTGCAGTATTTAATTGACTACTCAGGTTCTACTTGTTAGATTTAAATATAAGTATTCTACGACTTTCCTTTAATCAATAATAGAGGACATTGACCCCTATGAAGGCCGGGTGTTGTCCATGCCAGCCGTAATGGAGAACTGAATTCTCAGAGTGATCAACATCTGGGTAGGCCACCCGACACAAGATAATGTACCTATTCATCACACACAACAACTGTACTTCGCGACAACACCATGCCTTTCTTGCCACTTATTGTACCAACTATTTGTACTATGCCTCACATAAATCGTCTACAAGTTCTACAACACAAGTAGATCGACGAAAATATGTTTTATATAGATTGTTCAATTATTTCTTGATCTGTAACATGTATTCTAAGCGGAGTAAGACCTGTTATTTTTACATAATCACGTCACAACACATGAAGACGTCCATTTTGTGAGCAGATGGGGCTCTAGTTGCTTAAGCTTTTTTTTAAATTTTGTGGTGTCGTCTGTACTGTGAAGTTGGTCTTTGTGTTTTAGTGTTAAAATTATCTAAAAATAATCCATTTATGTCGGTGTCTTGTTTAGAGTCAATTCACACGTACCACAACCGGGTCCATATTGGCTCACATAAAATTCTAAGTCATATTCTTTGTCTTACTATCGATTTGTGTTCATAATAATTACTTTTCATACTTTTTTTATTCAGACATTTTTATTACTACCATCGGAGCTCATAACAGTTAGTGATCATAATTTTTTTATTCATACTGTTACTACCAAGAACATTTTAAAATCATAATTTTATTTTTCAGATCATTTATATTAATAAAGGCAACTGTAACAAAACTTCTTTTATGAACTACCACATTATCAAACTCTAACGGAAATTTTCGATTGTTTTTGACTTGTGTTCTGTCGATCTTCATAAAAACACTTATGATTAAGATACATCACTCTTTTTTTATGTATAGTATTAGGCGCTTTGGCGACCGCTGCCGCGGCACGCTCGCTACGCTCGCTCGCCAAAGCGCTGCGTGTAATCATGTTCTAACATAAACCTAACCTATCCGAGTCGGTGTGCTCCGTGTATTTTTTCCAAGTTCGAGTACAACGTGCGTTAAGATAACACTAGTAGGCGAAACAAATGTATGGATTTAGACATTATAATTTTCAATAAAAAACTTATGATTAAGAAATTTATTAAAACAAATTTTAGTAAAAACGAAATTCATAATAGTGATATTATGAATTTCAATGATTATGTATTTTAAATTTTATGTTTTAATAAAATTATGAAGAATGATCATTATGATTTAAAATGGTATGTGAAACATTTTCGGACCTCCGATGTTAGGAGTAAAAAAATTATGTAAGACGATCCGCCCCCACCACAACCACACCACGTCGCAGCGACAAAATGTGGTCAAGCTGTGGTTACGTGTGAATAGTGTCGCAGCGACTTTTTGCAGTTGCGTTGTGGTACCGACAAAATGTCGATGTGGTGTGGTTGTGGTTACGTGTGAATTGACCCTGTCACGTCGTGGCGATGTGGCCGCGGTGCCGCCGCCGGTGGTGGCGTTGCCGTCGCGATGTGGTTGCGATGTGGTCGTATTACAAAGGTGGTCGATAAACAACGGCAAAATGTGGTACGTGTGAATTGTAATATTCATTTTCAATACAAAATATACGCCCGACCACGTGGCGTCGTTGTGGTGTGGTTGTGGCTGTGGTGTGGTTGTGGTACGTGTGAATTGACCCTTAGTCTCAAAGAAAAACATCCTAGGAAAAATGCTCCTACTACATTGAGGCATTTTATTTAAATATAAATGAATCCGCCGAGAGTTGTGAAAATACCTACTATTTGACAGTTCACTTGTCACTTTTATGAAACAGGCTAAGCGTGACAATTTGGCAATTATGTCAGTTTTTTAAATATAAGTTTGACGGATTGCCGGCTTTATGAAACAACATGTCGTGCTCCAATTTTATTTTTGTAACTATGTTGTAAACCCAGTTAAATTGTGTAATTTTGGTGGAATCTTATTCAATTTAGTTCCGTGAATTCACTACACTTGTCCTACACATGCACAAGTGTAGTGAAAACAAAATTGAGTGTTAAACATGGACTTTTCTTTGTTCCCTCCAGCCCCTTGAAGGTTATGGTAAAGTTGCCATCGCTTTACCATAGCTCCCGACTTGAAACTATGAGCCCGATCGGGCTAATTTCATGCAAATACCTATGTAGCTAGGGCATGCAATATCGGAAGGTTTTCAATCCCGGGGCGATATCGATATTTAGAGCTCAATCCCGGGATCCCGGGATTGATACTGGGATTTTAGATATCGTTAAAAAGGCGAATTTAATACAATAAAAATGTGTTAAATATAGAATATTTAATATATTTAAGACTCTAGTGGTTTCATTACGTAAATAAGTTACCCCGAGGGCCGTCCACCCCATCATTTTGGAAATATGGCGGACAAATAGCCTAAGCCCGAAAGTGTCTAAACTTTCGCGCCAAATTCTAGGCGCACCACTAAAATGATGTTAGCAGAAAAATTTTGCATGCGAGCTTGTATAAAAAATACTTGTCTTAAAAATTGTAATGAATCACGTTACTTTTATTGTTTTAAACGTTTTACCAATTCCCTACCCTTCTAAATCTTTACAGATCTCTTCCTCAGGGGTAGACTAATTTGGGTTTAATTTTAATAGATCCATTCAATCATTCCATGAGGAAAAATATGGCTAAAAACCTTAATTTATACCCAAATAGTAAATTGCTTAAATCTCGATATCGGATCACTCAATCCCGGGATTATAATATCGAACTTTTGCGTCCGAGATCCCGGGATTACGATATCCCGGGATCCCGGGATTCATGCCCTATATGTAGCAGTGGAACATTTTTTTTAAAATTAATTTAGGATTAGGACAGGAGTAATTTAAAAAACTACAAGTTCTTGTTCTTCTGCCTTTCCAAAGTAACCTAGAGTCATTTGTTTTTAATTTGTATTCAAATACAGACTTTTTGTCCCCTCTTCCTTTTTACTTATAAGTATAGATTGAAGATGCAGTAACTAAACATTCAACTTCTTTTGTATGGCTAATTGCTAACATTAACAACTTAACTGTCCCTCTACAATAAAATTCTCAACTACCCCACATGCGTCATTTTATATTATTTGAAAGTCTATCCAAAATCAATATTTTTTTCTATTAGTTCACATATTTTTCTTTAGTATTTATGCCACGCTCATACCAAAAATATGTCTCAAAATTGTACCAAAAAATGAGTCATCAGTGACTCCTGAACTTATTCCAAAAGGTCAGCGTGAGTTGTATGTGACTCACTGGACAGTTAAGTTGTTAAGACGAAATTCTACCACTTCGAGTCGAGGAATAAAAACTCTAGCAATGAGTGAATGGAACTTAAATAGTAAATAGAAAACACTATGCTACTCAGGCTAATTTATAACTAAACTTATTAACAGTCAGTCAGGTCAGTTGCAATGCAGTCCTTGTAACAAAATATGTTATGATGGTTCAGTTCATGATCCATAATATGTGTTTGTATAAACTACACATTTGGTTGGCTAATAAGGTCATGGACACCTGCAGTTTCTAATGCAATCTTACAATTGCTATACAACTAGCTATCTTGACCCAAAACAAAAGTAGAAATCTTTAGTCATCTGAATTAAGTATTTTAGGTAAGTATAATTTTTGTTTAAATCGTGTGTTGTTTATTACTCTTAGCATTGTTTAAAGACAGGTTTCTTCTTCATGATTGACAATATCTCGAAAACAGAATAATAATCGTATCGTAAATTAAATATTCTAATTATCTGTAGGCACAAGATGGAAGGCACGACCTTCGGTAAAATGAAGAATGTGATCAAGAAGTGAAGTAAAGAAGATGGATATGATAGTTAAGTACTTACTTCGTGGGTATTGTGGAGTGTAAGGACTCGAAGGGCCGACCCCTCCGACAGCCTGCGAGTAGCTCGGTGGTGGAGCCAAAGGCGGGGGCTTTGACCAACCATATGGCGGAGGATTACCACTCTTTTCCATCGTTAACCTACAATCCACAAATATATAGATCACTAAATCACCCGTTCGTTAATAAATCTTGTAATTATAACCGTCAGTGTGATGCAATGCAAATTTACAACTATTTTTAGCTATGACTCCATCATTTTGCTTGCTGCGAAATTGTATGAGTAAAATACAGAATACTACAATTATTTCGAGGAATCTTTAAAGCTTCAAACGAACCTATTTTACTAGCCGTTTCTCTGAGCACGAATAAACTTTAGACAGCTAGTTATTTATTTATGTAAAAATAGGCAAAATACAACTAAAGGTTCCTCCCTTTCATTGAAATTCAGAAAATGAAAATATGATACCAATCAAATGCAAGCCAAAGTGCACAGGTTTTACTTCGCCAGACTTCGCCTGTCTTCCAAAAGAGGCAGGCAAAAGTTGTTTAGTTTATACAGCCCATTGTTAAATTCTTCTTCTCAATCTCAATATATAAAATGCGAAAGTAACTCTGTCTGTTATAGAGTGAGATCCCAGAAGTGGCAGACCTCACGTATTTTCTGACGAACGAAATGTGGTCGATTGAGTAGTGTTAGTATGTAATAAGAATATAATAATAATATATTAATATTATTACATCTAATTACTATATAATGTACTTATAAAACTTTTTACAAGAAGACAGACCGATCCAAGGTTTTAAAATAGTTGTCTACAACTATTTTAAAACCTTGGATCGGTCAAGTTTTAAAATTGTTGTCTGGTGGACATATATAAAAATGGAGCATCAGAATTTACGTAAAATCGAGTAATTATTTTGGGAGCTTTATATCGACTGCAAAGCAATACGGCCGACGGAAAGTGTATGGGAGTATTTAATTGGCGACTTATTTTTAAGTACATTACCTAAAATATACGTGAAAATCAGCTCGGAGAATAAACGTGAGGTAAGTAATTTTTTTATGTATCTTGATGACCTGATATCTCAGAATTGGCCGTCGCAGCATACTAGCAAGTAGGCATGCGTTCTTAGTACATACTAACACTACTCAATCGACCACATTTCATTCGTCAGAAAATACGTGATGTCTGCCACTTTTGGGATCTCGGTCTAGTAGCCTCGGTCCATTTTGAACGGTCTTCTTTGGCAGTGACAGTACTACAAAATCGAATTTACTTCAAAATGAATTGACGAGTGTTGATGGTTGCCTTCCATTGCGCTCGCTCGCACTATTCTATTTAGTATTATTTTCGTTTCCTGCTCTTTTGGTAAAACTCTATTCTTTGATATCCTATTGGTTCTTTCGATGCCCAATTTGATTAAATATTACTATTCCTTTACTTAGCTTGCCTTTCAATTCTATTGCAGTGTATGGTGTGATTCACTCTAGGATTAGTGAAGTGTTTTTCTCATTTTGGATCGAAGGGAAAATGTCGTCACCACGCCCTAAATCTCCTCGTACGCCTGTTTTACCAAAGAAAGATGACAAAGAAGAATCATTTTGGGATAAAATCGGTACAATTGGGCGCAAGAAGCGCATAAAGGAAGGTCTGTAGTAGTTAAAATTTTACAAACAGGTGTTCATTTGAGTGGGTTGAAAATACGGCGTTACCTCATACCTACTAGCAGATGACCTAATAATGATCTCAGTCACTTACTTACCAACAAAACCTGGTTATTTTCTTGTTTATTGGTGAAAGTTTGCAAATTGTATGATAATTTATTTTAGTGCAAGATGTACAAGCTGAAGGAAAGCACGCTATTGACTCCCCAGGAAGTCCTACTGCACCAGAAATACCCCCTGAAGAATACAGCTTACGTAAGTATTACCTTTTTGATGTAGTAATAGCCTTGTGATGATGTTTGTTTGTATATGTACAATTAAGTAGGAATATCATAAATGTTTCTAGTTGACAATGAAGAAAGGGCCATTATAGAACCTAGATCGTTGGAGGATCCCAGAGTGAAAGAGCTCATTCAGGTTCTTATTGATTGGATAAATGATGAACTCGCAGCTCAGAGAATCATAGTCAAAGATATCAGCGAGGATCTGTATGACGGTCAAGTTCTTCAAAAACTGCTTGAAATGTTAACGGGAACTAAATTAGATGTGCCTGAGGTCACACAATCTGAAGAAGGCCAACGCCAGAAACTTGCCATTGTGTTACGAGCTGTTAATAGAGTAAGTAATACTCAAGTAATTCTGAACACACACATTTAAAGTAGAAACAGTAGTCCAGTATTCTCCTATTCAGGCAGTATAGATAAGTGTAATACTATAGTTATATATTTTTAAATGAGTTAAAGACAGATTTATTGAGACATGTATAGGTACTCGAACATTTAAGGTAATGATAAATACTAGTGATGGGCTGACTAGTCGGCAGCTTTACTGACTAGTTGGTAGAGAAATAAAACCAATATTTATTGAATTAGTAGTACAGGACAGAAAAACATAAACAGACAAATCACACTTTAAAGGATGATTCACGCTACAACGTGCCGCGACCGGGACGTGCCCCGGCCGGGACACGTCCGCCGTGCGCCGGCCGGGGCCCGGCCGGGCTAGTCATTCACGCTACACCGTGCCGCGACCGGGACGTGCCCCGGCGGGACACGTCCACCGTGCGCCCGGCCGCCCGGCTAGTCATTCATGTTACACCGGGCTGTTTGCTAGTGATTTCGTCTGTCGATAGACTTGACGATAATAAATACGCTACGATAATATATTGTAAATATGCAATTTTCGCAATTAGAATTGGCAGCTATTGCAATTGCCATCAATGACGAAGTATTGGAAAATCGAAGCGCAACAACTAAAAGAAGATGGGGTGTACATCCAACCTGGAGAAAGCGAGAAGCAGAAGGAGAACTTGCTTTACTTTACAAAGAATTAATAGATGACGACACTAAGTTTTATGGTTATTTTAGAATGTCTAAGGAATGCTTTACTTTTTTACTTAAAAAGGAAAACCAGACCTAAATGGGAGATATAGGATTTCAAAAGCCTATATCTCCCATCGAACGATTAGCAGTTTGCCTCAGGTAGATAATAAATTTATATGTAAAAAATCACAAAGTATTTATCGTACACTAGCTGCGCCCCGCGGTTTCACCCGCGTAAGTCCCGATCCCACGGGAATATCGGGATAAAAAGTAGCCTATGTGCTATTCTAAGTCTCCAGCTATCTATAAGGATTCCAAGTTTCATCGCAATCGGCTCAGTAGCTTTTGCGTGAAAGAGTAACAAACATCCATACAAATTTTCACATTTATAATATTAGTAGGATAGGATAAAAAAAATCGTGTGTATCAGGATGGCGGGTGTATGTCTTAAAATCGTAAAGTTATATACCTGAGAGGAATGTACTAGCAATGTACTGAATGTACCTAAAATTTGGAACAATGTACTATTTCTTTTGATGATATCTCTGTAACCTTTCGCTATACCTATTGGGTTGGGTTTTTAATTAAGTGAGACACACACAAAAAATCGACCAATCTCGATTGTGAGACGAGTCCTTTTTTTTTCTAAATAGTAACTTCATATTAATTCTCCAATAATCAATATTGCATTGTGAATTAAAAAAAGTAAAATTTTAAATAATTTACATAGTATTTATATTTGCGCACACACTCTAATAACTTTTCATCATTCATTTTGTTGTTTTAAACTGGAAAGCTACCGCGGTTCTTCCGATGACAGCAACTCGATTCCGACGCGGTAGTTTGACATATTTGACAGCGGGGTTTTCAATTTTGACACCGCGCAAGCGTGTTTGACATCCATTTGACAGCCGTCACAATACCGAATGAACATGAATGAATGGAAAAAGAGCGTCGGAATCCGGTCCGATTTACGCAACAAACATTACAATGTTAAACATTACGGGACAAAAAAGTTGTTATAATTTATTACAATTTGTATATTAAAAGATTTAGACATGATAAAAGTTAATATAGTTTTCTTAAAAAATGTAAATTACTTACATTTGAACGTAAATATAATTATTTCATTATATTCATAAATAATGCGTGTGTAGGTAACGGAACGTAATCCCTCGGCGTTCGTTATTCACTTTTTTAACCCTTTACCGCATGGAATTTTTGTTTTTGTTAAAAAAAATACAGTGGATATTTAAGCCTATCTATAGCCTAGGAAAAATATCAAAAAAATATATACATGTTTCCAAAGAGTATATTTAGAAAAAACTATTTGTTCCAGATATGGAATTGTATGCGTTAGTGGTAATAAAATAGGTTGTGCCATATTGGGAACGCCATGCAGTTGATGCGATGACATAATTTTTTAATAGAACTAAATAACAAAACAAGTTTTTATGAAGAAAAAATAATAATTTTTAATTAAACCAAAGTTCATAGAAAGATTTAAAACAATTACGATCTTTATTTAGACAAAAATGCATCATACATTTTTCGCAACGAACAAATGATTTATGATCGCAATATTTGCAACGCTGCCGATCTCCAGTCCATTCACTCGCCAGCCTAATTCTTAGCACAAGCGGAATTATTCGTGTTTTTATATATATGGGCCGGTGCAGCCACTACAAAGACGGGTGGGATCTTGAACTTCCCTCTGTCTATCATCTAGTTGGGCTTGCTACATCTTAGATCACATCATTTCTTACGATCTTGGAGATAGTGCTCAAATGGTCACCTAAGTACGGAAACCCTAAAAAACGATAAGCTTCACTCACTCGGTCAGTTATAAGTACCTATTTAAACTTTAAATAATAGCACACACACCCAAAAGTGTAATTTGTTAATTGAAAAATAAAAAAAATGCTACGCTAAATATTATTTCACTACTGCATTTTGTTCCATATATGTCTGAGTACCTAACTGAATGGTGTGCCATATATGGCTTGTATATTTTTCCTTTATTGCATGGAGTGCCATATTAGGCACAAGGTTTCATAGCTATTATCAGTAAGTTGTAATTAATTTTTCTTACGTTTCTTGCCGTAGAATCGTAGTGGATCCATTATATTTACACCGCAAAATAAAAACCAATTTATTTTTTCGATAGAACACAAAATATATGCAATGCAATCGTTGCAAATGAGAGCGGCGTACAAAATGCCGAAACTTCAACTTTGTACATCAATCTACCCGCAACAGAAAATAACAACAAGCTGCAATTGATGTTAATACATTTCATCACTCACGTGCTATTAGATTGTTTATTTTATACAAACATAGACTGTGTATCATTCAAATTATACTTAAATTTCTTTAGCGTGCCATATCTGGCACGACATGCGGTAAAGGGTTAAGCCGTTCCTCCTCCGCAGCAACCATGAGAGCAACCCAAGCCATTTTTCACTGTAAAACTACTACAGTACAATGGAAAATTAAACGCGCGAAAATAATAACCCTTGTTTTTATTTGACAGTTACTCGTCGACTTCAAATCGATGACAGTCAGTCGTCGGTTGTAAGATTTTCTGTCAAAAATCCCATTTTCATTCATTCAATTTGTCGTCGGAATCATATGAGTAATCGACGCGTCGATTATTAATTTTCGCGGTGCGAAATTCGGCTGTCAACTGTCAAATGAATCCGATTCCGACGGCGACGGAAGAACCGCGGTAGCCTTGCTGGAACCGTACCGCGGTTCTTCCGTCGGCATCGGAATCGGATTCATTTGACAGTTGACAGCCGAATTTTGCACCGCGAAAATTAATAATCGACGCGTCGATTACTCATATGATTCCGACGACAAATTGAGTGAATGAAAATGGGATTTTTGACAGAAAATCTTAAAATCGACAGTTGACTGTCATCGATTCGAAGTCGATGAGTAACTGTCAAATAAAAACAAGGGTTATTGTTTTCGCGTGTTTAGGCCGCTCGCCCACGGCGACTTTTTGAAGCGATGCGTCGCGCGTTTAGCATACGCGCGACTGCATTGCTACTAACGCGTGGTAGTCGCGTTTGCAATGCGCTACAGCATCGCTACTGAATCGAATGCAAACGCGCGACCGTGTCGGACGACATCGGGAAGAAAACGGAGGGAGGCGACTGAATTGCACTTGCTTCGCGACTAAAGCGCGATAGTATCGCGTTTGCATCGCTTCTAAATCTGAGCGCCCCGTGGGCGAGGGCACACAGCTAGCGACCGCTTCGCGACTGTATCGATGCAGAATCGCGTTAGTATCGCTACAAAAAGTCGCCGTGGGCGAGCGGCCTTAAAAAAGTGAATATCGAACCCCGAAGGATTACGTTCCGTTACCTACACACGCATTATTTATGAATATAATGAAATAATTATATTTACGTTCAAATGTAGGTAATTTACATTTTTTAAGAAAACTATATTAACTTTTATCTTGTTTAGATCTTTTAATATACAAATTGTAATAAATTATAACAACTTTTTTTCCCCGTAATGTTTAACATTGTAATGTTTGTTGCGTAAATCGGACCGGATTCCGACGCTCTTATTCCATTCATTCATGTTCATTCGGTATTGTGACGGCTGTCAAATGGATGTCAAACACGCTTGCGCGGTGTCAAAATTGAAAACCTCGCTGTCAAATATGTCAAACTACCGCGTCGAAATCGAATTGCTGTCATCGGAAGATCCGCGGTAGCTTTCCTGCTCACCTCACTAACATTTGACGTTGACTGCCCTGCGGGCGCCCGGGCGCATATGTTCATGTTACAACGTGACGGGACCGGACCGTGCCGGCGACGGGAAACAATACCCACCGGCATATCAACGACGTGCCACGTCCGTGGCCCGTCCGGGCCCGGACGGGGCACGGCCGACACACGGTCAAGCATGAATTACTTCATACAAAAAGTATACCTATAATGTTTGACCGTGCCACGTCCGGGGCCCGGACGGGGCACGGCACGTTGTAGCGTGAATCATCCTTAAATGTCTCAATTTGAAACAGCTCTTTTTTTTTTCAAAAACAGTTCTACCATTTTTTGGAAGTTTTGATGACGACTAGGGAATAGAACCGGGAAATCCCGGTACCGAAAATCCCGGGATTTCCCGGTTCTTTTGCTGTTTAAAGGAACCGGGAAATCCCGGGAATAAAAATCTGAGAACCGGGATTTTCGGGACGTTCGGGAAAAACATATTTCGTGTGATGGAAAGCAAAAATAATGTATTTTTTTATTTTAATATAGACACTTAATTCTTATTTTCTAACTTGTTTTTATATTTAAACCATATTTTAGTACTAATTGATTTACTTCACTTATAATTTAAATGATTGGTCTGATTATAACTAGATTTTATGCCAGATAGGTACTACTAAATGATGAGAGACTACGCAATTATGTGATTTTAGAATTTGATTTTGTCTAGCTAATGTTAAGAGACTTCATATTTGTTAAATTATAAATCGTCATTAAATTACGTAAAAAACCGCCCAAGTACGAGTTGAACTCGCGCACAAAGGGTTCCGTACCATTATCAAATTGGGTACGGAACTCTAAAATGGACACTGGACCAATCGGAATTCGTGAACGCAATGTTATTAATTTCTACTACTACTACTTCTATTTTTACCACTAGCGCCATCTAGTAATATACTCGATATTACTAGATGGCGCTAGTGGTAAAAATAAATCGCACTAATGTTGTTGTTGATATAGCGGCAACGGAAAAACATCATGTATAAAAACTTTAACTGTCTAGCTATCACGGCTCATGAGATACAGCCTAGTGACAGACAGACGGACATTGGAGTCTTCGTAAAAGAGTCCCGGTTTACCCTTGGGATACGGAAACCTATAAAAGGTTATTTATTTCAATAAAAAAATGAAGCTGAATATAGCATCGTACAGACGTTACAAAGCAAATCTTAAAGCATCTTACAGCGGTTTACACAAAATCCCGAAAGTACCGAAAATCCCGGGAAATCCCGATTCTTTCTTAGGCTGGTACCGAAAATCCCGGTTCTCAAAAAATTTCCCGGTTCTCGATACCCTAATGACGACTAACCTGAATAATAATGACTTGCACTGTCGACTAGTCTGCTATTTGGGTAAAAAACTATAGTTGGCCCATCTCTAATAAATTTCCCTCTTGATCTAACACATATAGTGGGTATACATTATGTTAGATTATTGTTTTTTCACTGTCTTCCGCACTTTACTGGTACCATCCATTATTTTATTACCTAGTAGATGAAGTGCAAAAAACAGATTTTCAGAGTAAAATTTCGCACTTTAATGGATCATATCGGGTATTTTGCAGATTTCTTAGTTAATGAATATTTAAGAATTGAATATTTATGAAGAGCATATTCTGACGTCAACACAAATACTAATAGCTAATTCTAGTACCTACAACACATTTATGGGCTTGCTTACAGGTGCTCTATGGAACAACCAAACCTGTAGCCAAATGGAGTGTTGACTCTGTTCATTCAAAGAATATAGTTTCCATACTACACCTGCTGGTAGCATTGGCGCGTCACTTCCGTGCCCCCGTGCGACTGCCGGAAAATGTTACTGTCAATGTTGTTGTCGTCAAGAAAGATACACCGAATCAACTTTCACACAGGTAAAAGATAAAACCATATAAGTTTTAATCATTGTATTTGACTATGCTGGTAGCAACTAAAGCTATAACAGAAATGTTAGCAAAGGTCAGGTGAGCTGTAGGCTATTTATTCTTATAGCTCACCATACCATAACTAGCTTTTAAAATATCATATTAGTTAGATTTTACCTAATTAAAGTATTTTAATTTCAGAACTTTGATTGAAACAATAACAACAACCTATGATGATTTAGGAATGAAGTGTGAGAGGGACGCCTTTGATGCTCTGTTTGATCATGCCCCGGAAAAGCTGCAAGTTGTAAAGAAATCACTGATCACTTTCGTAAATAAACATTTGAGCAAAGTGAATCTTGAAGTAATGGATTTAGACTCTCAGTTCCATGACGGTGTATACTTGGTGTTGCTCATGGGTCTTCTAGAAGGTTTCTTCGTGCCTCTCTATGACTTTCATCTGACTCCTGAGGATTTTGATCAAAAAGTTCATAATGTTACGTTTGCATTTGAATTGATGCAAGATGTTGGTTTAGCTAAACCTAAAGCTAGACCTGAAGGTAAATTAATTTTGCTACTCAATTTGCCCCAAACATGTGACTAGTAAAAATAGCGTTCACAAATTACTGCAGGAATAATAGAACGCTTTTGTAAACATTATAAATGAAAATCGAAAGACAGTGGTTGAGAGATTCAAAAAACTCGCATTTTTGTTTGGCGAACATTATATTATTCGCGTCCTCTTCGCGTCACGAAAAAAAAGGATACGAACTATATCTTTATTTTGAGGTCGAAATAATGACTAATCTTGGGAATTCACTCTGTTTCAGATATTGTCAACCTTGATCTGAAGTCAACTCTTCGAGTGCTGTACAATTTATTTACCAAGTACAAGAGTATGGCTTAAAAGTATTATATTTTTCTGAAGAAATAATGGTTTATTTTGTGCCTAATTTAATTATTTAACATTAATATTTAAGCTTTTTGATTTTATATAAAATAATATTTTTTATTATAATACTAATAATTTGAAATAATAATGTACTTACTACCAAAAAACTACAAAATGTGCCTTAACAATTAAGTGAAATAACATATTTTCAAATAAATATTACTAATTCAAATTATTCATAGTTTTATTATTTCCTATAACTTACAGAAGGTTGAAAACCTAAATGTACAATAAATGACTGGGTCAGTCAGTAAACAGGATAATTAATAAAATCAACGAATAACAGAGTAAGTAGTTTTATTTACTAAAAGTATACTATAGGTACATGACATTACAGTATGGGATTTATACAAGATTTAAGATACAATATAATGTGTGTGTATTAGTAACACAATATAAATTGTAAAAATATTGAGACATTCAATTCATTTATAAAATTATCATAGTTTTTAAATCTGGAATGTCAAGAAAGAGTTCATGCACTTAGAATACTTATGTATTTACGTTCAACTATCGATCGAGCATAATTATTTTGTCGTCAGTCAGTAACATAAGAGGAAAGTCTACCTACTCTTTCTCCATACAAACATAGTTGACTGTTTATAAGAAAATTAAAGCAAATAATGGTTAAAGCCATAAATAAAACCTGTATCTCCCATGACCATGCGCCCTACGTTTTTTTATTTTCTAATTAAAGTAGATATAAAATTTAGAAAAAACGTAGGCCATGCTCGTGGCTGATATAGATTTTATGGCATAAACATATTTTCTGTCTTTATCCAGGGACCAGGGAGGAAACAGTGGACTACGTTTGTATGTAGAGAAGAGTAGGTAGACTTTCCCCTTAATCGTGTATATTGTTTTTGGTTGTAAATTTTTATTAGTTACTTTAGAAAATTTAATACAATAGGTACCTACACCAGCCTACACATTGTTCATTTATCAAAATGATAACCTTATCCCAAAGATACCAGTCTCATATTCCATACAGTTGCCATGAATGTTGAATAGCCGCAGGACAGTCAAGGCCAAAATGAATCTCTGTACTTGTCAGATATTATAATAATATCAAATAAGTAACTGGGATTCCATTTTTTCGGGTTTTTTACTATAAACCTTATTTTTCGAAGATCAATTTGGGAATAATTGATGATTTATATGCAAAATTAGATTACCTAATTAATAGTATTAAGTACTTAATCTTATTTTGCATACCTATTAAGTTAATACGAAATAGAGTGAGATCCCAGAAGTGGCAGACATCACGTATTTTCTGACGAACGAAATGTGGTCGATTGAGTAGTGTTAGTATATACTAAGAACGCATGCCTACTTGCTAGCCTGCTGCGACGGCCAATTATGAGATATCAGGTCATCAAGATACATAAAAAAATTACTTACCTTACGTTAATTCTCCGAGCTGATTTTCACGTTTATTTTAGGTAATGTACTTAAAAATAAGTCGCCAATACTCCCATACACTTTCCGTCGGCCGTATTGCTTTGCAGTCGCTTTAAAGCTCCTAAAATAATTACTCGACTTTACGTAAATTCTGATGCTCCATTTTTATATATGTCCACCAGACAAACTATTTTAAAACTTTTTACAAGAAGACAGACCGATCCAAGTGGCCAATTACCCCCTAAACTCAATTTTAATGCCTCTTTGGTTAGGAGCGCGAGGGCATTAGAGGGTTAATGGAAAGTGTATGGGAGTATTGGTGACTTATTTTTAAGTATATTACCTAAAATATACATGAAAATCAGCTTGGAGAATTAACGTGAAGTAAGTAATTTTTTTATGTATCTTGATGACCTGATATCTCAGAATTGGCCGTCGCAGCAGGCTAGCAAGTAGGCATGCGTTCTAAGTACATACTAACACTACTCAATCGACCACATTTCGTTCGTCAGAAAATACGTGATGTCTGCCACTTCTGGGATCTCGGACTAAAATAACTATAGGTTTTTGGAACTAAAAAGTTAATGTGAAAAGTAAGGGTACCAAATTATCTGTTGAAACTGACCCGCTCAATTTTATAATACAACAAATTAAATTTATTATTACTTAGTACCTACGTACATTTACAAACCGTCATTTTAATATTAAAAAATCAATCTAAATCATCAATCAATGTAACCTATAAGTATTGGTGTATTTATGTACGAGATAAGTGCCAGTGATTTTATTATTTTTCCGTTATACATTTAACAAGTCAAAGTACAACGCTATTTTAAATTAGGTAAGTAGTTAGGTACCTTAGCGTGCCGATTAGGTAAACTGTGGTACCTATTAGAGCCGTCTTTACCAAGGTTCAAAGGGGTGATATGATAACGCGTGCGCAGGGGTAAGTAAGCATCAGTATGAAAAGTCACAATGCGTATTTTACGGTGAATTTATACCCTCTTGCGACGAGTGACAACAACTGCGCACATTTCTATCAAGCTCTTCCTATAATAGCCTCAATTGTGTTAAGATCGGGGCTATGAGGGGGCATGTTTTTAACACCCTTCCATTTTCTAACTAACCCCTACATAATTTTGAATTATGTTTTGGATCATTTTGTCTATGGAACAAAAATCCGTTCCTAATAATGTTAAACCGGACGTCGTCACATCACCTTTAAATGTTTTGTTTCTTCTAGAATACGATGGAAGCAGTAGTCTAACTGAGGATAGGAGGTAAATAGAAGCAATTGGGAAGCAATTCATGGGAATAAATTCAACGTAAAATACTAACGTAACTTTTCATCCTGATGCTCACCGCAGGGGAGGAACGATATTATTCCTCCTAATGTTAGATCTGCACACCTAGCCTAGACCCATAGAAATAATTATTGTTATAAACCTACTTTATTTAAATTTTATTGTAAAACGACCCCGATGTCGTTTTATGACAGAAAAGCTTTTTGGGTGATACACCTTATAGGTTGAAGTGCGGGTTTTGACTTACCGTGGCGGTCAAAAGTAGTTCTGACCGGTCAAATCTAGTTTTGACCAACCTGCTCAGTTAAAATTTGTTTTGACTGATATTTTTATTCTTGACCGGTTTCGAGTTTTGACTGTAACATATATTTAGTTTAAAACTAGTGTTCTTGCATGATACTCAATTCGACAGTTTTACATCGAAATACAATGTAGGTATGTACCTAGTATTAAGTAATAATAATGACGTCAATAATACTTTAAATAAATAGTAAATAATATTGATAAATAAAATACTGTTATTTATTAAAAGTTGCCACAGATAGATTTTTTATAGCAAAATACAAAGGTTTTTGGCGGTTATTGCACACACATTTAAAACGCTTAGGATCCGGTAGTGCCTTGCCATAATCTCGTTATTTAGAGAGATTAAAGCATTTAGCTACCCTGTACATTCAATAGATATTATTATTATCTGTTTTCAGATCAATTTCATTTGCAATGGCCAATCGCTTGAACCATATTCTTAACAATAATCTCTTTGAATAACGATTTTTATAAACAATAAAGTCAATAATTATGTATCATCTACCTTAAAACTAACTTCATTAATGACAGCACAAACATAAATGTATCTAATATTAATAAAGTTATTAGAATAGTTCGATTGATTGTGTTCTAATGATAACAGAGATAAGTTAAGTTTATTTAAGTTATATCTTCACAAAATACTGGGATAAAAATTGGTCACTAAATTAAAATAATTATAAAAATATAATTTGAAAGCTTATCGTACCGCATAGCATGTCTGTGAACTTATTTTAATAGCCATAGGAATAAATAGGCTTGCGTTTGACCTCACCTCATCTTATGTTTATGAGAAACGACAGGAGATAACATTTATTAATGAGTGCCACATAAATGTCCGCTCTAGCTGCACGTTAGAATGGAGACCGCAAAGCATTGTAATTTAATTGTTATAATTGACAGCCGTCGATTGAAGATTATAATAACTAATTATATAAAAATAAACTAATATTTCTTTTGTTGTTGTTTTAAAATCAATAGAAAATATGAGAATTTGAGTATTACTCGGAAATAAATTAATATAATATATTAACTTAACATCTAAAAACAAAGCATTATGCAAATAAGTACGCTTATATTGCCAAATAACTTGTCATTTTTTTGTCATTTGTCACGAAACATCGTAGGCCTACCGGGCAAAAACTACCTGTCCGGTGGAAGATCTTCCATTTGGAGGTACACATCATCTCATACCTCCAAATTTTTGCCATTTCGTGTTGTTAGTATTAATTTAGTGCTTAAGAGGGTGGGTACTGTTACCATTTCCATACAAACATAATACCAAAATAAAATATGAATAATTTAGTTTTCTACTTTAATATCGATATTATTCGGATTAATATTTTATTTTTACAGGGCCCCCACCACAAGGTTTTCCAAAATATTTATTCGAAATGAAATAAAACGGAGAAATGTTTTTTTATTTCATTTTGTAACACCGCACTCCTACGCAACGTATTCCACAAGAAAACTAAGGTTACCCGAGCGCGCCAATAGATGGCGCCACCGGAAAAGTTAGATCACGCTATCATTGCGTTCTGTTAATTTACCAGGGCTCGTAAGAGATTTTGTTTTGTTAATTCCTTTTGCCTTGGGAAAGCTTGAGTTTGGCTTCGGTAGTACCTACTGGACCTAACTTGACTACCTAAACGCAAAATCTGCTTTGGGAAAACGCTTCCACGCTAGTGGGACGTTTTCTTAGACAGGTTTCCCTCACGAATCCCCTATTCGATTGTTAACGTGTTCCTATGCCCAATAAACGGAAGTTATTGTGAAAGCGCGCCGTATCATTGATTACGCCAAGAAACCCCCCCCCCCCCCCGTACCGTAGGTGAAGCTCTGCACTTAAGGGTGGAGCGACCCCCGATTACAATTTTACTTTTTATTGGGAACTAGCTGACCCGGCAAACGTTGTTTTGCCTTATAAATTATAGATAATTAAATTTTTCCTGAATTTTCTTTGCTATAAACCTCACGGAGCCCGAGACCTTTCCAACGAATGCAAAACCGTGGAAATCGGTTCGTGCGTTCTGGAGTTATAGCGTCAGGAAGGAAAACCCGACTTATTTTTATATAGTAGATAGCTGACCCGGCAAACGTTGTTTTGCCTTATAAATTATAGATAATTAAATTTTTCCTGAATTTTCTTTGCTATAAACCTCACGGAGCCCGAGACCTTTCCAACGAATGCAAAACCGTGGAAATCGGTTCGTGCGTTCTGGAGTTATAGCGTCAGGAAGGAAAACCCGACTTATTTTTATATAGTAGATAATATACTTAAAACAAATGAGATGTAAATGAAATGTAATTTAAGCTGTGAAAACAATGTTACTCCGTTTTATTTTATTTCGAATGAATATTTTGGAAAACCTATAAAAATAAAATCTTAATCCGAATAATATCGATATTAAGGTAGAAAACTAAATTTTTCATAATTTATTTTGGTATTATGTTTGTATGGAAATGGTAACAGTACCCACGTTCTTAAAGATATTTTTTACATGTTGGAATGTTTAAAAACATACGCTTAGATGAAGCTTGATGAGTAATTAGTACAGTACGTAGCAAGTAGACAAACACATATAAACGAAAATGATCATAAACGCTGGAACTATTTTAGGAGCATGCGTTGAGATCACGTTGTTTACAATCTATGAAATCGAATCAGATGACTCGCACGCCAATCTGTTTTTAAATAAAAAAAAATAGCTGAAAAGATAGAAGCCTGTATAGAATAATGAATAGTATAATTATTATCACTATTTAAGAATGACGTAATGTATGTAAATTTACTATTTCAACTACAAAATATATTGACCAAGTGAAAAATATTGTAGCAATCGGTCAATTAATTAGTCAAGCAATTTGACACATTCACAAAAAATAGTGAATGTGTCAATCCGACAATTCGGTCTACATAGGACCGATCTTTTGTATACTTACTTTATTATGAAGCTGTAAAAATTACTTGACCAATTGACACGACAGGTAAGTATATAGGTTAACTACATCATATGTATTCTAAATGGAGTAAATTAACTATATACAGGTTTTGTTCTCCACATGATATAATGGAAGTTCTACGATGAATGACAAAATCTACATCTAAAACTACCTGTATAATGTAAATATTATAAAATGTGCAATGATTGAAGTTATTCTTTACTTTTACGTTGTTGGCATCTTGATTTACTATTAATTTACTAATTTAATGAATCTGTTCTAATAATCTTATTAAATTCTACGAATTTAAAAAAGTTATAAGTCAAACATCGATTGTTTCGAGACACAAAAATCCCTGGATTTTTCCAATTGACTAAGTTATTATAAAAACGTACTAAATTCGTCTTTTAAAATTAAATTAGAGATCGTGTACTTTTAAACTGAACATGAGCCAAAGTTTACGCTCAAACGTAAAATAATATGAATAGACTCAATTAAATTACATCAATCTCGTCATACTTTTATAGCAATAACGTAGACTAATACGCAAGTACATCTTGAGTCTAATCGCACATTTAAATCTTAACGTAAACATTTTAAATAAACTCATTTTTTAGAGTACATGATGATGAATATAACAATTATCACAAGGGAATAATTACAAAAAAAATATCATCTACAACACACACACACACACAACGCACAGTCAAAAAACATAAAATTCGCAGAGTTCCATACGTGTAGAAGGTGAGCATAAAGATGATATTTGGGTAGGATTACTGTCCTAGTTTGTCAATAATAAAAAATATGTGTTTAAAAATCATTTTATCCTAACGGGGTAGCGGGCGTTGGACCCAAATTGGAATTAAATAATTTATTAAAATATAGGTATTCGCTAGGAGGCGTGTGGCCCAGGCTGTGAGTCGCGGCGCAGCACCAGCTGCCGGTCGTCCTCCTCGGGCTCGTCCTCCCCGAGCGAGTGCCGCGACGTGGACGGCGTCCGCCCCAGCGCGCGCGTCTTCCACGACTCTAGCCTCATGACCTGGACAGATTGCTACATTTCATTATTAAGCTAGACCTACATAGAGAAAACCCACAACACGCCTCAGAAACTACTATACATTTCTAGCTGTGTCCCACGATTTTACTAGCGTACGTCCCGTCCCGATCCCATGGGAGCATCGGGATAAAAAGTACCCTATGTTATAGGTAGGTATGTATGTAGGTAGTATGTCCTCAAACTAAGATTCATTGAAATCGGTTTAGTAGTTTGGGAGTATTTTCATTACAAATAAAAAAACCTTTCATCTATAACATTAGTAATAATAAACAGTATAAATTAAACAAGAATGATCTAGACTTGTAAATTAACATTGGATGCACAGTGTGCTTTATCTATTTATTCTTTAATTCAAATTATTCAACGGAAACTAGCTATAAGTTACCGTTATATTGAAAAAAAAAGATCACACAACAATACAATAATATTAATATTCAACATTATAGGCTACTAACTATTAGGTACTTATTACAAAAAAAAAGAGTACATTCTCCTAAAATAAATTCACAACACAACATACACAACACAAATATTAATCCATGAAACAAAATGAAATACATACATGCAAAGCATAAAATTAGTTAAAGGTCTGCCATGCAGGCTGAGTGCGGTTAACTTATTAATAGTTTAGTTATCAAAGATTTCAAAATACACTATTAAAAAATCCGCGGTTTGTACCCCTAAAATCCTAATTAAGACCAATATAAAATATTTTTGTAAGCATGCGATTACATTAATGTTTCCTCAAAATCATATAATATAGTACTTACAATAAACATAATAAAATCCGCTTAAGAGGATAGTCTCCATTCTCTTTCTCCATACAAACGTAGTTTACATTTTCCTCCCTGGATAAAGACATTAGAGCAAATATGTTTATGCCATAAAACCTATATCTGTCATGACAATGCATCTACCTTTTTTTTATTTATTTTCTAATTAAAATAATAATAAAACGAAAAAAATAAAAAGGTAGATGCATAGTCATGACTCATGACAGATATAAGTTTTATGGCATAAACATATTTGCTCTAATGTCTTTATCCAGGGAGGAAAATTTAAACTACGTTTGTATGGAGAAAGAGAATGGAGACTATCCTCTTAAATAAAAAAGGGCAGACGCGACACGGCTAGATCTAGCGGGCAGGTATACTACAATGGAACGAAATATCAAACTATATTATCAGTTAACTTACTCGAGCCATTTCCAAGGCTCTGTGTCCGGCGTCATGATCGGAGTCGGAAACTGTGCGGTGCCAAACAACCATGAATATAAATTGTAACATAGAACAGAGCGACGATATGGGCGGAGACACCATGGTGTCAAAACAAATAAGAAATGAAAAAATGACACAATCTATCTTGACATTATTCAAGTTCACGCACGCATTCGCAGCGTAGGTTAATTAAGATATATCTAGTCTACAGCATTACATTAATAAACTAGCTGGGGCCCGCGGTTTCACTCACGTAAGTCCCGATACCATGGGAATTTCGATAAACCCTTTCTCATTGGATTCCTTTATCGCATGAAGGACACATTCTTTAAATTTAAGTTCCCTACTGTCAGCGGTTTAGGCTGTGCGTTGATTAGACAGTCAGTCAGGATCATTTTATAGATATAGATAACCAAGATTAATGTATTATTAACATCGATCGCCGACGCTCGCCCTTTACCTGGATTAACCCAGGTATAGCGGCCACTGGTCAAAGTACATACCTCCTATGTCTGCGTTATATAGAAATGTATTATTTTACCGAAGGTCGTCTCACTGCAATAGTGGACTTATGAGTCCCCTCCAATTCTTCGATGTTATTGATAGATGTTCCTACGAACGAGCCACTGCGAGTGTTTCAATTTAATGTCGTACAGTATTTAGTCGATTGCTATATAAACTTAGGTACAACCTACAGCGAAATAAACTCGCGTCCTTTCTAACTGATTGACATAGACCTTTAGATTTGAAAATCCGAGAGTTTAGTATCAAATGACAGATAGATCATCCTGCTACAATAATTTACAATACATTTTAAAGTACATAATATATTAATTTGGTAACAAACACACCAAACTGTATTAGGTGTATGAAAATCGGAGCTGTACGAAACTTTGGATTTTAGTTAGAGTTTTTCCTTAAGAGGACAGTCTCCATTCTCTTTCTCCATACAAACATAGTCGACGTTTTCCTCCCTGGATAAAGACATTAGAGCAAATATGTTTATGCCATAAAACCTATATCTGTCATGACTATGCATCTACCTTTTGAATTTTTCCATTTTTTAATTAGGATAGTAATAAAAAATCAATTTCCAAAACCATTTTCTAATTAGAATAGTAATACAAAATCAAAAAAATCAAAAGGTAGATGCATAGTCATGACAGATATAGGTTTTATGGCATAAACATATTTGCTCTAATGTCTTTATCCAGGGAGGAAAACGTCGACTACGTTTGTATGGAGAAAGAGAATGGAGACTGTCCTCTTTATTAATGTTGGATTATTTTAATAAATGTTAGCAAAAGATGTATTAATTTAGTTATATGCTTTATGTACAAGTGGTTCCCAAAGCGCGAATGATGTATGATTGCTGTTTGCTGGTGGTCACATTGTGCATTTTGTCACACATTTTTCAAATGTATATTTGGGTTCTGTACAGGAAAACAGTTAGATTTATCATATAGTCGACAAAACATGAAGCTGAAGAACTTAAAATAGAAATTGGTATGCGATCCGCAAGGGATAACTACACGTAATACATACACAGCAAATTCAACCTTAAAACGCGCGCTAGGCTAGGTTAGTAAGGAAATATGTGCATTAACACAGTAGAGACAAGGTTGAGTTTAGTCTCGCGCGCTCGGCGTTCAAGTTCTGCCCTTATAGCCTTAATAATAAACGCGAATGAGGTTAAAAACTCAAAGGTCGAAACAGCTGGCGCTACTTTGGAGTGATCCGAAGATTCTGTTAATTTCATAGATTTTTCGTAAACAAACTAAGTAATTTTTAGATAACTTTACAAAATGACGCTATGTATAGCTGTGGATTGCAATAACACAACAAATTATGTATTCCCCAAAGATGCCACAAAAAAAAAACAGTGGATAAAAGCGATAAAATGGATAAAGTGAGGAGAAAAAACCGGTCAAGTGCGAGTCGGACTCGCGCACGAAGGGTTCCGTACCATTATGTATACAACAGATTTTGTTTTGAAAGGTTTAAAAAAAAAACTACTTAAATAGTAATGTACATCATACATAATTTTTACTTTTATCATTCCATTATTTTAGAAGTTACAGGGGGGGGGGGGACACATTTTACCACTTTGGGAGCGTCTCTCACGCAAACTTAGAAACCTCAATATTATTTTTGAAGACCTATCCATAGATACCCCACATGTATAGGTTTGATGAAAATTTTTTTTTTGAGTTTCAGTTCTAAGTATGGGGAACCCCAAAAATTTGGTACTTTTTTCTATTTTTGTGTGAAAATCTAAATGCAGTTTACCGAATATAATTCAACACTAGATTACACATAACACAGATTATCAGTTTACAATAGAACACTATTAATTTAGATCAAAAAGTATCTTTGGGGAATACATAATTTGTTATGTTTTTGCAATCCACAGCAATACTAAGCGTCGTTTTGTAAAAATATCTCAAAATAACTTAGTCGGTTTACGAAAAAACTATGAAGTTTGCAAATAGTACGGATCACCGATTAGTAGCGCCATCTGAAGTATGCAAATGGCAGTTTTGAACCCCATTAAGGTCGGAGTAATTTTACAACACTTTGTTTCGATCTGTCAACTTTGAAAGTTCTTGACACGGAAAGAGACAAAGCATGTTCTCTTTACTCTGATCTTACTCCACGTTTATTAATAAGACTATAAAAGTTAAAAATATTTGTTTATTTCGATTGGTCCACATAAAATAAATAACATTTCTTACTTGACTGTTAATTAGTGTTGATTGTACAAAACCCAAATAATTTAAATAATTGTTAAAGTGATAGAACTAAGTCAGTTCCTTGACCAAGCTTATGGTATCGTTAATTGTAATAGCAAAAAGCGCACGGCGCGTTGTGTTAACGTCATGTACATATGAACCATGCGACTATAATAACAATGGTTTCGGCCTAGCATAATATTCTAACGTCATTGACCTATCACACGGTGTATCCAGTAAGGTAGTAAAACAGCATCGTGAAAATGCTATTTCGCTTTGACGTACTGGACTGGTTTGGTACAGTGTGAATAGTTAAAAAACAAAAAGTACATAGAAAACTAAATACCGCAATGTTTATATCAGGCATCGGAGAGCATTGATTTTGGTTTCAATGCTATTGATGCAACACACACTGTCCTTATCATATGCTCTTTTTTAATAACTAATTTATCACCAGTTGTCAACTCATCCATCACTGATAGTTTATATTTATCCCCCTGTAAAGTGTGAAGGTCAATTGCATTTTAAGGAATTTATACAGTGAGGATGATTTGATCCTTAACTGTTTTCTGTTATCAAATTGTGTTTAACAAACCTTCGTATACAAACGTAGTCGACTGTTCCTCCGTGGATAAAGACATTAGAACAAATATGTTTATGGATATTTTCTCTAATGTCTCTATTCAGGGAGAAAACAGTTGACTATGTTTGTAAAGTTTGTATGGAAAAAAAGAGTAGATTATCTTTCTCCCAAAGATAAGACAATCAGCCTTAAAGACTCTGTGAACAGAAGCCATGACCGGCCGGTTATTATTTTAACCGCATGGTACAGATATAACTAGAGGAACGCTAACTTTTCTTTAACAATACTGCTACATGTTGTATTTGATAAATACCTCAGCTTTCAATTCGGCGACTTGTTCCTGCAACTCGCGAACCCTTTCTGAATCGTCGACGTTGTTTCGTAGTTCTCCTTCAGTTGCCATTACTTCATTCTGTTACAAACAAATATGATATTTAGCGTTGTCTATAAATATAAAAGGTATGGTTTAGTTTTATTTAACACTTATAATTATATCACGAGTACGTAAATAACTGACCTTTAATTTATATTCAGAAACTTCAGTTTCTAGTTCGGCTATTCTTTGAGCATCCTCCATATTTCTTATATTAGCTTGCATTGAGTCGTATTTCGCCTGTAAAAATTGGTTTTATTAATATAAATCAATATTTAAGTAATTTTAATTACTCCAAGGAAAAAAAGCATCTACAAAAATAGCAGCCGCGACGATATAGCTAGATAGAGCTGGCAGGTGGCGTTGAATATACTTAAGTTGTGAGAATATAAAAAATTTAACTCATTTTGCGGTATATATTTTGACACGAACCGTCTCGGGTGTATTTCGAAACGCCGGGCGTTGAAAAATACTTAATATAATAAAAGTAAACCGATTAAATTGAAAAAATAGTTTAACTTCACATCAGCATCGTGAAAACCGAAAAAAATTGTTGTGAGCATATTATGTCAAATTGGTAAAATGTAGATTTTCGACGTGGCAGATGAGGGCCGCGTAGACTAGTTAATAAAGCCAACTGTCCGGAGTACGATCCTCTCTGCGGTTGCAATTTTTGTAGATGCATCTTCCCTTTAAACTATTTGGAACAACGAAATATAAAAAAGGTATATAGATAGGTGTTATAGGTATCTTTGTTTTAGAGTTTATTACCTTGCTCTCGAGATCGGAGTATTTGTGCTGGGACTCTCGTTGCCGCGCCTGCAGCGCTCGCTCGCGTTGCAGCGCCGCGTCCAAATTCTCGCGAAGCTGCCGCGCCTCTTCGTCCTGTCGACGGAGCTGATTCGTCGACACTTGCACTTGAGTTTCTAGCTCCATTACCTGAAAAATAATAACGAATAGTAAATTAAAGCTAAGCATCTTTTAGGCGTCGTACGAACCGGACGCATCGCATCAAACGGATTGTAATATTCTTTGTATAGAAAGTCACAGAAGTGCATCCACCAATTCGCATCGTACGGATTGCTCGAATCTGCTACTTTCTATCCAAATATATTACGATCCGTCCAATGCCGAATGGTGGACGCTTAGCTTTAGACAACCTTCTTTGGCGAAGAAAGACCTCTCTGTCCCTTATTTCACTACAAATCACTCTGGGTATAAATCGTGTTTTCACCTCTACAAAGAACGAAAACCAATTTAAGACCCATGTGTACTTTAATTGTCTTAGTAAAACTTATTGCGAGACAGCCATGGTAGCCATTTGTTTTATTAGATGATAGCAGCTCCCCGCGGTTTCACCCGCATAAGTCCCGATCCCGTGGGAATATCGGTATCAAAAGTATATATATAGCCTTCCTCAATAAATGGACTGTCCAACGCCGAAAGAATTTTTCAAATCGGACCAGTGGTTCCTGAGATTAGCGCGTTCAAACAAACAAACTCTTCCGCTTTATAATAGTACTAGCAGTGCCCGCGACTTCGTCCGCGTAGAAAAGTGACTTTCAGGATTTGTTTATTTATTTCTTCTCATCTGAGCGATGTTCCCGGTTGCATCCCTCTCGGGGAGCCCGGAGTCCGCTAAACCCCAAATTGTTTTTTTTTTAAATTTAATTAGGTGAGTGAAAATACCTAAAGTTTGCAGCGGGACATAATATGGAGCTGCTGCAACCACTTAAGTTAAACCGGTTTTGGTTTTTTTTTGTTTTACATTATCCTTACCTTTGAAATACCGAACTATAAACATTTACAAGCTGCTAATACAGTTCTAAATTAATTTTTGTTTTGTACTTTTGCAGTTAAAATTCGGTTTTTTAGTCCCAATTGTTCTTGTTGGCCAAACACAGAATTTTACTTAATTTTACAGAATGGATTAGCGTGGGCTTTTGTACTGCGAAGAACACAAAGCCTTTTTTAACATTAGAAGAATATTTATCATTTCTAGGAAAAAAATAATATTATTGCATGTTCCGAACTCTGAATGTGGAAAGTAGTTTACGCACAACGTTCTTGCAATTGAAATAAATGTTTTTAATTAATTTGTTGATGCAGTGCAGGTTTAATAATTAAAAAAAAACCGACTTCAAAACTATGTAAAGACGCGAAAATGTTCGTTTTCTTTGCATCAATCTGTAGCAAAACTTTTTAACTTAAGATACACATCAAAAAAGAAATTAAAATCGCATTAGCATTTTGCAGATATATAAAATTCTGTGTTTGACCGACAAAGAACAATTGGGACTAAAAGACCGAATTTTAACTGGAAAAGTACAAAACAAAAATTTATTTAGAACTGTATTAGCAGCTTGTAAATGTTTATAGTTCGGTGTTTCAAAGGTAAAGAACATGTAAAAAAAAACCGAAACTAAATAGGTAAAATCCAAAACCGGTTTAACTGGTTGTAACAGCTCCATATATGTCCCGCAAACTTTAGGTATTTTCACTCACCTAATTCCGATCTCTGGTCATCATTGACCATACCTGCTGCAATTAGATTTGGCAATGTTTTTACGGTCGGCCGCCTGCCTGACACCAACCCTCTTAGGGATCAAGCAGTTTATCCGCCAACGCGCGGGGAGTACTTAAGGTTAGCTAATCTCCCTCAGGTCCCTTAGTCGCCTTTACGACACCCACGGGATGAGATGGGGTAACCCTATTCTATGCCGGGGCTACACAGCTAGATTTTTTTATTTATTATTCTGTACTTATAACATCTGTACAAAAATTATATAATACAAAATCCAATTAGATACGGAAATTGACAACAATAACTAAAAAAGACGTTTGTTGTATGGGAGCCTCTCTTAAATTTTTGTTTTATTTTGTTTTTAGTTATTGTAGCGGCTACCGAAATACATCTTCTGTGAAAATGTCAACCGTCTAGCTATAACGGTTCATGAGATTCAGCCTGGTGACCGACGGACAGACGGACAGACAGACAGACAGCGAAGTCTCAGTAATAGGGTTTCGTTTTTACCCTTTGGGTACGGAACCTTAAAAAAGTATTAAAAAGTATCGCTGAGCACAACCGCTTTGCAAGGAGCCGACCGCGCTCATACATGCGCGCGCAATACTTAATACTTATTTGGTTGCAACATACTTACATTTTTAATATCGCGATATCTTTTGAATGAAATGTCCGAATTAAATAATTTATTTTGATAAGGATTAATACCAAGGTACAAAATAAAAGGTTATTAAAGCGACGGCCTTTTAATTATTTACAAAAATTACAAAAACACTTATTGTGAGATAACTACAATAGTTAGACATATGGTGTCGCGATGTTTTTGGTAGACAATTACATGTTCTACAAAGTTGTAGTACATAGTTTTGTTCTATATCCAATAGTTTTCTTCAGCGCACGCGGCGTAAGGAATTTTTTGGTAATTTTTTTCACACCTTGTGTTACATTATTGAACTTTTAGTAAGGATCCCTATTTTTTTTGAAAATATAATATAGCCTATAGCCATCCTCAATAAATGGACTATCCAACACCGAAAGAATTTTTCAAATCGGACCAGTGGTTCCTGAGATTAGCGCGTTCAAACAAACAAACAAAAAAACAAACTCTTCCGCTTTATAATATTAGTATAGATTAGTATAGATAATAAATAATAGATAGATAGATTAGCAGCGCCCCGCGGTTTCACCCGCGTAACTCCCGATCCCGTGGGAATATCGGTATAAAAAGTCGCCTATAGCCTTCCTCAATAAATGGACTATCCAACACTGAAATATTTTTTCAAATCAGATCAGAGGTTCCTGAGATTAGCGCGTTCAAACAAACAAACTCTTCCGCTATATAATATTAGTATAGATGGTAAATATTAGTAATTCCCACTACAGGCGTTGTTCGCCCCTTCATCTTACCAAATAACTAAATAGACGCAAACTGGAGATAATCGAATGATTCCTAAACTGAATCTACAGGAGTTTTAGGTAATTTTAATTTTACCTTCAGTCTTAATTCCTTGAGTTCAGTGAGCGCTTCGACCTCCTTGATTCTGGTCGACATGAGTTCCTCCTCCATTTTCTGGACATCGCCCGAGCGGCCCTCCCAAGCACGTAACAATTTCTTAGGCGTTGCCATTATGTCGGAAACCACATTCGAGGGCAAGGGGGCGGCCGGTGCTTCTTGCTTGTGTTCCTAGATTGTGTAAGAAAATAAATATCTTAACCAACATAAACATTAGTGTGAGGCTGGACTCGAATCTGTAAGCTACTGAATCAAATTTCGTCTCACATGTCACAGAAGCCAGTCTACCCTGAAACCTTCGATCTTCGTTCCAAAAGCATTTTCTGTTGTTTGATAGGAGTATGTAATCAAAACAAAAGTGTGAATTGTACATACCTGGAGATGGCGCTGCCAAGCCTCAGATAGTTCAGTGACACGCTGTCGGAGTTCTTTCAAAGACAAATTGGCTTCAGCTTCTCGTAGCTTAACCGCTATAAGTTCGTCCTGTAATACAATTCAGTAATTTTAATCAATTCTGCTACAGAATGGTAGATAATCTGCATACCATATCTATTATTGGACCTCGATCTATTTGGTACCTCGGTTACTGCGATACAAGCTTGTGCTTAGTGTAGAATGTAGATGTCTGATATTTGTAATTCGAGAAAATATATTTCAACGTAATATTTTTAAAAATTTTGATTTGATACCTGAAATCGAAAAGTTTTAGTAGATTGTGCGTATTAATCCAGACACAGCGACATTTGATATGAATCGCTGAAGTTGCCGTGGCGTTATAAAGGCCTTCAATCTGTCTGGCTGAGTTAATGTTTGAGCACGGTGTTGAATAAATACTGTAAAAAATCAATCATATGTGGCCGAAGGTAGAAGGGTGTTCGGCGGACACTGCATCAAAGCAATTTTCACAGTACTAACCTGTAAATGAGCGACGTTATTGTCAACGCGTTGCCCATGGAGACTCTTGTTCTCGTTTTCCAACTCGACGATTCTCGCCCGCAACTCGCGTTCGGCGGCTTCTTTTTCCGCAGCGTCGAGTCGGGTTCTGACCAGCTCGCGTTGAATGCACCGCGCCAATTCCTCGTCCTTAGCGTTACCGCGCTCGACGCCTTCCAGTGACGATTGATGTGAATTGTTCTATTTAAAATAAAATTTGTAAGTGCCGAGCTTACCTACGCTGTTTCTATACAAATATGTTTACATATTATTTCCTTATGCATATACATTTCATTCTTTATGCCATAGAGAAATGTAACCATAGAGTCTATGGTCACATTACCCAGGTGAGAATGTTAGTTACCTCAGCGATGGTCATTTCAAGGCTTCTTATTTCATCATGGGCCACAGCTAGCCGTTGTTGCGCGTCCATATTGGCCCGCCGCAGCGCTTGCACCTCGCGAGCCAGCGCAAACGTCTCCTCTTCGCCCTCAGCGCGATCAACTTGCCCGCGGACGAGCCGCTCCGCGAGCGCGGAACTCTCCTTCTCGAGGAGTTCCACACGTTGTTTCAGTAGCCGGTTCTCTTGACGCAGACACTGTTTATAGAAACATTAATTTACTAGTGTTACTTCAAAGTAATCAAAACCCTGCTCTCTACCAGTAGGAACTATTATTTCTTTCTTCTTCGGTTGGCCTTTTTCCCACTTTTAATTGGGGTCAGCTCTCTTAGCTTGTCTCTCCAGACTTGTCGGTTCTGGATCGTCCTAGGTTCAATGTTGGAACTACTCATAAAAGCGGATAAGACGGGCGGAGGCCCAGGGGCCGTTTCGGGGAGATCTCAAGGACTAAGTTGAATAGTGTAATTGTCAAAAGCGCGATTTCGTGCGGATGCGCAATAGTTGCGCGTCTGCGCGTATTAAAGTACTTTCGTTGGCTTCGATCATATATAACCTACATAGATGCACGGTCGCCGCTCTAGAAATGGAGCCGTCAAAACAAGGCATATTTCAACCTGTTACAGCGAAACAAGGCATATCGCTGTCAGTCGTGCATAAGTGTTTTACAACCTTATTGCCCAGTGATTAAGGTTTACATTAAACTGTACTATGTCCGTATAAGTAAGCGTTGAAGTAGTGCCGAATTTTGATTTCGATTTTGTATGGGACCGTGTATCTATAGTTTATATATGATCGAAGTTCGTTGGTATTTATTATTGCTACAGTACTGTACTTTAAGAAGTTTTGCGAATTATGCTAAAGAGATAAGAGTTATTCACCGACCTCTTAAGACTATTTTATCGAAAATTATCCTGCTAGTACGAGTATCACAAAGTTTATAAGCATAATATGTGTGGATAGCTCGATCAACTAAAAAAATCTTAACTCACCCTCAAGACGGCGATATCTCCCTGTTCCTTAGTTTTGATAAGTGTGTATTCTTTTTCCAATTTTTTCATTTTCTTTGGATTGACTTTGATAGAGTAGGACAGGTTCATAAAAGCATCCGGATCGGCTTCGACTTTAGAGGGCAATTCCTTTTGTATGTACTGTAACAACAAACATCAGAAAATGACTGATAAATAATTACAGATTTAATGTCAAGACAATTCTGATATGATTGTTCTTTTTTTTAAATCTTATCTAATCCTATTATTTTCGTACTAACACTATGAATTCAACTTAATGGCACAATGGGTGAATATTATTACAGATGGTCATAAAAAACTAGTGATGGGCCGACTAGGGGTTCTGCCGACTAGCAGACTAGCCGACTAGTCGGTTCCAAAATTGCCGACTAGTCGGCAACGCAGATCATTATAATTTCGAGATATTTGGGTTAATCATGATTACTCGGCGATTGTAGGTATTTTTGGATAAATTTGCACTTCGAAAGCTGTTGCGAAACTTCCAAAAAATTGTTAAAATAAAAAATGTTGGAAAAAAATATTGAATGGAGCTGAGGCTAATTAATAACATTTTAAATGTATGATATTTAGATGATGTATGTAGGCTATGACGTTTTGTTAACGTTTTTCTGACTACCCACCTTCTAACTGTACTACTAATTCAATAAATATTGGTTTTATTGCATAATCGTTAGTTGACGACTAGTCGGTTGAACTGCCGACTAGTCGGCTTTCCCGACTAGTCGGCGACTAGTCGGCCCATCTCTATAAAAAACATAATAAGTTCATCATGAATGAAACCCTTTGCGGCATAGCTATGTGTTGAGTTTTTAACATAGTATTTATCATAGAATTCAATTCCTAGATTACCCAGATGGTGGGAAATTAAAGGGTGTGTGGGTTTTTAAAGGTGTGTAAGTAAAAAATAAATTACCTTGAGAATGCTCTCCATATCGAGTGAAAGAAGGTCGTTTTTGCCGACGGTGAGCATCGCGATCGCGACCTTGAAGACGATCTCGATGCCTTCAGAGAGGAACACATCCATAATGCGGCAAGCGAGCGGCAATGACAGCGTGGTTGTAAACAACGTCAGAAACCAACTGCTCGCATACAATGAAGTGCTGAAACTCTGTAAATAAAACATTTAACTGTCATATAACGGCGAAGAGGGTTTGTTCTAGAACTCTAGGTGAATAACTTTCATTCTATGTCTTTTTAAAATACATCAAAACATAGTTTATAGAACTGTGTACTTGTAGCGTAAGCATCACAACTATATGCCGCCGCCTTTCAACCAAAGCGGTTGACTTAAATAATTGGTACATATTATAAATACACACCTGTGATTGAAAGTGTACATGCAAGTCCGGAAGTAGTTCTTGCACAAGGTTTTCTAATTGAAACATGCATAAACCCAGCTCGGCCATGCTCGGCTTAAACATATCCCGCATTCGATGTTGCTGCATTATCTTCACGAGAACAGCGAAAGCTTCCTCTTCAGGCATTTGCATGAGTAGAAGGCCGACTATGAAGCCAGATCCTTGGCAGTAGCCAACTTCGCGATCGTGAAGGGAATACGCCTTCATGACGTTAAACAGTGACTCCTGCCCAAGTCCATCCTTTTCTTTGAAGAAATCATGTTCGGGATACGTGCGTGCTATGTCGCGTCTTATTACTTTCTCACACGCAGACTTTGCCTGCAAGTATAGGAAACTCATTATACATAATGGCAATAACAAGACATTTTGAGGTAATTAAGAGGATAGTCTCCATTCTATTTCTCCCAAACCCCGAACCCCGAACCGCGCCCCCTTATAATAAACTAATATTATGAATAAGAAGTTAGAAAACGGAACATGGGAATGCTTTATGCATTTCCTCTGAAGTGGCAGCGATTTGCAAAATAACCAACAATAAGTTTAAAAAAAACCTTGTCTAGTTACCTGTTTTCGTACTATGACCATTTACAGCAAATCAGTTCTAAAAACGGCTCTACGCACTGAAGACACAAACCAAAAAGTCAAGCATTAACTGTAGTTCGCAGGGTCATTTTTGAGCAGATCCAAAATTAAGTATTGCTTCAAAAGCAGATCTTTTATACCCGACTGCCGAAAGAGGTTATGGACTGTACCTTTATGTAAGATGCGTACAACTTCTTTTCAGGAGCGATGTCGACTCCGGCAAGTAGTTGCCATACGATGCCGCGGAAGTGGTGTGGGACGCCCTGCCGTACAAGGTCACGAACGAACTGGTTGCGTCGCTTCCATTCCGTCTCCCAGTTGTTGACAATACGACCCCAAACGCTCCATAAGTCCTCTTCGCCATTGCTGCTCGTACTAGTACTGGTCCCAGCCCTTGCCTCCGCCTCTTGACTAGAACTCGTCACTGAAAATATATTGTATTTATAGCACTTATACAGTTTCACCCGCGTGTGTCCCGATCCCGTTGGAATATCGAGATCAAAAGTAGCCTATGTTATTACTTGATATGTAGCTTTCTATTGGAGAAAGAATTTTTGGAATCAGTTCAGTGGTTTCAGAGAATATCCGGAATTTTATACAGACAAACTTTACCTCCTTATAATATTTAGTATCTAGATAACTGAAAAATAAAATATGTTCTAACCAACAAGAACTTCGTGAAAAGTTAAGGTTTGAAATTATGGTACATTACGTAATAACTAATAATCAATATACATGGCTAGATTATGGTTTAACATTAAGATTGTATTTTCAGAGCGTCAAACCCAGGATACAATAAAATACAACGCCAGGTAAGAAATTCCGGTGTCAACAAATGATATTCTCTAACATTTTGTATTGATGACGTCATCTGTTGACACCGCAATGGCATACCTAGCGTATCATTTTGTTTTATTATCATGGTCAAACACACATTTAGGGATTCGTGCTTATTCTTAGTGGCTTTAGTACAATATTCAAAATTCAATCTAGATTGATATTGTATTGATATAATTTTTATCGCTGACGATAAGACACTGAATGAAAACATTCGCAGTATCAGTTCCGAAGAACATGCAGCAAACTGTAACCTATGTATGAAGTAGATTTAAAACATCGTCATTGTCGTATACACGTTGTATAAAACATGAAAAGGAACTAAAATATATTGTATATTTCGCACCAACTCATTTTAATAATATTACCTTAGCCTAATGGTTTTCATTATTGTTTCCGTAAAACCGGTACTGATCACAAAAAAAAGAATGATTCATAGTGAACGTAGAATAGTCATACATCACGACCATCGGTCGGTGCAATAGGTGATCAAATCGTTGTTTGAGATCCTACAACTAATTCAATAAAGTTTATTCCTTGTTTACTTGGCTTATTTATGTATCTATTATCTATTTTACTATTATAAAGCGGAAGAGTTTGTTTGTTTTTTTGTTTGAACGCGCTAATCTCAGGAACCACTGGTCCGATTTGAAAAATTCTTTCGGCGTTGGATAGTCCATTTATTGAGGAAGGCTATAGGCTACTTTTGATCCCGATATTCCCACGGGATCGGGACTTATGCGGGTGAAACCGCGGGGAGCTGCTATATATTATATTTTATGTATTGACACCTGTTGTGACAAAGATAGAGAGAGAGAGAAGTATATTTTTGAATATTTTTGGTGCTTGGCGACCATACTACGAGTATACTAAAACGATTGTAATAAAACTTAGTATAAAAACTGAAGTCCCAGTATAATACATAATTACTTTTTATTACGATTCACGTTTTACGCACGTGAAACAGCGGGGCCTAAAGAATGTTGACACCTATTCGCACACAAAGCATGACTCAGACTTAATAAAAAAAGACAAACCCAGTGAAATGTTCTCCAATACCAATCTACGGTAAAACTCGACTACGTTTTTAGTGCTAAACAGTTCGTTTAAATCGTTCATATTAATATTTTAATTCAAACTACGAAACACACGCCACATAGAAGGGATTTATACTATTTTTATTAGATATTTTTCAGGGAAGAGTACGTTTTAAGCGTTTCAGCGCTATCGCGTTTAGTTACTGACTGATAAGAGATAATAGCCGTATCTGGCGCGGCGCGTATGGTTTAATGCAACTATTTATAAACTGACTACGTGTATTAAGAACGTGGCGACTGTTAACATTTCCATACAAACTTAATACCAAAATATGAAAAATTTAGTTTTCTACCTTAATATCGATATTATTCGGATTAAGATTTTACTTTTATAGGGCCCCCATCACAAGGTTTTCCAAAATATTCATTCGAAATGAAATAAAACGGAGAAACATTTTTACAGCGTAAATTACTTTTTATTGGGAATAATATAAAACAAATGAGATGTAAACTAGCAATTTACGCTGGAAAAACGAAAAAAAAAAATGTTTCTCCGTTTTATTTAATTTCGAATTAATATTTTGGAAAACCTTGTGGACCCACCACCCTATAAAAGTAAAATCTTAATCCGAATAATATCGATATTAAGGTAGAAAACTAAAGTTTCATAATTTATTTTGGTATTAAGTTTGTATGGAAATGGTAACAGTCGCCGCGTTCTTTACATTACATAGGTAGAAGCCTGAACGATCTCCCTTACTAATTAAAACATAATAATACTAATAATATAAACTAATAATAACACTAATAATATAAACTAATAATAATGCTAATAATATAAACTAATAATAATACTAATAAGAGGTGTCGGGGAGTAGCGACCCCGCGGCTACCCGTGTGCTCCAGGGGGAAACCACCGTTCCTCACCTCCGGCTTGCCTTACTTAGAGGTTGCTCCATCCTTCAGCCACTCACGCCCCTGTTGCCCCCTGGCTGTAATTTGCTCGGCTTAATTAGGGTGGCCCAGTTTGTGAGTTGGCGAGTCTCCGCCTGCCATTTTTACATGTTTATTGAACATTGTTACGGCAGGCGCCATAGTCCCCATAGTTCCCCCCAGTATCCAATCCACTACCAACCCATTTCCATAGCCCAAGTAGTTTTTCACCCGTAGTTTACACAATAGTTCTATCCAAACCGGGGGTTGTCCTTGGTTGCATTTTATAGTGTAGACAGGGATAACCGCCGGTTTGGTGTCCATCACAAAATTTAAATTAAAATGTTACTAAAACAGGCCTCTACGTGTTGGCTTCGGCCCCACGCACGCCTTCCAAAGGTCCGGGTGCTCCATAGCCCCGAGTATCCGTAATGGTAACAACAAATACTAATAATATATACTAATAATAATATAATAATACTATCCGTAATTGGCTTTCTGTTTCTACTTCCTGTATGTATCTCGTATTATAAGCTGTGGATTGTCCTTAATAAATAATTAAATAAATAAATTATGTTGGACGTAAGATTATATTACTTCACTGACCAAAACATTATATTAATTGACTAGCTGTGTCCCGCGTTTTCACCTGTGTAAGTATCGATCCCGTGGGAATTTCGAAAAACCTTATCTTATCGGATGCCCATGCATATAAAGAACACATTTATAAATTTTCAGCTCTCTAGAAAGTTTGTCAGTCACTAGGGACAAAGTATTTTATAGATATAGATTCAAAACTTACCGGAGGCCAATGATATTTGCGATGTGTCCGAGCTTTTTCTACTGTGTACATTTGTAAGTAACGGATTCTTCGCATCGGCCTCAATTCTCCTGTTCTCTTCCTCCAGCTTGGCGAGCAGCGCTTTGTCCGGGGTATTTAAAACTTCCCCGGAACCTCTCAAATCTAAACATACAAAAAAATAAAGTCCATCAACGACCCCAATCTAACTGTAAGAGCAAAATATATTAAAAAAATATACAAATGGTTGTTATAAAAAATAAATCGTACTTAGAATAAGTAACATACATATTTAATAAAGTTATAGTTTCACTAACATATACATTTCTTTACTACTCTGTGTTAAAATACACACCCACGGCAGCTTACCCAATTATGTATTGTACTTAACCGGCAGTGGCTTACTTAGGCCTGTGGTAAGTCATTGCGAGTATACAAAATTATAATAGAGCAAACCAGTGTACCAGCAGTGTACAATTGTACATAGTATCGAAACTCAAAAAAACTAATCTGCACGCACTTCTCAAAGTATATTTATTCATTAGGGTTCCGTACCCAAAGGGTAAAAACGGGACCCTATTACTGAGACTTCGCTGTCTGTCCGTCCGTCTGTCCGTCTGTCACCAGGTTGTATCTCAGGAACCGTAATAGCTAGAAGGTTGAAATTTTCACAGAAGATGTATTTCGGTTGCCGCTACAAGAACAAATAGTAAAAACAAAATAAAACAATTATTTAAAAGGGGCTCCCATACAATAAACGTGTTTAAAAAACTACAATGGAATTCTAGTACGATGTGAGGTCGCTTCTGATTGGTCGAGTCAAATCGAGTTGGTCATGGAATTCAAAATGGCTGCCCTATCTGTCAAATATACTAGTCTGCCTTTACTGACCAAAGAGTTTCTTATAAGTTTCAGATTTTCTTTGAATCAAAGTTGTTGTAAACCATTTTAAGGTTCCGTACCCAATTGTGATAGTGGTACGGAACCCTTCGTGCGCGAGTTTCGCACTTGGCCGGGTTTTTTTTGTATTATATAAGTACCCAGGTAAACAAACTAGCAATTACCTATTAAAATTATTTGGCGCGCAATATTTCATAAACGTCCCTGATTTGCATTGCAAAATTGAACAATAATTTGAATTAACGGTGAGAAAGACGGCACGATTTATTTACGTAATCATTTATATTGTGGCAATCTTACCTTTCAGCAGTTTAGTGTAAGTTGTTAATAAGTTAAGTGAACAGTTAGTTAGGTAAGGAATTAAGTTTCAGTATTTTCGTAGGTCTCTAGTACAAACCTTTAAGAAGGTGGGTACTGTTACCATTTCCATACAAACATAATACCAAAATAGAATTATGATAAATTTAGTTTTCTACCCTAATATCGGTATTATTCGGATTAAGATTTTATTTTTACAGGGAAAAATGAAAGAAATTTATCTCCGTTTTATTTCATTTCGAATGAATATTTTGGAAAACCTTGTGGTGGGGGCCCTGTAAAAATAAAATCTTAATCTGAATAATACCGATATTAGGGTAGAAAACTAAATTTTTCATAATTCTATTTTGGTATTAAGAGGAGTATACGCCAACGACCTTGAAACTGTGAAAACAATGTCGCCTACAATCTGTACACAAAAAAAAGTTCTACGACATTCCGTCATGAAATAATCAACAATTTTCGATGCGCCCGACATGGATTTTCAGTTTTTCAGAATAGGGCCCTTAAGTTTGTATGGAAATGGTAACAGTACCAACCTTCTTAAATACCATATAAGTACGTAAAATAATGACCATAAAGTATCTATATTTTCAAATAAAGTCCGCTGTTTTGTCAATTTTTGTTCAAGTTTTATAATCTGCAGAATCACATATTTGATATAATTTTTGCGTTTATTAGTAAATATAAATAAATAATAATTGCCCAAATTAGTTTTGACTGATTCAAATTGACGAAATATAGCACAAAAGTTATATGAAACAACATTTCTCAATGTATTGTATAAAATAATTTGTGCGCAGGCCACCACCATGTTAGATGTCGAAAAAAATTGTATTAAAAATGCAATCTACAAACAACAATAGTATGTAATAAATAAGTTGGATTAGCTCTAAATACAGCAAATGTAACGAATATAGAAAGCCCGTAAGTATGTATAATAAAAATACTTTTAAGTGGTGCTCGAGTGATGAGTGATGTTAGTGTTAAACCAACAAACCGTCTAAAGATGACACAGGCGACTCAGTATTACTAGCGAGGGGTGTTCCAGTCGTGTCGGCGGCGGCTGGCGTCGTCGCCACAGCGGCAGATGATTCTTTCGCGTCCGCGTCCACCTTCATGGCGAGTCGGGATCTGCCATATAGCCCCGTCTGCACGCTTCGCCCGTCCACTCTCCTCGCTCCGCTCTGCACCAGACACGCGCGTCACGCCATCAGCACCATGAGCTGGTCCGCCTTACGATACTTGTACGCATTTTATATGGAGACACCTATCTACGTCCATAACTTGAACATTGTGCGCCATGAAACGTAGTGCGTGAACTTGTGCGTAAATCAGGAACTATGTATTTATGATACTTTTTAAATTAAGGCTATTACTTTTTTCTAAAGGTATTTTTTCAGTGGCGTCCAAGTACAGACTAATGAATGAACTTAATTTGTTCCTACACTACTGGTATTAAGAGATTTATCTCGAAGTAGGTACCTACTTAACAAAAATATAATTGGATTTGCACGCACTGATTCGTTATTTATCATGTTACCAATAATTATTGTTATGAATGCTTATTATGAGCTTCGATCACGCAAAAACAAACACTGATTTCTAAGGAATTTAGCAAGAATTTAGAAAAATATTGTGAGTTTAGTAACGGAACGCAAGGAGTAAACGTAGGTACCTACTACTTTTTACAGTCTTTATTTTATACTGATATTCCGATATAGTCGACAATTAAAAGGGTAAAACAATGGGGCGTGTGTGTATGTGATTGGTTTTATTGGACTTAAGCGATGATAAAGAAACACAGTAACTTGGAAATGTAAGAAATGGTCTAAAACAATGCTGTACGAGTACGTTTCTTAAAAATAGTGTCGATTCGACCACATCAGCGAAGGACCACGAAGCAACCCTTTATTGAATAGACAGCCGTTCGTGAAGCCAGTACACCAATCATGCACAAACATAATATCATTAACATTATAATGATTGTGAAAACATGAAGTAGGTAACCTGCGATAATATACTTAAACGTCACAGAATGCACGATTTCAGTAAATAAATAACGCACGTATGGCCCAGCCGTCGGAAACCGAACTCCGCGTTTAATAATTAATTTTGTTTTGGAGGAACTGAGAGAGCAGTGTCTGCGAGTGAAAGTCGGTGTTCGGTGTGAATCGCGCACGGCCACCCGCGCACTAAGCATGAAGGCCGCTTAGTTCCTTTACTCTTCTTTGAGATGATGGGCTACTTCACGCAGTAGGTAGGTACTTGAGTCTATCGACTCTGTCGCATCAGGATGAAATTAAGGACTGCATCTATTGTGTTAGATGCTGGGTGTTAGGTATTTAGCGAGGTCTACCTGATCTAAGCAGAATACATATTTCTGGCTTGCGTTTTTTGATTTACATAATAAAATACAACGTTGGGATGTGGCTTCCAATTACCTAGATTTTATTTCCAAGAGTGGAAAACAAACATTAAATCTAGGCAGTAAGTATTACCGAAATATGCTAGTCGCAAGCTTACCTTTATAAAGTCATTTTATAAAGATATTCAACTCCACTATTATATTAATGTTTTTTTTAGCATTTGACCACAATCCCAGTAACTAGAGGACCTAAATTTATGTATATCTCCAAATGGTACACGTTAGGGCATACAGAAGCTAAGAATAAGGTGTGGATCTCAGGGATCTCCAACATGCATGACCGATGTCCCACATAGGTATTAAGTTTATCTGGTTATCCGACGTGGATATACGGAATAATGATTGGAAAGTAAGACCATTGTCTGCTTAATCCATAGTAAGTCTGAGGTGTGCAATTCAGATTATCTCTACCTAATAAAAGGCCCACAGTTGACCATCCTACGAAGCCGAAGTGATAGCACCGAGTATCTAATAAGTAATAGTCTACATTATTCTCTTCTTCAACAGGTGGACACTGCGTGATGTATCTATAATGACTTCGGTAAATTAATGAACTAGTAATTGGTTGAAATAAGGTTAACAGTAACTGGCTTACGGTAACATTATTGACAGGGAGGGTGTGACAAAGCGAGACTGGGCGTAGTAAATGAATTGAAATTAGTTTACTTGTTTCGAGAACATTACAATATTAAGTAGGCGTAGGGTAGGTAATTAGCTGACAATGTTGAGTAAAACGCTTAACTCTATATACCTATGGCATAGAGAAGCGTTTTGATGGACATAAATTCTGAATTATATCAATTTATTAGTTAAAGAAAAGAATACTTATACTTTTTTTCGGGAAATAATTTGATACAGGTGTATTTTTCGTAAAAGAAAAGCAGTTAGGTATAACCCGAATTGTTGAGCTATTATATTATTTTCGCATTTAAAACAAATTTCTCTATTTCTCTACTCCTTTTCTTTAATACTTTTTACAAAATATTCCGGCACATGTCCCGTCTAGAACATCATTATTACGTGCATCGTTAAAATAGAAGTTTAAATAACCGTGCTGTAACAAAGATAATGAACTTCAAGCAGTAGCTAATATAGGTACGTGCAATTCTTATTTTAAAACTCAATTATAGCTGCTTAGAAATTAATCCTTGTACCTACTTTGATTTATTTAATTACATGAATTGCCCCGAATGCATCGTTTCGCCTTGGTAACAACGAATCGCGAGCATGTTCCTACGCGGCTAGAGGGTTGTAGTTGTAGCATAGTAGAATGAATTGATAATATGCGAACTTGCCTGTTTAGTACATTGAAATTTTACATTTGAGTGTGCATTTGTCAGAGGAACTATTTATTCTAAACTGATAAACGAAAAACGTTGTTTTCTGATAACGCTTTGTTTAATGGTCAATAAATGATTGATTGATGCTGAAGGCTAGTTTATCTTTGATGTAATTAGTAATTTCACAAACATCGGAATCGGGTAATGTTAAAAGTTGGAAAAGAGGGTTTTCTTTTTATCCTCGTATGGAGAAGTACGCATCGCCGTCAAATAGCCTCTTAATCGATCTTCCGTAAGTTCTACGTTAACGTGTTGTTCTTTACTCAATAAACGCTTCGTAGCTTAGGTCTTCCAAAGGTAGGAAGCAGCTTGGTAAATACAATTAAGTCCACCTATTCGAGACTTATTAGAGACGAATGTTTAGTTGATAAATAGATCGGGCTAATCAAATGTCTTTTTTTTTCGATTCGGCGTCGGTTTTTGTTCTAATAGTCAGCAAGAATATAGCAAATTTAAACAGAAGGGACTAGGTTGCTACTATAATAGGCCGTTTACCCAGGTATAAAAAATACCAACCCTCAGTAAAGTAATGTTTAAATAATTCGTGCATTCTATTCTTGGACTTTTATGTTCTCCGTGGATACATTTTACTTGTTTTCTTCCGGTAAACTTCATACTAAAGAAGTCGTTACACAGACCAAGCAAGCAAAGCAAGGCCCAACAGTTTACATCTAAAATAATTCGTGTAGCGATCGACATGTTAGTTAGATGTGTGCTGTAGGTGGGGACTAAGAAAGCCTGCCAGTTGGATGGTGTAACGACTGATAAATCTCGAAGTTATTGATGGCAATAACTTCGAGATTTATCAAAAAAGGAGTATAAATTTATCAGAATACAATTAACTTAGTATATCTAGTAAAGTGGGCTACGACTACGAAAAGTCAAAGAAGCTTTTGAACAGCTTGATACCTTAGTTTAAATAAGATTGCCAATAGTTCCCATATCTGGTATGGTTTATTTATGAAAACAATAATACATTAACGGTTTTTTAATGTTGTCCATCACTTAATATTATTAAATTTGGATGGCAAAAAGTATCAGATTGTTTTCAAAACTTAATGGCAACCCTAAATATAATACAGAAAATCTTATTCGTATGGGTACGTAGCGGCGTGAAAATCGAGTTAGCTTAAAAAGGAATAAGTGTAATCGTGTAGTACTATCGGTAATTTTATAAAAATTTAATTCAATATACGCATAATAAAAACGAAAGGAAAATTACCTTCGAAAATTGTAATATTCGCCGTTGCTACAGGAACCGGCTCAAACATGAACTGAAACAAGAAGGAGAGTATTCACAACTTTATCTCAGAAAATCTGACAAAATAATAATAAATAATAAAATAAATAAATTCTCTGAACAACACACAGCGCCATCTAGCCCCGTAGTAAGCTACTAAGCTTGTGTTACGATGACTAGACAACGGATACCTATAATACTTATATTTATTTTTCTTTTGTAAATACATACATATTATACATAGAGGGACACCCAGACCAGACACAAATATTTATTTTATTAGCATAAATACTTGCACCCGGCGGCAATCGAACCCGAAACCTTCTGCATTGCAGTCGCGCTTTCGCACGACGGGCCACAGAGGTCGTCGCCACAAAATGTATACCTAAATCTATTGTAATTCGATTGAGACAACTTCATAAGTTTTTGATTAGCTGTACCTTGCCCTATTTGCACAATGTATCTATTACCCTATTTCAGAAACTTGGATAAAAAATGTAAACTATAATCCCATTCATTTATTTAAAAGTGACAGCTCTTAATTTACCTACTATTTCGTTTAAAATTGACAGTTCTTTGTTTAGATTTTTTATCTAAGTTTCTGAAATATAGTATAGGTAGTAGGTACCTATACCTACCTATTATTCACGTAATTGGCAAAAAAAAAACAATTCTTGTATAATATACTTACAAGAATTGTTTTTTTTCCTACTATCCGCGAAATTTTGATCGGGACTTACGCGGTTGAAACCGCGGGGCGCAGCTAGTTCTAGATAAAGGTAAAAAAAAAACAATAAAGGTCGCCTGACTCTTACAAATGTACCTACTAATATAAAACTTATTTCAATTGGCATAGGATGTAGATGAATAAAACAAATAAGCATGATTTATGCTAGACCGGGCCGTGTCCGGGTCGGGGCGGGGACGGGCTACTTTTGTATGAAGACAGCTTTTGTTTTGCATGTTGTCCGTGCCGCGTCCGTGCTGTCTTCATACAAAAGTAGCCCGTCCCCGCCCCCGCCCCCGCCCGGTTTATGCTTTAATAAGCATGATTTATGCTTATTAAAGCATAAATCATGCTTTAATAAGGTATAGGTACTTCATTTTTTAATTTCAGACTACGATCTCACGTTTTTGTTTTTGACGTTCTTCTTCAAGAAGATGTGTCAAATCATAGTCTACAATTAAAAAACGTTAAAAAACATCTAATCATTACACATTTCCTAATCATCTCAGATCAGCGCTTTTGTCACAAGTTTTATTCGATTATATTAACTATAGTTTAATAAATCGTTCAATCACAACCGAGTTTTATGTGTAAAGAAACTGGTCAAGTCAGACGTGACACGTGGGAAGTAATAGTGAGTCACAGCACTAAACCCGCAGTTTATGCAACGTTCACTAACTCTAGTTGGCATTGAAAAGAATGACCATACTCGTTTTACTTTTTGTTACGTTTAAATTATCTTACCTAGGTAGGTATATTATTTTTGAATGATTGTTGTTCAACCTAATAAGGTGTATACGTTTATAAAAACGGTGGCCTGTAGTACCTAGCCTAGTGCAAATCTTTACAAATAATAAATGTAAATATACCTAGTTAGAATAAGATTTTTCTTTGTGTTCGCGATGTTGGATTGAAATTTAAGTAATTTATCGGTTTTAATCGCGTGGTATTTATTATTACTTTTCGCATTGTTTCAATGCTCAACGTTTCGAGACCTTTACAGGTCTCTTCTTCAGGATTGACTGAGTAATAAACAGAACTCGATTAAAACCAAAAAAATATGGGTAGGTACTAGGTACCTAATTAATAACATTGTAGATGAAATTAAAGACATTTTTCGGTTTGAATCGCGTGGTGTTTATTACTTTTAGCATTGTTACAACGCTCAACGTTTCGAGACCCTTCCAGGTCTCTTTTTTAGGATTGACTAAGATGTGATTTGTCATTCTATTGTAAAAAGTTACAACAATGCTAAAAGTAATAAACACCACGCGATTCAAACCGAAAAATGTCTTTAATTTCAATACAACATCGCGAAAACAGAAGAAGAATCAACATTGTAGATACCAAAACTTAAGTAAACTAAAATAACTTAAGATATCTTTATAAAACCACCCCAAAATTCGTGAAACGCTTAGCCAATCTATATACATAAATTATAATAAATCGCAGTGCGCAGGAGTAACAAAGCGTAACACTTGTCTATTGCAAAATTATAATATTAAATAAACAATCGCAATTGCTGATACGATTACTTACATAATAAATAGAAGTTATGATTTAGAAGAGCTATACCTATCTAACGTAACGTTCGGGTTGTGCAGTACAATGACCGTTCTCCGTCCCGCTTTGATTCGCGCGTTGCGAACATCCACCTCTCGTACATAGCTTGTGGCAACAATTTAAGTATTGTTTTTTCTCCGTAGATAATATTTCCGCTTACATAGGTACCTTACCTACCATCATTACTGTTAGTTACACGCACGCAACACCGTTCTTCAACGTAGATCATATAAAATACATCGCGTGCGACATTCCATAGCAGACGTAGCTTTTAACATTACGTGTTACCATTTTACCAATTCTAATATACCTAATCTATATCTATATAAGACTTTGTCTGACTGACTGACTGATGCGGGTAAAACCGCAGCACACAGCTAGTTTTTAATTGAAAAATTGATTGCTATATTATTTCCATTTTATAGGTTTTTTTTAAATTAATGCAATGTCTACTTTATCTGAAAATACATCATGCAGAAGTACTAATCCAATTTCTATGGTTTAGGATTGTAGTGACCATTTAGGCTATTTATTTTTACTCAGTCAGACAGAAGACTATTTCTCTATACAAACTTAGGTAGTAAGACAAGATTGATTGTAATTTTTATTTACACATCAATCTAGTGTACATTTACATTCATAGGAACATTTTGATTCAATTTATATTAAAACTAGCTGACCCGGCAAACGTTGTTTTGCCTTATAAATTAAAAAGTAGCCTATGTTACTCAGGGTGAATGTAGCTTTCTAATGGTGAAAGAATTTGAAATCGGTCCAGTAGTTTCGGAGATTACCCCCAATATACATACATACATGTTACCAACGTTACCTCTTTATAATATTAGTATAGATAGATAGTAGCCGATTCTCAGACCTACTGAATATGTAAACAAAATTTCATAAAAATCGGTCAAGCCGTTTCGGAGAAGTACGGTAACTAATACTGTGACATGTAAATTTTATATATTAGATAAGAAGAAAGATTAGGTACCTGTATGGTAGTTTTCTGATAGATTTTCCAATAGGTAAAGAGTATGGCAATTTACATCTTAATCTAACTGTGATCAGTAGTTGGCTTAGCATAGAAGCAAGAAACAATGTCTTGATTTAAGATAAATGTTCCGTCTCTTTTTCTTGTTGTTTGACAAAAAGAGTTGGAACCTTAATGTCAATTTGACCAAATGTTTCTCGAGGTTTATGTAAAGCCCACATGAGGCACTGTAAAGTTCTCTTAAAACGTTAGACTGTTGAAAAATTATAAAAATAATATAAAGTTAAAACAATAAATTAGTTACATTTAAAATGAAAAATAATTATGAGTTCAATAATTTTTCTCTAGCTCTTTTTCAAACTAGATTTTTGTAGTAATATGTGATCTAACACATGCATAAATCAGCCCGACCCCTAAGAATATCAATAAAATCATTATAGATTTTTCTTCTGTTTTCGCGATGTTGTATTGAATTTTTTTTTGCAGTTTGAATCGCATGGTGTTTATCACTTTTAGCATTGTTCAACGTTTCGAGACCTTTCCAGGTTCTTTCTTCAGGATTGGCTTAATAAACACCACGCGATTCAAACCGAAAATTGTCTTCAATTTCATAATCATTATAGTTATTCAACCAATCGTTTGCAATGGACTACAACTTTGTCAAGAAAAATGATGTGTGTTTACCTACGTCATCATTCTTATGATGCAGAGAAATATCACAAGAAAATCCGCATTTTAAAATCACAATCAATGGCCTAATTATTAGGTATTTCAGTTTCCCAGAAAACAGGGAAACTGAAATACCTACAAGGTGTGGGAGCTATCTATGATATGTTAGTGAACATTGTGTGAGAGAAGCAGGTAAGTATAAGCTGTAGTTTAACTGCATTAACCACTCAGCTCACCAAATTTACGAACAGGTAATGAAACCGAACTATGGGCGGTTCCCTATGTTTCCAAGAGTTAATCTATCTTATCTATTATATAAAAATCATCTATTATATAAAAATCAATCCCTATTTCCCTTGGTCACGGCATCACACTTAAACTTTTACACATATTTCGATAATTCTTTTTTTGTTGTGAGCGCTATTGTCAGGAGAAGGTTCTTATGAAAGAAAAAATGCTAAACCGATTTTGATGAATTTTATTTTTTTATACTAAACGACAGGACAACGTCTGTCGGGTCAGCTAGTATAATGTATAAAACTAAATTAAAAACCAATAGGTGTGTAACTAAAATTCTGTTGCTGGTATTTTATAAATTTTTAGAACTGTAAAATATTTGTTTCACATCCTAACAATGCAGAACACATATGCACGGATTTAATATTAAAAATTATAAAAACAGACATTTAGAAAGTTGCAGTTTATTATTGAGTGTGCATAATTATAATAATAAAACAAGACACCTGTTGGAAACTACTAATTATAAGCAAACAGTTAACATTTTGAAGGCTTTCAAAAACGGACCCAACAGTATGTTAATTGGTAATGATAATATTTAGCATCTACAATACTCATAATTAACTAAAATTGTTACATTAAGAGTAAAAACCAACATTGGCATTGTTAAGATCGCTAAAACAGTCAGCAAGTGCATAATTATTATACTCGTATTGCGTTCAGAGTAAGAGGTATTGATTCGATGTTGACCGAATCCTGAAACTGCCATATCACACCAATTAAGTTAAAAAAGTTGCAAAAAGGAACTCACATTTTCTTTCTGGATGAGGCAGGCAGTTTTTTTATACGTGAGTTCACTGTACACGGTAGTTTCTAATATTTTCCAACGAATTTTTGGGACCGCCCAGCTGGCAATTTCTAACCACAGACTCACAAACACACTGCGCTGTGTGCCACCGAAAGAAACAAACATACAATAGACAGGGTTGCTATGTTACGAAAAAAAAAACCAACAAAATCGGGAAGAAGAGAGAGGTTGCATTTTAAAACTGTACTAAATTATTTTATTACCCGACTGCAAGGAAAGGGTTATGTGTTTACTAACTAGTTGCGCCCCGTGGTTTCATACGTATGAGTTTTCTGGTGTTCTTAGGAGCCTTTTGAAGCGTTGCCGACAACATTCAGAGTGGTAAGGAAGACCGAGAGAGAGAGATTTTCCGATCTTAGACCTGACCGAAAGACTGTGAGTAGGTAACCCTGGCTGATCATTACCTGAGTATATCAGAAAAAAAGTAACTATCTAAAAAGTGTGGCACTCGGGGACTGCCGCGGTAAAGCTATTGGATAGCATTTTTATCAACTTATGCAATTAAAATTATTTATTTATTTTGTACGGAGTGAGAGGGGGTTATGTTTTATTTTCGTTACGGAATTTCTTGATTCGGTGGCCGCGCTCAAAGCCCGCGATAAAAGCTATGCAATAGCTTAAAAAAGCCCAACTGTTTGCATTTAAAGTTTGATCGTAATCGGTGCAATAACTATAGAACTCTATATTAAGCTCAAACTACACGATGACACTTACACCTTAACACACACATGCAAAAAATTAGAAATTGCATTTTGTGTTTGTGTCAGTGTTTGTTTGAGTTTGCGTTATGTATTTTGAGCTAAAATCATATTATTATGGTTGTGTATTATCCGTTATATTATATTATTAAGAAGTGACTTAATTTTCTATGTTTTTATGGTTCGGTACTGTGTCAACAGTTCAACGTCGAAAGTGTCTTATAATTTAAAATCGTTTTATGTAATAACATTATTTCAAAATACACAATAAAACTTACACTGATACTTTACATAAAACAGCCTACATCTAACCAAAATATCCTGACAAATGAGTCGTGTAATGATAGCCATAAGCACTCGTCGGCTTCGAAAGTCCACACCTACAGCACACATCTAAAAAAACCGGGCAAGTGCGACACTCGCGCACGAAGGGTTCCGTACCACCATGACATTTGGATACGGAACCCTAAAATGATTTACGTCCAATTTTTAAATTTGATAGGAAAATGTGAAATATTTAGCTTTGATTCTTACTCCCTTCATACGATCACACCACTCAAAAAAAAAACTTTGACACAAAGTAAATCTGAAACTTATAAGAAACTCTTTGGTAAGTGAAGGCAGACTGGTATATTTGACAGACAGGGCGGCCATTTTGCATTCCACGACCTACTCGATTTGCCTTTGACCAATCAGAAGCGACCTCAGATTGCAATAAAATTCCCTTATAGTTTTTGAAACACGTTTGTTGTATGGGAACCCTCTTAAATATTTGTTTTATTTTGTTTTTAGTATTTGTTGTTGTAGCGGCAACCGAAATACATCTTCTGTGAAAATTTCAACCGTCTAGCTATTACGGTTCATGAGATACAGCCTGGTGACAGACGGACGGACAGACGGACAGACAGACAGCAACAGTTTTTACCCTTTGGGTACAGAACCCTAAAAAACGAGTATACAAATCGACATTTGGTTAGATGTGTGTTATAGGCGTAGACTAAGGAAGCCTGTAAGATGATGCTGCGACTGCATTAATGCTCATCCCTGTCAACTTCATCCTAGGACAGCTCAAGTTCTGCAGGGCTACTGCGTTTTTTTTCGTCGAATTTCTGACGTTTGAAATCTAATTTGTTTGAAACTGTTGAAGAAAATTATCGGTCAGTTCTACCGATAATTTCTAAATGACGAAATAACTGCCTCAGATTTTATATCGACTATTATGTGAAATCAAGGGAAGTCTGTCTGTGGCCGGGCTTTGTTTACCGTTAAAAATCTGGTATCGCTACCTTCATTTTACAGAGGTAACGGTAAAACGAAAGTATCGGTAAGCCAGGTATCGCTACTTGGGTGGCCTTTTACCGGTAAATAAAAATACCGCTACCTGTATTATTTCGTTAAAAATAATGATATTTATCGATATTTACCGTTACTTTTCTTTCATCTGGATACCGGAAATTTCAATTGTCGTAAAGGACATTTAGGCCTAATTGAGTAAATTATTATATTTGGAATCAGCGTCGCGAGCTCTATCGATTAGTATATTCAAATTTATCATATCTTTAAAAATGAACTTTTTGGAAGCCCTTTACGACTTGAATTTTGAACAGATCTTGCTCAATTTTTTCACGATTTGGGATGTATTGTAAAAATAATCTTTACAAGTGAGCGTAAAGTCACTTTTGCTTTGAAATGTCTTTCAAATTATGTTCACAGAATTTATTTATTTAATTTATTATTAATAATGAACAACCGAATGTCTTCAAATATGTCCCAGTGTGGTATTAAATCAAAGAGTATAATTTTTGTGACAACAATATGACAATCATCATTATAAAAATCATTGTTTAAATAAGATAACTTGCCGAGTTTGGGTATATTAAACTATTTTACAAGGAGAAATACATCATCAAAAATCCTCCCATGACAGGATTCGAACCTGTGACCCTCGCTTGCCGGGCGAGTGCGCTACCACTGCGCGCGACTGCGCGCGACTGCGCTAGTCGGTAAACAAAACAAGTGAGATATCATAATCATAAATTCGCCATGACACGTGGGTTCCCGTGTGGCGCAGTGGTAGCGCACTCGCCCGCCCTAGTAATGATTACTATTTTCTCGTTGAAACCAATTTCTTCATTTTGAGTACCTATACCTAACTGTAATATTCCGAGGGCAATAAATAAATATTCAAAAGTAAGTATATAAATTGTTTAATTTTTCTTTTAGTATTTGATTATAATAAAATTTTAGCCTAAACCTTACGATCGATATGATTGCTTCCTGTATGAAAGCCCTGCCAACTGAAACAATCGATAATGTAAAAGTAGATCGTGGACAACACTATTTTTAACTTACATGGTATTGCGCACATACTTATGCGATGAAATTCGAATCTGAGCTGAGGCTATACTTTATTCGTGTTGGTGACTGGCGCTAGCTCTAAATTAATTAAATTGAGCGTGACTGTGAGCGTTCTACTTACTCCGGACACTAAAATGGTAAGTAAATGATATTATTCACTTTTATTTTATGCAGAAGCCTACTTCAACTTGTAAATTCCAGAACTAGATGAAATTAAAAACTCTTACATTATCTGACGCAACAGCGTCCCGTTTTTGCAGTATGTCACATAATTGTCACACGTACACGCATTCGGGCCAAATTGACACAATATTGTACCTACGTGGCGCCAGGAAGCGAACTCGTGTAAAAATGAATCTAAAGAAAGTAAGGCGACTGTCAAGGTTCACCACAAGCACACGGTTGGCACTGTTAGATCGTTGCGCCGATTTGATTTGCGCCATACATATAGTTCCGGAGACGGTCACTTCACCATCACTTTCAATAGAAAACGCGCGACAACAGCGCAACATGGCTTAGATCAAATAGACACAAAGTTCAGTGCGAGACCTCCTGTCTATTTAATTCAGGTCAGTGGACTAGACAGAGTAAACGACGTATGGGGATCTTGACACAGAACGTCACTTTTGCAAAATGTCATCTTAAAAAGTTTGATCACTGTCGCAAAACGTCACTCCTTTTTTAGAGTTCGTAGCCAAATGGCAAAAAACGGAACCCTTATAGATTCGTCATGTCTGTCTGTCTGTCTGTCCGTCTGTCCGTCCGTATGTCACAGCCACTTTTCTCCGAAACTATAAGAATTTTACTGTTGAAACTTGGTGAGTAGATGTATTCTGTGAACCGCATTACGATTTTTCCACAAAAATAGAAAAAAAAATGAATTTTTGGGGTTCCCCATACTAAGAACTGAAACTCAAAATTTTTTTTTTCATCAAACCTATACATGTGGGTTATCTATGGATAGGTCTTTAAAAACGATATTGAGATTTCTAATATCATTTTTTTCTAAACTGGATAGTTGGCGCGAGAGACACTTCCAAAGTGGTAAAATGTTGGTCCCCCCCCCCCCCCCCCCCCTGTAACTTCTAAAATAATGGAATGATAAAACTAAAAAAAGTATATGATGTACATTACTATGCAAACTTCCAACGAAAATTGGTTTGAACGAGATCTAGAGAGTAGTTTTTTTTTAAACGTCATAAATCGTAAACCGCAATTTACCTTTCAAAACAAAATCTGTTGTATAGATAATGGTACGGAACCCTTCGTGCGCGAGTCCGACTCCCACTTGGCCGGTTTTTTCTTTATCTATTCTGTCCCAGTTAGAAACAAATGACATTCTGCTAAAACTGCGTTTTGCTTAAGTGGCTAAATTTTAATATACATGATGTTGGAATTTGTGAAATAGCTGACATAGCTGCTTGTACAGGGTTGGTGGGTGAAACGGCAGCGCGCAACTAGTTTATAATAAATTATGGGGAAAGTAAACACATTTTTTGACTATATATAATTTTAATATTTGTACAGGAAAGTGATGAGGATTGTTCACAGTCCATTTTATATCCAAAAAAAAAATTTAAGCAATTTAAAAACGAAACAATGAAACGGAACGCCGATGGTACAAGTAAGTACGGAAAATCCTACCTATACTTCGTTTTTAGGGTTCCGTACCTAAAGGTAAAAACGGGACCCTATTACTGAGACTTCGCTGTCTGTCTGTCTGTCCGACCGTCCGTCCGTCCGTCTGTCACCAGGCTGTATCTCATGAACCGTAATAGCTAGAGTCTAGCTATTACATCTTCTGTGAAAATTTCAACCGTCTAGCTGCTAGACGGTTGAAATTTTCACAGAAGATGTATTTCGGTTGCCGCTACAACAACAAATACTAAAAACAAATTAATACAAATATTTAAGAGGGGCTCCCATACAACAAACGTGTTTCAAAACATCGAATCGAGTAGGTCATGAAATTCAAAATGGCTGCCCTATCTGTCAAATACCAGTCTGCCATCACTTACAAAAGAATTAAAGATTGTCTTTGTACCAAAGTTTTTTTTTTTTCATTTTTTTTTTAGTGGTGTGGTCGTAAGATGGAAGTAAGAATAGAAGCTAAATATGTCACATTTTCCTATCAAATTTTTAAAGTGGTAAACGATTTTAGGGTTTGGTACCCAATTGTGATAGTGGTACGGAACCCTTCGTGCGCGAGTTTCGCACTTGGCCGAGTTTTTTTAATTATAGACTACGATTTGACACATCTTCCAAAAGGAAAAATGACAAACTTTTTTTTAAGGAAAAAGTAAGCATTCAAAAAAAAAAAAAAAATGTCCTTTAAGACAATTAAAATTGCCGGTATCGAGCTAGTTACGTCACACCTACACTCGCCGAGGCCGCGGAGCCAGGGTTCCCAACTTAGCACTTTCGGTGCTAGATTTGGCACTATTTTCGCAAACCTAGCACTAAACAGCCAGCATTCTGATTTTTTTCTGGTCACTTTAGAAGCGAACTGCGAATGTTTTTAGTTGTGAATTTGTCAATTTAGTGTTTCGTGAACTATAAAACCTACAAAAATGGATATTCCTTTAAATAAAAAAGTGAGTTAAGTTCAAAATTACAGAAAAGAGTGGGAGAACGATCCAAAATACAAAAAAGATAGTTTAGAAGCAATGTGTGTATTTTGCAAAACAGAATTTAATGCGAGAATATTTGAAATTAAGCGGCATTCCGAATCAAAAAAAACACAAAGAAAAAGTTGATGTCTAAATAATATCACTTTTTTTAATTTTTTTATAAATCTAGAACTATTTGAAATGTCATTTAGCTCCAACCTAAGATAATGAGTTGGCAACCCTGCGCGGAGCGGAGCAACTTACCCACAGATATCTAATAAACTAGTCAGAGAACTTACCGCTCTGCGGCGTTGACAAGCCGTGCGGCCGCGGAGGTTTGGCAACAACGCCAGGTAACGAAAAAAGTATCGGTAATTATAACGTTAATTGGTTCAATTCGATACCAAGTATCACTACCTGAAAATATCGTTAATTACCGATACTTATAGTGGGATTTTGGTATCGTTAACAAGCCCTGGTCTGTGGGGATCGTGTACGGATCGGATAAAAAGAAAAATATTTGTTAAAAGTATTTTTGAAACGGCAACACAGAAACGAATAATGAATGAACAACATTTATTGGAGTTTTGGCGGAAACGTGTTGAGAGAATGGTTTGCGAATTTTTATTTTTGTGAAATCTACGAAGAGGTTACTTGTAATTTGTTCGATTTTGGTGGTTTAATCAATTCAGTTTCGTGAAAGTGTGTACTATGAGTGGTTAAGATGAAAACCACAATAATGCAAATATTTGAGAAATAATAAACGTAGTTGTGCCCCGCCCAGTGACTAAAACGATATGATGCGGCTAAATAGGTATAAAATCATTTGCCTTCGCACTTCTGATAGAAGCGGGTTGTGTGCGCGAGGCATAGACATTTTTATAGCGGGAAGGCTACGCGGGCGCGGGAAACTCAAAATATAAAGTAAAGTAAAGTAGATATTTATTGTTTTGCTGTGACAAAGGTTCTTATAAATAATTTAGTCTCAACATCTTATTCTTTTCGAGTATACAATATTTAACTTAGGTCTAGGGTTTAAAACAATTTAATATTAAAAACTACTATCATAATTATAAATAAACTCTATCATATTATAAACTATGGAATTTCAATTCTCACACACACACCCATTGCATCCCATTGTTGCATTCAGCGTTGTATCATGCATCACAGTTACCCCCCCTATTTCTGAAAGTTAGATCAAGAATGTAAACAAATAACTGTCTATTTTAAAGGAAAAAGCATGAGGCGTCACTTTCAAATAAACACGTATAGTGACCGGCACGAAAGTTGAAAAGTTTTGTCGTGGAAGGGGAAAGTTCGCTCAGTAAATTTTACATGCGCTTCCATGAAAAATCGACTTTTGCGCATCCGCCATTTTGTTTCAACTAATCTGCCGCCTACTATACCTACTTCAGTTACCTATTATGGGATTTTTGTGTACAGTTTGAACCGAGTTTCTGAAACAATAAAATGCGCCGAGGTTCCAGTTATTGTACTGCATTTTTCGTGGTTTCACAAAAAAAACAGTGGGCTGTTTTTCTAACGTTTCTATAAGAACAGTAGTTTTACCTTGTAGATGTACTATATCATGGTATCTTCTTCTTGCCCTTATCGCTATTACTATTTGGTTCCTCTTACGAATATAACCCACTGTAAATACTATGACCATCCTTTGGAATAAGTAGCGCCGCGCGGGGAGGACTCAAGATTCGCTAGTCTCCCCCAGATCCCTTAGGTACATCTCTTTCCGTGAGTGCCTTTAAGGACATCCACTGGAAGAGATGAGGTGACCCTATTCTATTTGCCGGGTCTACACGGCCTAAATGTGATATATTATATTTAATTAAATTGGACCAGCGGTTTCAGAGATTAGCGCGTTCAAACAAACAAAAAAACAAACAAACTCTTCCGCTTTATAATAGTAATAGATATATATCGGCACATCACCTAAATTGTTTAGGTACCTACACAAAAATGACTACCTAATGAAAGTGAAAAATAAATAAAATATAAATTCTAAACAGCACACAACGCCATCTAGCCCCGTGGTAAGCGACTTAGCTTATGGTACGGTGACTAGACAGATATAATACTTAAAATCGTAAAATACCTACAGATCCTACCTATTGGTCAAAAAATACGACTTGGCCGTTTCACGAGCTCTGCACATCACTCGGAGAAGTCAGAGAGGATGTCGTAATAGTTTACGAAACAAGCCGAGCTTTTTGACCTAGAGTTTGTTTCATAAGCTAGCTAACTTCATCATAGCCCGTAATTTGACCTTTTCAAAGATTTCAATTACCTATATTGTTGGTAACATAATCCAGACTGAAACTATGAGGGTCTGAAAATATGACGAAACGCTTCTAGAAAAGCGAGAAAGGTAGGTAGTATAAACTCAATGGAGTACCCACTACCTACCAATCTTTTGTCGAGGTTGCTCGTCTTGCAGGAGTTACAAACGAGCAAATAAAGCAAGCAGTAAAGCTGAAGCTAGATAATACCTAGATATTTAAACGTATATCAACCTACAGTCTACACCTATGTTGAACTATGAAACTATGTGTACGGAAAATTTGAACTTAAAAAATAACATACCGGTACATTGAACTCATTAGAAAAAAGACATTTGTAAATAGCCACTGCGGTAAAGCTACTGCAAACTCAATGTATTTGACGTTCTAATCGTCATTCATCACTGCACCCAGCATCCACACGCCAGCAGCGATGATCATTACATTTTTATGATAGAAGTAATAATAGCTTTACTTATTCCGTGTAAACCTAGTGTAAACGGAACATGGAATCTGTTTGAGACGTTACTTCTACTTCTACTAGTAACTACATAAATATATATGTTATAGGCAATGTGTATAATGCAGGCATTCTATACATTTCCTAGGTATTGTATAGAATGCCGGGGTCGTCCAGACAATGTGTGAAATGATATTGAATGTTCAAACTATTTTACACTTTACCTAGGAAATGTATGGAATACCTAGCCATTGTATAGAATGCCGGTTGACGCATAGGTAATGTATGTAACGTGTTTTTTGCGTAGACAGCGTTTCGATTTTTATACATCACGCCTTTTTTATTTACAGAATAAGGCGCTTTGGCGACCGCTGACGCGGCACGCTCGCTTCGCTCGCTCGCCAAAGCGCTGCGTGTAATCATGTTCTAACATTAACCTAACCTAACCAAGTCGGGGTCCTCCGTTTAGTTTTTCCGTGCTTTAGATAATTAGATAGCAATTAGCAGGGGGTTTGGGGGGGTACGTATTCGAATAGGTATCTAATATTCAAAATATTTACAGTTAAAATCCCGATGCTATCTAACTATCTAAAGCACGGAAAAACTAAACGGAGCACCCCGACTTGGTTAGGTTAGATTAATGTTAGAACATGATTACACGCAGCGCTTTGGCGAGCAAGCGTAGCGAGCGTGCCGCGGCAGCGGTCGCCAAAGCACCTTATTCTGTAAATAAAAAAGGCATGATGTATAAAAATCGCACTGTAGGTATATGAAATAAATGTTAATAATGTTTTTATTTATAGTATTAGGCGCTTCGGCGACCGCTGCCGTCGTTCATTATACACATTGCCTGATGCGCTTCGGGCATTTTATACAATACCTAGGCAATGTATGAAATGAATCGTATATATGCTATAGGCAATGTGTATAATCCGGCATTGTATAGAATTCCTAGGCATTGTATACATTGCCTAAAACGTTCAGGCAATGTTTATAATACGATTCATTTCATACATTGCCTAGGTATTGTATAAAATGCCCGAAGCGCATCAGACAATGTGTATAATGAACAGGGGTCGGAATAGGTAGAGTCAAATAGGGTTACTGACCTCAAATTTACATGATTGTAGATGTTAACATGGACATGCTTTCGGAATACCAAAATGTTATTACAATCTTTCGGAATTTTATCAGAGTAGGTTGATTGCTTCCGGTTTAATGATCTAAAACCTGTATGTTAATAAAGACATGCCGCCGCAGCGGTATTCCGAAATTTTAAAAAATCCTGACAAAATTGCTACGTAACATGATTTATTTTCTCAACTCTTTTGACTTGTAATAAACGTTTAATATTTAATAATATTAACAATAACTAGCCAGATAACGTAAATAAAATAAAATCGAATACGTTATGGAACGCAACCCAGATTTGGACCTAATTCGTGAGTATAGCGAAAAAATAGAAAAAAATAAAGCTAATGACCAAATAATGTATTTAAATATGCACCACTTACGTCTACTGACGTGGAAAGGTCATTTTCGACCTATAAATGGATATTAGATGTAAAAAGAAATTTATTAAAAATAGAAAATATGGAAAAACTGATGGTTATTTTAATTGTAATTACAATGCTGAAATTGTAACAGATGAAGACTGAGTGCCATTAACTGCGCCCCGCACTTAAATCATATACACCTAGTGCGATCCGTGTATACTGCGATTCGAGTATACTTTTTCCGTGGAAACATCTTTATAAAAAGTAGTCAAAAATAATTTCGGTTTATAGCTACATATAAGTTTCTTTATATATTTAAGTGGTTAGAATGGTCATTAAAGACTTGTGTACCTACTGTGTCGATTCCCAAACAATTTCGGAAAAGGGCAAGATGAAGATCTCTTCAAGATTTGAAGTGCTTATTTCCCTAGTACATATTTTCAATCTAGTGGATAGTGGATTTACGCACCCACACAGTGCGCGGCACTGTCAATTTTTGCCTTACAGATATACCTACCTAAAAATTGTTTAATATAAATGTGATTGAAACTTGAAAATTATGAAGTATTGAAAACAATAAACGTCTGTGTTTTACTTGTGCTCATTTCATTTTAGAAAAGTAATTCACATAAAATTAATTTATCGTCCTCGTTTTTTTTTGGTCGGTTAAAAAAAATAAAGGGCGTCCCTATATTGTGCATTGTACCTACATGAAACTTAACAGAAAACTTAAATTTCACATGTCAAGTTAGAAATCACCTACGTAAAAGTGTGAATTGAACCCTCGTTGCGTGAACCCAATTCGTACTTAACCGGTTTTTCCTGTCATTGTAGACGATGTAAACTTTGTTTTTTAATCATATTTTATGTATTTGATGCAATTCCGGAATTCCGAAATGATTTCCATATTTCTTGAAAACAAGGCATATCCATGTTATGCTATCATGATGCAAGTACATAAAATGACTCTACCTATTCCGACCCCTGATAATGAACGACGGCAGCGGTCGCCGAAGCGCCTCATACTATAAATAAAAACATTATTAACATTTATTTCATATACAGTGCGATTTTTATACATCACGCCTTTTTTATTTACAGAATAAAGTGCTGTGTGTCATGTTCTAACATTAACCTAACCTAACCCAAGTCGGGGTGCTCCGTTTAGTTTTTCCGTGCTTTAGATAGTTAGATGGCATCGGGATTTTAACTGTAAATATTTTAATATTAGATACCTATTCGAATACGTACCCCCCCAAACCCCCTGCTAATATATAAAAGCTTATTTTAAATGAAAACTGTTGGTTTTTTTTGTATCATGATCAAATTTCCATAATCAAGTGGTAAGAAATGAACAGGGCGACTTTCTGCAGCAATTTTTTGGTAAGGTCAAGTGCACTTAGACCTTTACACTTGCCATTCGATTTTGTCCTAATATCGCAGAAGATAAGAGAGGTGGAAATGTCAAAATGTAAAGCTCTACGTGCACTTGACTGTACGTTGTAAATGTAAATGTTTATCCGAAAGGAACTGCTATGTGAGAAACGCTATCTACGCAAAAAAGCACGTTACATACATTACCTATGCGTCAACCGGCATTCTATACAATGCCTAGGTATTCCATACATATCCTAGGTAAAGTGTAAATAGTTTGAACATTCAATATCATTTCACACATTGCCTGGACGACCCCGGCATTCTATACAATACCTAGGAAATGTATAGAATGCCTGCATTATACACATTGCCTATAACATATACACATTGCCTGAACGTTTTGGGCAATGTATACAATGCCTAGGCATTCTATACAATGCCGGATTATACACATTGCCTATAACATATATATGGGTTACATGGCCGTCAAACATGTACCCATCGGTACGGGACCCTTCGTGCGCGAGTCCGACTCGGACTTGGCCGGTTTATTAAGATAATGGTTTTAGTTTAAAATAATGTTTTTTATAATACTGCACTCCATAGGCTGTGAACCTGCAATCCATTGACCGCGTTGTTACGCCATCGCGCCACTGGTGCCCATTTTGCCGGGATGAAATTATGGATTGCATTCTTTCGTATTTGCGACTAGGGCTCGTATTATCTAATGGTTTTCCTTAATACTCCATTCATCTCAAAGACCCGTAGTAATAACAAGGGATAAATCTCGGTGACACAGTTTATTCGGTTTATTGTCATGATTCTCACTAAGCTGTCCACACCAATGGGGACAATGACAATTTTCAAAAACAAACTGATGTTTTCCCCACTATTATTCTTAATCCAGGTTGGAGGGGATTATAACAATAAAAATAGGTTATTTGTCAGAACCCACTAGCTGCCCCACCAGTGTGGATTATAACATTTTCCAATGCTTGGGTAGGACTTACCCAGATGCTGTTAAGTTAACCATATTCAGAGGATTGGATAACTAGTGTTAGCTTAGCGTTGATCTTTTGTCAAACAGCTAATCCATTAAAAACTACTTAGTTCCATATAACTGCGTGTGAATCGGCTCCAGTTAAGTCAAGCCATGCGAAATGTGCGATGACGCAGTACAAGTTGTTCAAGTCTCAGTGTAATACCTAGTCAGTGTGCCAGTGGGTCACTCACACAGGCGGCGCGGGCGCAACTATATTGCCGCACACCACTTACTTCACTTTACGCAAGACGCCTTTATTGCAGCACCACCATAACTGTTTCAAAAACGAGTAGGTACCTACTTACCTACCTTTATTACTTAACTTTGCTTTTCGGAGTAGCTTCCCAAGTAAATTTTTAATAATTATCGATATTATTATCCATCTTTCTTACACGCCGTTTTCCAACAATAACTATATTTATAAAGGTACTTCTTATTTTTAATTATTTTAATAAAGGTTTTTGTACCTACTTTTACTTCTACTACGACACCTCATTAGGTAAAGATACCTACTTAAATCTTATCTAGGTTTACAATAACAATTGAAGAATAAGAGAAAATCAATGTTCCGTAAATATCCTTAAATCGACCTACACGTGTGTAGTGGTTAGGTACTAAGGTAGGCAGTCTAGGCACCTTTATTACTATGTACAGTTCTTGATTGAGTCACCAGGCGTCCCAAGCCAACCTCACTCAACTCGTTCAGTTGTTTGAATCTAACCCAGAGACACGGACGTGCCACACAGTGCTCGTGCCTCAAGCCGGCTCAGTATTACGTCGGAACTGCCGGTTGTAGTCGCGTTCACTGGGCCAAGTTCAACGCGTGATATATTAGGTAAGCTTTTGTAATATTTTCTGTGATTTACTAATATCATTTTAGTTTTGTGAGTTTGTTTTGTGTGTATCTACTGCGGTATTTAAATGGCTAGGTTAGTTAGAAATATAATAATATCTCCAAATATATGTAACCTAATTAAGTATCTACCGAATTAAAAGTTTTTAGGAATACGTCGAATCCTTTTTGTTTGGAATATTCATTTCATACACATTTTTTTTGTATTAGGTACATTAGATCTATGTAAGAAGGTATTAACTTGTCCCATGTGCGATATAACTGTTATGTAATATAATGTAACAATTATATAAGTAAATAAGTGCCGTATCCATTAGATTAGTTTTTTAAGTAGCTCTATCATAAAAACTTATAATTGTATGTAACTGACCGTTTAATTTGAAATACCTAGTTTTAATTTTCAGAAGTTTAATCGAGGGTGGTTACAATAGCGATTCAATTTTGTAAAAAAAAGGTGGGTCCATTCATCTTGCTTGGATGCAATGGATTAGAACTTTAGAAGTATAGTACCTACCTACCTATTTTAATTAAGTAAATATAGAACGGACAAATGGATATTGGTAAATCAAACATTGTATTTAAGGTTTATTGAATGTAGTTAGAGTCGTCATAGGTTAATGATATAAGTGTAATGTAAACGTCTTTCGAAACGGTTTGGACCTATTCTATGAAGAACTGCATGAGATGACATATTGCACTTAAGTGGCAAAAATTCGCAGAGGAGCTACTTCTAACCCGTAGAATCTGTAGACGTTAACTATGCCTAGGTAGGCATTGTTCTGTGAAAACCTTGCAAATATGTGTAGTTAAGTAAGTCGTAGTTTTGAACGCTGACGCTGACGCTCTAGCGTTTAAGACATAGAGCATACAATAATAATTTATCATATACAGGATGAACCATTTAAATGGACCTTCAGGGGGACATCATAAACTATAAGAGATAGCGAAAATGCTGAAAGGAGTCACGTTCCCGATTTTGACAAAAACTAAATTGGCATATTTAGATTTTTGAAAAGGAATCGAACCTTGCCTTTTTGCAAAAAAATAAACATCCTATATTATTATACCGATCGATAGTGTTGCTGATAAAGATCAAATCCTGGAAACAAACATAGTGAGGTAATTCGAGAGAAATGGCTATTTTTAATAAAAATATGGAACACTCAAGTATTTGGTACAAGTACTCGAGCATTCCCCGTACCTATTACCACGACCTACTCGATTTGAACGACTGCACTAGCATTTATCACCATTACAGATCATGTTCTAATTTGAAAATTTTCGTCTACAGTTCGAAGCATAAGCTTTGATACTTGTTGAAAGTAGTGATGGATACGGTTAGATTATTTTTTTAGTGTAATTAAATATTTTTATTAAAAAATAGGCATTTGTCTTGATTTACCATATTATGTTTGTTTCCAGGATTTGATCTTTATCAGCAACACTATCGATCGGTACAATAATATAGGATATTTATTTTTTTGCAAAAAGACAAGGTTCGTTTCCTGGCTAGGGTTATGAATTTTTCAAAAATCTAATAATGCCATTTTAGTTTTTGTCAAAATCGGGGACGCAACTTCTTTCAGCATTTTTCGCTATCTTCTATAGTTTAGGATATTCCCCTGAAGGCCTATCTAAATGGTTCACCCTGTATTTAAAGTTTTCAGGTTAGGGTGAATAATGTGTGTGTGATTTGGAGCGAACCTAATTCTTTCGCAATTTTTTTTTTCAGATATTCGAAAAACTTGACCATGTCATTGGAATTGAAGCTCCCTGAACCATCGAAGATGTCGTGCGAGGTGGCGTTACAATTGATGCGTTACGCTAGCCACATCACGGACCCGATTGAGTTGGACTTGCGCTGTCCCGATTGTAACAAACATCCAGAGAGACCAGTCACCGGTTGCTGCGGTCATACAAGATGCACAAGGTTTGTGGTATTCCTATATTTTACCTACGTTCATTAAGAGGAATAACAACGCCAACGACCTTGAAACTGAAAATCCCTGTCGGGCTCATCGAAAATTGTTGATTATTTCATGACGGAATGTCGTAAAACTTTTTTTTGTGTACAGATTGTAGGTGACATTGTTTCCTACATTTTGGTGTAGTTTTAAGACAAGAACCTCCTATTGGTGCAAAGCCTATCCAAATTTTAGACAAAAGATGTCTGATTTGGCTAAAATGTCGATAGGCTTCAATACGTTTCGACATATTTGTATGGAAACTGCACTAAAATTTTGGAACACAAAAAAAAGTTCTACGACATTTCGTCATGAAATAATCAACAATTTTCGATGCGCCCGACATGGATTTTCAGTTTTTCAGTATAGGGCCCTTAATGATCATTTAAGTGTGTACTTAACATCTCCTTCCCTTCCATTTGCTCTAGTTTCGGTTTATTTGGAGTCAGCGCAATAACCGAGATGTACCTAATGCTTGCACTTCACTTAGGGTTGCGTGTTGGTGTTGCATATTCGCCACGTTTGTCTAAATATTTGTGTAACAAACGTACGGCATCTACACTAGGTTGCCAACACAACAATATGTATATCAAATATTATGTTGTAGGTAGCTACGAGTAAAGACTGTTTATTATGTAAGTTACCGAAGTTTCAATAAATGTTATTTAAGAAACTATGGATAGTGGAAGATCTTAAAACGTATAAAATCATGCAATTTTAGGCTCCTTCCCCGACCCCCAAAGTCTTTTGTTCTCGAAAAATAAACTTTCATACATTAGTATGAAATTTTTTTTTATATTAAAATTAAATATTTAATTACACTACCCCCAAAACAATTAAAATAAAAATACAAAATATTATTTTTTGTTCCCAACACCGCCAAGCACAATTTTAGGTTTGGTTAGCAAGAAAAGTTTTTGAATTAAAGATTATAGTTGTTGGACTAAAATTATTTATTTTGTAGATAGGTGCCCATATACATACAGTGTTCAGTACAGTACAGTACAGTTATCATGTAAAACTATCACAGATAATCAATCAAACTTAATAAAAACTAAATAAAAAAGTAGACTTATCTAAAGTTAAAACCATTAAAAGAATGACTTTTCAATTATCTATCACAGTTATAATCAACCTTAATAATGTCTAACCGTATTTAAGTAACGTAATTATGCTACTCAAATATTTTATCTTACAATCATAATATTTGAAACATACACTCTTAAAATTAAATGATTTAAAAATCAGTGTAAATAAGTCCTTTTGATTTGCTTAAAAGCTAAAATTAAAATGTATAACAATCAAAGACATCATAAAAATTAAAAACACTTAATACTAGATATTTATGCAACAACCTTAAAAATAAAATAGTATACAGGGTGTTTGGTGGAGGGTTAGACAAACTTGGTAGGCGTGTAGCTGGACCTATTTGTAAAATACAATTTGAAGAAAAAGACCCTAACTCTTCACATTTTTTTTAAAGATTATTTTTGTGATTTTTTATTTTTTTCCATATTTTACCTCTTTACCCTTACAACTTTTAACTATTTAATTTGAACATGTTTTCTCTTAAACTTTTTATTCGATTTTGGTCCCAGATGTATCCTTGATCTATCGAAGGTATTGTTAATCCAAAATAATGACAAAATAATTAGTTTGGGCTCTCAAAGTTAAGAAAATAAAAAAATGTTGCCCTAAAGGTCAACTAAACATAATTCTAAAAAAAAACTAATAGTGATCGAAGAGTTCAAATACTTTTAAAAACTGCTCTTGACATCCCTTATTACAACGGTGTATTCCATGTAGCATAAAAATCTACCAACTTGTCAAAAATAAGGCTCATGTGGAAAATATGGGGGGCGGTTCCTAAAACAATCATAGTCTAATTTAGTATGGTTTAATAAGGTATTAAATAATATTTTATTTGCTATGGTTTAATTAGATATTAATAAATCTGAAAAAAGATGTAGTAATAGAGAGAGGTTGCATCCTTCTCCGGTCCGGAAGTAATATTTACATGCTGATGAGTGATGGATGACTTATAAATAACGTAAGCTATATTTTTTAAATAATTAACGGAGTGGAAAACGTTACGGCTTTTTATACGAATTCAATTCACAATCGTCTTAAGCGACGAGATCAAATTTTTAAGTTCGTGGGGGCGGGAGCGGTCATAAGTAGTCATTGTATAGTCACATAATTTTAAGAAATTAAACTCTGTTTTGTTGACTGTACCCTGTAGAACTCTTGGCGGTTGTGAGAATTAAATGGTATGCCTAATTAAAAGCCTTGGGGGTAGTGGTAATAAAATTATGGGGGTCCGGGAAGGAGCACAATTTTATTTTATCGTATTTTAATGGTGTGTATTATTTATGAATCCTTAATCTATTAGTATTATCAACAATTATCATCGTCCACCATTATTATGATTAAATCTAAATAAAAAAAAATGACACTTTTCGTTTTTTTTTATAACTAATCCATCCAAACCAAATGTTTAGGCTTTTTTCGGACTATTTTGTAAATGGTTTATGTGAAGTTTGCACAAAATCGGTCAAGCGGTTCTTCATTTAACGCATTTTTTGTAACAAATTGTAGTTGTAGGGTAGGGTAGGGTAGTCGTAGTTGTAGGGTAGGGTAGTAGTAGTTGTAGGGTAGGGTTGTAGTAGGGTAGGGTTGTAGGTTTTTTTATATTAAACGGGCAGGACAGCGTCTGTCGGTCCATTATAGAAATTAACAATGCTGACCAATCTTTTGTTACTCATCGCCATCAGAGTTTCTGAAAATAATAATTTTGTCAGTGGCCTAAAAAACGTGTGATATTGGTATAATACGATACCAGTCGTAATTTTATGTCAATGGATTAAAAAACGTATGATTGATAATGAGCTACTTTTTGGAACACTGTTTAAATAAAAATACTACCAGTTTTCCGGTTATCTTTGCTCCAACAAAGTGATAGATGTCATTAGATATAGTTATATACAACGACGCGACTCTAAACTGTAAGGTATTGTACGCAATTATTTGAGATGTAGTTTTTTGCATCTTGTTTTTAAATTATTATGCTTCCACATGTAATATTTTATTCTATATTTTTACTACACAGCTGCATTGAGAAACACGGAAATTGCATTTGTAGAGCTCCAGCGCCGCTGCACCTTCGCGTTGACTTTCTGGTTCGAGAATTGATGGCGAAAATGTTTCCTGACATGAATGATGCTCGGTAAATATTTTAAACACTAGTCTATTTAATAGTAATCTATCGACCTAGCCGTCTTTGAATAATCGTTGTAGTACCTACATCCATTAACAAATTCAATCAAAAAGTTTATAAAAAACTTTTCGTAGCACGGGGCTACGAAAAGTTTAATTTAGGTACCTACGTATTTTGTTTTACAAAACATGATATTGGTTTTGAATTTAGTGAGCATTCGATTTCGCAAGTAGGTAAGAATTTGATCCATTAATGTATCTACATAAAATTCCAAGTCCTGACTGATTCATTGACTGACTGAACTAAATTTGTATGAACGCAAACCGCTGGTCCTAGAGACATAAAATTTGGAGTGTTTGTTATTTTTGGTATGTAGGTAGATAATAAGCAAGGGTTTTTCGTAATTCCACCCATAAGAGGGGGATTTATTTAATTTTTTGTTCTCTTAATCGATAGTCGTGAAAATTGGTACACATACGGCAGGAGACATGATAATCATAATCCTGTTTCCTGTAGGACACACGCGGACTTAACCGCGGCCAGAAACTAGTTTAAATATATAGTTAGTCCAGCTAGCTTTCTACAATCGCAATCGGTTCAGTATTTTAGCAATGTAGCTTTCTAGTGGTGAAAGAGTTTTTGAAATCGGTCTCGTAGTTTTGGAGCCTATTCGTTACAAACAAACAAATAAATCTTTCCATTTATATTAGTATAGAAAATAGCATTTGAGTGATGAAATGTTGAATATTGTTATTTTGTTTTAGTGACAAAAACTCGGGTACATCGTCAGCACCTGTTTCTTCAGATATTATTGCAGGTCGGTTTATTTTTACATTATTTTACAATATTCATATAACACAGGTGTGCCGTGCACCAGTACAGTGTAGATTATTGTGATATAATAAGTGTGCTGTCCAAGTGTGTCATAAAAAGGACATTTTTCAATTTATCGTCGTTCATTCGTATGCATGTCATGCATCGTATGCATGTACATATGTAGTAAAATAAGCCCGCTTATTATCAAATTTAATAAAAGTTATTTTCTCCTTAGGGCGGTATTTCACCGGGAGATCAGTGCGGCGCAACCAGTCGCGCTACCGTGGTGTCTTCGAGTTGCCAAACAGTCACCAAGAACCAGAGTCTCCCAGAATCAGCAACCCACACTTCGGCCATAGTATGCACACACGAATGAGGAGCGTGTGGGAAGAGAGGGGTCGTCACTGGCAGCGGGACTGGCGGCCGAGTAAGTGAGAAACCATATAACGCTATACTCATTGGTGACGCGGCGCAACCTATACATAATATAATTATTTTAAATTAAATTAATAACTAATAATCGAGCAACCGGTGAAGTAACTTCTCTGGAGCTGTGTATACATTTTGATGGTAGCGTTGACTTGTTGCGCTCTTATGGTGTTACGGTGCAATACCTTAACACCATGGAAGCGCAACAATTGTTAAGATTTAATTTGCATTGTTAGGTACCAATTACTTCAAGTCTTTTTACTCTTGACCATGCAATAAATTTTAAATTAGTTTCAGTGTCATTTAGAGCTGTATTTTATCGGGACAACATAAAAGCCCCCATATAGAATGCTCACTTTGCTCACCTAGTGGTTGCATAACAAATTTGACAATTTAATTTGTGTACATTCATTTTGTTGATGACTAATAATAATTGTACCGCCAAGGTGTCCCGGTGAAATCCAGCCCTTAAGAATTTCTTCCGAAAGGTTACTTGTGTAATACTTAAGTACAAAGTCGTGACAGCCTTGGTCACTAATTTTTGTAGTTATTGTATTGCTAATAATATTACGTACGACAAACTAACGGCCGTATACAGAAACTCTACTCAAAATTATATGGCTACTGAAACAATTAAGCAGCGTCTAAACCCAAAAATTCTCTTACCTACTAGTTTTGAATTAAGAAGCTGCTCAATTAGATATTTAAGTAAGTTAAGTAAGTAGAAAAGATTTAAAGTGGGGTTTCAGAATTTAATCTAATTCGGCAGAAGAATCGAAAATGTTTTTTGAAGTTGTTTTAATTAGGGGTCGGCGAATTTCATTACGGATTCATTACGTCAAATATTTATAAGCATTTCAGCTCAATCGTACATAGTTTATCAGGTAAAGCGAGTCAGCAGTTGTTACCGTTAAGTTGATTTACAAAATAAAATCGAGTTAGTGTTACCAAGTCGATGTTTGCGACGATAATCGCGCACCGACAAGGCTATTATGTAAATCGGCCATTTGTTTGTAACATTGCGAAGTTATGTAAGAACATTGTCGATGATGTAATGGCGCGGGCGGCGCGGGCGGCGCGGGCGAGCGACCGTGGCGTGCGGGTCGCAGGTTACGTTACCCGATCGCATTATACTCGAGTACAATTATTCAACCCGTTTCAAGTAGGTGTACCTACTATTGTCCTTAAACCGGCTAAGTTATGTCACCAATACGCAAATAATCATACTTTTTTCTTTATTAAAGTCTATAAATAAAATGTGATCGTGATATTAATAGTTTTCGTAAACAGTAGGTAAAATTCTTTGTTACGGTTGTGTCATCTTCTGGGATTGATTGGGATATAATCTGTGATATTTTAGAGTTTAATCGTAAAAAAAAAGATTATGTAAAACTACTTCAAATTATGTAAAACTACTTTTGGATATTAAAATTATATTTTTATTATATTATATTAAGTTAAAATTATTATAAAATACTTAATATTAAATTAAAATATTAAATTATATTAAAATTATACCATATTATATTCCTTCCTTCGTTAGGATTTCGTGTTAGTAAGAAACCGTTATAGCTTCGTCATGTCCGTCTGTCCGTCTGTCCGTCTGTCCGTCTGTCCGTCTGTCCGTCTGTCCGTCTGTCCGTCTGTCCGTCTGTCCGTCTGTCCGTCTGTCCGTCTGTCCGTCTGTCCGTCTGTCCGACTGTCCGTCTGTCCGTCTGTCCGTCTGTCCGTCTGTCCGTCTGTCCGTCTGTCCGTCTGTCCGTCTGTCCGTCTGTCCGTCTGTCCGTCTGTCCGTCTGTCCGTCTGTCCGTCTGTCCGTCTGTCCGTCTGTCCGTCTGTCCGTCTGTCCGTCTGTCCGTCTGTCCGTCTGTCCGTCTGTCCGTCTGTCCGTCTGTCCGTCTGTCCGTCTGTCCGTCTGTCCGTCTGTCCGTCTGTCCGTCTGTCCGTCTGTCCGTCTGTCCGTCTGTCCGTCTGTCCGTCTGTCCGTCTGTCCGTCCGTCCGTCTGTCATTTTTCTTGTTTACCCTATCGTGTGGGATATTATTATATAGGTAGCTCTTTTAAAATCATTATGGGTTTTCAAAAACTATTCTTTTGTTCCATTTTCGAAAAAAATAGCTTTAAAGTGTTAGTTTTGCCCCCTCTTTAACAGCCAAATGGCTGTACTTGGACACGTCATTGTATTAACTATAGTAGTAATGTAATTAATCTATTCACCTATAATAAAGTTTTCAAAGGATAATTATCATAGTTGTTATCATAGCCTTTTCAGTCTTTTAGGAGTAACTGAAAAAATCAAGTAAATATTACATACTTACTAGGCAGAAAAGGACGACTATCATAATGTTAGTTGCAACGACTTTTTCAAATTGCAATGCCTGTTATTTTATGGAAACTACGTAACCCTACACTGCGCGTGGCCTGACAAGGAACGCAGTTGCCTAATTTTTGTTTTATTTTATACATTGAACCAATATATGAAATATAGTAGATACGTTTTCATACTGTACGTCTTGCCGTTTTAGTTCCTTGTATTTGTCATGTTTTCTTAGAAAAGATGTGCCAAATCGTAGTCTATAATTAAAAAAACGAAGTACTTATGTATGTAATTTTGACGGTCATGGAGTTTTAAATCTTATCAATTAATTAAACTATCATTAATTGTTAAAATAGTTAATTATTTAAAACTTGGCTTCTTTGTATTTTCTTTGATATAACTTTGTAGTCGACTGTACATGGTATTTTGTTTTATTGACTTGGCATAAAACGTCTCGATGGCATTGGCGAAATAACAATGCTTGTATGTGTAATTGCACTAGCGAAATGATCTTAAAAACTAAACTTATTCAACATCTATTCTATCTATCTATCTATATATTATATATATAAAAGCGAAAATCACTGACGGACTCATCACGAAATCTCAGAAACTACAAGTGCTAGGAGTCTAAAATTTTGCATGGGGGTGGGTTCCTTTTAGGACGTAGGCGTTCACTAAGAACGGATTTTAGGAAATTCACCTTCTGAGGGTGTAAAATAAGGGTTGAAGGGTTGTATGAAACTTTTTTGTTTTTAGAGTTAGGTGTATGAAAATCGGGTATTAGGTTTATTGTTAGGTATCGATAAAGGTGGGTAAAATATTTTTCGGAAATTCATCCCCTAACAGGACAAAATGGAGGTTACATTTTATCAGAAAACGCTGACATTATCGTTTGTAGATGGCGTTACTGATAAAATTAGATCGCGCTGACAAGAAAGTTCGTTTTAGAAAGTTGACGTACCTATTACTGGCTATTTTTTTACAATTTTACGTCAATGCTCAATAGATGGCGTTACTGCTCAAATTAGATCGCGCTAACGTTACATTTTAAAAAGGTGTAATTTTACGACGGACGACACTGAACAAGTTTTTCTTACATAGTCTTGATTCCTCAGGCTTACCACAACATGACTTGCTTCTTAAAGTATTAACACCAATATGAATAATGCTGCTGCGTAACCTTCATCCTGCTTATATTATTATATAATAATTAAAGATTAATTCATAGATATAGATATTTATATTCTATACGATAAGTAGTGAACGGAACACCTTACCTACCGCTGTGCAAAAAAACACACTTAAACGGACGACCAGCGAAGCACTGATGCTGCCAGGCGGGGCAGCGCCTGGCAATATCTGTACTTCGATGGGCGACCGTTTAAGTGTGGTTTTTTGCACGGCGGTAGGTAGGTGTTCGAGCAACGCGGACGTAGTCGCGGGCACAGCTATATCTTACTAATAGTAAAAGAAAGTCGTGTTAGTTACACCATTTATAACTTAAGAACTGCTGAACCGATTTGGTTGAAAATTGGTGGAAAAGTTGCTTAGAACCGGGAAAAGTACATAGGATACTTTTGATCCCGTAAAACTTACGGAATCGGGACTTACGCCGTACGCGGGTGAAACCGCGGGGCGCAGCTAGTAATGTATACAATTGAGTGTCGTAACCGTAATACCCTTACATGTACGTCTTTACAGTGGAAATTAAATGAACTTGAGATTCTGGCTTCCTATACATAAACTTAGTTAGCCTAAGTGGGACTATACTCACACAACGCTACATAGGTACCTAGTTATGTAATCGTGTGATGCTCAAAACAAAATAGGTAATGAAACTGTTTAGGTACCTACATACCTACAAACGAGGAATTTCATTATTACAATTATTAATTAAGTTATTACTATTTATTTCCTGTTCTTAGCCCAGTATAATAAAAACAATCAGACGATTCGGTAACTTTATTTGTCAAGTTTTTTTTTTGGTCAATTCATAAGATAAAAAAAATATAAAATGGCTAAATGACTGGTTGACTGATTTAAGTGATTAAATACAGTCGACAAAGGGGCATGCAAATATTCAAATTACTTATTACATTTATCATAGGGTGTCTAGGTGATGTCAAGAAATCTTAGGCTATGTACAAATATTACTTAATTAGGATAATCGTCGCAAACTCAGGGGTTTAATCATCGTTACAAAACTTCGTCTAAATAGTTTAAACAAAGTTGTTGTGATGTCTTGCTCGTCTGGATAGCAAATTAGTTTGGCAGTGATTTAGTTGCAGACTGCTGACTTTGGATGGTTCATTCGCCACCACACGGAGTACTACCAAGTTCCACGGTGTGATAGTTAGGCCCAAACTCTTCAGTTTTTAAGATCTTACGTGGTTTCTTCGACAAACCTTCTTCTTCTTTAATCCTTAAACAGTGACATAACGTTATTTTATCAGGGTAATAAAGGTAAATTTAGAAAAGAACTAAGAGAAATAAAAAGTATTGTGTCCTTAAGCATTTACAATTCAAAAAATACCTTAATGAACTTAATACAATGTGCCTACTTACCTTTTGTATTTTTAATACCAACTTTAGACTTGCTCAGCCAAACGATTGTTGCTTACAAATTAATACCAACCTTGAAATGTAACCAGCTGTTACATAACTCTTCATTATTAAATGTTGCCTATCGTAAACCAAAGCTTTAATTTCGATTTGAGTAGGTAGGAATAATTATGTAATACCTATTTTACGCCATATTTATCATTTTTTTTTTCTATCAATAGAAAACCCGACTGCCGAGGGAGGGTTATATTTATCGAAATCTAATTGTGAATTATAAGACTTTGAAGGTGAACCGAGGTTATTGTGACTGTCAACTTTAGAGTTTTAACTTTTTTACTTATTGCCATAACCGTTCAGTTAGATAAAATTAACATTCTGCTAAACCCATGGTTATAATGAACGTTATCACATTAAAATAATGTGAAGTACCTAATTGTAAATTTTAGAACACTAAACAAAATTAATTATCACTGCGAATACGGAAAAGGTTACAAAGGACCCACTTTGGGGTGAATGTGACTTTTTAGTAAAACTACTTGTACTATTATAATTGTATTCTGTGGTATATCTTGATAGTGCTTATTGATTTAAAGCTTGTAATTACATTACACTAAGTTTGATCAAACATTTACGCATAAATGGTTTGAAACAGTAATGAAACACAGTGCCAAATATGCTTTTAGTTTTTTCTGAGGAGAATGCGACTACGCAGCATACACTTAGAGTTGGGAAATATCCCAATGTAATAACAATCATTATTAAATTAAGATGCATTCAGCGAAGGAAAAAATAAAAAATACCCTATATTTCCCTTTTTTACATTTTTATATATTTTAAAATATTAATATATTCGATATACCTAGAGCATTAAAAAATATATTGACGTAAGATTAAAATCATTAAATTTTATCATCCGGTAAGTGTTAAATATACTTAATTTAAAAAAATGGAGGCCTTTTTTTTGAGACACTCATTTGTTTCTTTTTTGGCCTTTTTTGTTTAGGTATATGATTGTAGACATTCAGTAGGTACTTAGGCAGGATATTTTCAAGAAAAAAATAACTTTTAAATTATAACACATTTGCTCGTAAAGGGCCTCTTATTTCACCAATTTCAATATCGTAATGTATGTCATTACGTACTTGTGCGTAATCGTAAAGTAAAACGCACGAGTTTCTTTCTAATAAGGTAACACGTACGGTTTATCATGCTCCGTCTAAAACCAACGGTACTTTTTTAAATCTTAAGAAAAAAAAAAGCAAAGAAAGCAAATCAAAAAGTTTTTATGTCAGAAAAGTGGTCAATATTTTATGAATAAAATTAACTTTGGGAGATAAAATATAAAAAATAAACATTTAATTCTTTAATTTAATTCATTTTGACAGTAAATTACATCTGTAACAGAAACAAAAAAATATTAATTTACTTTATTAGTAATACTGGCTGTTTTTGTACCGTTGCCTTAAAAAAAAAAAAGCACTGATGCCCGCGCATCGCTAATTAAAGATTTATTCGTTTAAGAAAGTCCGAGTTTTATTTATTTCCTCGCAAATGTGTTATAAAACGTCGTATGACATACGTGCGCTTTGATAATTACAGCCTCTGCTTTCTTGTAGCCCTCGCCTACGGCTCGGGCTAGCAATATCGCCTCGGCTGTAATTTTCAACTTACCGCACTTATATCATAATGTACTATTATATACCTAAGCGATTTGTACAATCTCAAAATGGAAGCGTAACATTGTCGCTCTGCTCTCGCAACTAGAACGAAACACTGAATTGCCCATTACATAATACAATATTCCAATACCTTGTTATATAATTTAGCAATAAGTAACTATGCGATGCGAACGAAATGTCACTCATGATGTCGTAGGGTGAGTTGGGTAGGTAGGATTATAGGTGTAACCTATCTCCATATTATATTCTATTCATCCACAATATCTTATGCGGTAATCAAGTGTTCAGCTGTCATGGATACTAATAACAATGACATTCAACGTATTTAATGGATCATTCACACGGTGACAATTTTCAAGTCATTCCACTATGCCAGTAAAAAAAACTTCATGTGAATGGCCGATCTTTTTGACGAGCCAATTACTTGAAAATCGGCAACGTATCCTCTTATACCTTAGTTATAAGCTGTGGCTAGCTAAATAGACAGTAATTACCTACGCGATGAAGCGTGCGGGCCTTTATTTCTATTGCGAATGTTATGTAATAATTGTTATTCAAGTCTGCTCTTCGAGTAAATATTATGATTAATTGTGTTTTTGAGGACAAACGTCTATTACAGAGTTTTTATAGCCTGGTTATGAACGTAGAAGCGTCATAATAACGGAGTATTGTCATGAATGTTACGTTCTTTGATTTCAGGTTTCAAGATTTTGGCGAGAAGGCTGCGAAGGAATAACAATATACAGCTTGGACAACTTCAAAAGCAACTCATTACTACATTGGTAAATTAGAAATAACTTTACTTACCTACCTATTTATTTTTTAATTGGCTCTTAATAGCTTTCGGTGTGGTGTTCAAGATCCACCACTCTCCCCCCCTCCCCACCCGCCGCTACACCCCCCCTCACTGTCAAGTTTGTCCGCGTTAACAGTTTTTTCACTTTTTTGGGATAACTATATCTAATATATAAAATTTCCATGTCACAGTGTTAGTTACCGTACTCCTCCGAAACGGCTTGACCGATTTTTATGAAATTTTGTATACGTATTCAGTAGGTCTGAGAATCGGCTACTATCTATAATTTATACCTAAGGCAAAACAACGTTTGCCGGTAAGTTATGAAAAAAGTGTGAAAGGCAAAAAGGATCTCCATTAAATTCTGAACAAAAATGTCTTATATTTTATTTAATAAGTTTGATGGTTTTCAAGCTGTAGCCCGTTTGGTATTGGAAAACTTGACAATCTATGGGTATAATAAAATTGCGACTGAGCGATGTTTGTTTTGGAAGATATTAAAAAAAGAAATTCTATGAGTACCTATTGAAACAATTGAGTTTATTTTTATGTTTTTCTGGTTGTGTGTTTGTTTGTTTGTCTGTTTATCTGTTTTTCCTTTGTCTACATGTTTGTGGCAATGGGCGCGTGAATCTCAAAAACGACTCATTCGATTTCAACCAAACTCTGTAAAAAGATAGACATAGACTTTGATTATTATATAGGTTACTTTTTATCCGGATATATATACCCGGTTATCCGGAAATCAAGTAAATTATCCGGAAATTACAATTATTTTTTATAGTTTATCTGAATTTAGTTCTGAAGAAGTATATAATAACACATTATTATATACTTCGATTCGATCGACGTTAAAGGCTACGTTTTATCGGAATCTTAAGTCCGGTTATTCCGGATATCCGAAAATTATATACAAATTTCAAATTTATTATGAAAAGACAGAAGAAACATAATTTCCGGATATCCGGACTTGATATGCGAATAACCGGACTTGAAATTCTGATAAAACGTAGCCTATATATCGATCGAATCGAAATCCAAAGCTATCTTCATATGATTTTTTTTCAAATTTCCGGATGTCCGGAAATTATGTGAAGAAGTGCTTCTTCGAATGTATATTCAAATTAGTTATGAATAATCATAAAAAAACACAATTTCTGGAAATTTTTACTGTACCGGATATCCGGACTTAATATCTGGATAAAAAGTAGCCTATATATTCATTAAAGTCCAAACCTATCTTGTTACCAAATTTGGTTGAAATCGGATGAGTCGTTTTTTTTTGTTTTTTTTTTTTCAAGTTTTCCAAAACCAAACGGGCTACAGCTCGAAAACCATTAAGCCTATCAAAATAAGACACGAGATATTTTTGTTCAGGATTTATTGGGGATCCTTTTTGCCTTTCACAACTTTTTCATGTCTGTTATAGTTTTCCCAAAAAAAGGAAAAAACTATTAACGCGGACAAACTTGACGGTGAGGGGGGGTGTAGCGGCTGGTGGAGAGGGGGGAGAGTAGTGGGTCTTGAACACCACACCCAAAGGTATATGTCACCAAAGTTTCAGAACTTTATAAATTTGTTTGTTTCCCCCATACATTGAAGACATAGAATTTCCGAGCTACTTGGTTTGGTAAAATAGAATGTCTGGTTTGATGCGCAATTAATCGATTACCAACTTGTTTTTGTTGTTGGATTAGTGACCATTTTATTACGACTAACAGTCTGTCTGTCTAAAAATAGAATACCAAAAATAATTATTAAGTTGGGACTCCCAGACAACAAACATGATCTTGTGATAATGATACGCAAGCATCCGTGCACGAATCCGATTCGCACTTGGTCGGTTTTTTACAATCTCCCTAAAACCTCAAACTGAAATGTTTGACCAACTACTTTTCTGTGCCTAAATAAAATGCTTCATTATGTATTTTACAGAAAAGACGAGAGATAGTTCGTGAACTAATCCAGTCGAAATGTTACGAAGAGGTTGTACCGCATCTCGCCATACTCGCTACCTCCAAGAGGGAAATAGTGCGTTCTGCGTACGTTCGTTCGTTGGCCCAGGTATGTAGTCTACTACTTTTAAATGAAACAAGTAAAAAAAAAACGCTCCCTGGTTAGGAGTAATTTGACCCCGATAAAGCCGATAATATTATAAATAGCTAGTTTCTAAGAATAAACGTCTACGAAGTTTTCTTATTAAAGAACTTATGACAAATTATAGTAGGTAGGTAATTCTGCGAACAGAAGACCTGGCGAGCTCAAACTTTATTACCAAGTTACCCGTTGAAGTGTTTGTCAAGAAAAGCGAGTTCCAGGGCCGCCATTAATCTGTACCTTGTAGTTAGGGGTATTAATAGAATTCTTAAAGTGAGCAATTTACTTAATTTCCATGATCATTTCTCTTCATCACTCTGAATACCTATACTGATTAGATTTTCACGAAAATTTCAAACAAAAACGGAAATCTCTTCGTATAATATGGCGGAGATATCGATTACCTTTCTTTGTGGGAGAAATATCCCACCAATCATAAATCCCCCAGGAAAAAATATTCTTTACACAGGCAGGTTCTACAGGTATACAGTGAATACATAACCGTAGGGTTACCCCAACTCTTCCCGTGCATTAGATATTAGTGTATTAGTTGTAGTGAACCTTATTATCGTACACCACGCGTACATGAAACTCACTGTCGAAATAATTACAAGTTACATGGTCCGAAGTAATCGTGGTCAAATTATATTAGCTCTGCATGGATATATATATATACAATACCATATGACGCCTTAATGTATATTTAAGCTTTACTTAATGACGAAACTGTAAAGAGTTTAGCTACGGCTTAATTATCACGCATCCAACCTATTATTTCGGTTTGATTATATTTAAAGTTAAACCTGTGGTAAAACTGAGATCCTTGTGTGATGTATCACTTTTAGGAGTATTGCATTGTCGGATTATGCTTTTTAAGTTGCGAAAGTGTCCTACTTTTTAGTTTTGAAGACAATCGGGGGAAATTACGTTCAATGCCAAATATATTATATTAACCACCAAAGGGTATATTCAGGTTATAGAAGCGATATCTGAGAAGAAAGATCCTCGGATGTTCGCTCCGGTGTTGGGCCGCGCCGTGCGCTGTGAGATGGGCTACGCGATTTCAGGAGCACCGGCGCGGCTTTCTCCCTTAGACCTTGAATGCATCATTTGCCGTAATAGGTAAGTGGAAGGGAGATAAATAATTAATCTTCACAGTAAATAAGTCGACAGCTCCAACTCGCCGGCAGAAAAAGGTTAAGATGTCGTGTTATTGCTTTTTCTCCTCACTTCGTTAGATGGATAGCTGACTCTCAGCTACTTCGTTGATACCTTGATATCTTGAACTTGAGAATAAAAAAAACGTAATTCAAAGTTTTTATGTTTTTTCTGATTGATTGATTGATTGATTAATGCTTTATTGTACCAAATAATACATATAAATATAACATATTAAAAAAATGTACAAAAGAAACAGAAATATAATATTAAAATTAAAATTTTAAAAATAAGGCAGAAAAATCAGAATGGACACATTCTGGGGCGAATGCAATAACGCTCCCAACTCTAACTGGAATGTCGGTATGGAAGAAATAACTTTGAGCAATAAAGCGAGTAATACAGTTTGATAAAAATACAACCGACAGAATTGCTTACAATGAATACAGAGAAATAAAAACGAACCCCAAAGTAAAAAAAGTACAGCTAAGCCGTAATTCAAAGAGATTTTGGTGAGGATATTAATGCTGCTAATAAGGATCTGGCTCACCATAAGTTGCGGCTACTTAGTATTTATGATATGTGTTGTAGGTACAAATAAACTGTTATCTATGTATTTACTCGTAAGGACCTATCTACGCTTATTTAATAATCCACAGGTTAAAGAGTCCGGTGACTACGCCGTGCGGCCACACTTTCTGCAAGTTCTGTATAAAACGAATGATCGTGAAGACGAGGCGATGCGCGCTCTGCTGTCACTATCTTGAGAATGCTTTCCTGGAGAATGTAAGTATTGACTTGCCCATGTTATATTTTACTAACGTTTTTATAACATTTAATGTAGGTACTTGAATCTACCAGTTATAAAACGTATTAAAAATAGGGCATTTTTCCACTTGTTTTCCTTTCTTGAGTTACCATACTATGTTGTTTCCAAGATTTGATCTCTTTCATCAACACTATTAAACAATCATATCAAACAAAATAAATACCTATTATTGCAAAAAAGCAAGGTTCGATTTCTATTTGGCATTTTAGTTTATGTCAAATTCGGAGATGAAACTCTTTTGAGCATTTCGCTCTTGGAGGCCCTTTTAAATGGTAATTGTAAAATCTCCATTAAATTTACTAATCAGCACTCTTGATTATTGGTGACCATCAAATGTATACATTGTGATTCCATTGTGATACAGACTGCAGAGAACCATTTCATCAACATCATCTTAGCGTCGCTGCCAGATCCGAATTGTTCTTCAGTCGAAGACGATTTCATGCCTGTTTTCAAATGCACCGTTGCATATCCATCGTAAGTATCCAAGTTTCTACCTATTTTTTGTAAATTTTACCCATACGTCCTACTGATGAGCAATCATCGGTGGGACTTAGCATAGTTATCGAACCTACAAAAGACCGTGTAGCCGTGTAACCCCGGCATAGAATATGGTTACCCCCATCTCTTCCCGTGGGTGTCGTAAAAGGCGACTAAGGGATTTAGGGAGGACTAGCAAAACTTAAGTTCTCCCCACGCGGTGGCGGATAAACTGCTTGGTTCCTAGAAAGGTTGGTGTCAGGCAGGCGGCGGGCCGTAAATATACTGCCAAATCTATTAGCAGAAGGTATGGTCAATGATTGATGACTTACCTACTGCGCCGACCTCAAATATTTGGGATTTAGCGGACCCCGGGCTCCCGAGAGGGATGCAACAGGAAACATCGCTCGGATGAGAGAGATCGAACATACATAAGACGATCAAAAACAGAAACGAAAGACGACCAAAATAGAAGCAAAACAAAGAACCGCCATATTATGCAGTTACCCTTACCGAAACAAAGTGCATATTTCAACAACAAACCCAAATATGGCCCGTGTAGGCCGGGTTTTAAGGAATATGGCTACGGTATTCTCTGCATGTCGTAAAAGGCGACCAAAAAGGGTTTCTCGGTAGGAGGCTTTGGCCTCGGCTTGTTACCACCCACCGGTCTGAGTCGTAGCGCCAAGCAGACTCGTCCGGGTTCCGATACGTTGGCCAGTGCAGCTACTATAAGGAAGACGGGTCGGATCTTGTTCCACTGCCGTCTTCCTTCTCATAGATAAGCGTGTTGCATCTTAGTGTTGCAACCACATAATCACTTACCATCAGATGAGATAGTGATCAAACGCTCATCTATCGTGTGTAAAAAAACTACATATTCTTTGTCTGTTTTTCTTTCAGTGTTCTCTGTCATTTGAAGATAATAGATCCTCGAGCGAGTCACGTTTTGCGTCGGCTATTAGACAAGGGCACTCGGAACTTTGGCATGGTCGGTTGCGATTTCAACGAGCCCGAAGAATATGGAACGGTTAGTCAAAATATATCCACCAAGATCTCCTAACTTTAATCCCAGTTCATCCTGACAAAATTACTATTTAGTTCATCAAAGTAATTTCTTCTCGTTTGGGGGTTGTAGAACGAAATCTAAGCTAAGTTGGTTTAGCTAGGAGCTTTCCAGCGCAGGTGGTGGCTATTATTAGCTTAACTGTGGTTCAGTTTATTTTGCATAGCTGACGCAGTTTTCCATAGCTGTTCTGTGTACTAATACTGCGTCAGCTATTAATCAGACAAGGTAAATTATCCGACAGTAAAAACGGACTGACTAAATACGGATAGACAATTTTAGGCATAACTTTAAGATTATTTTCTTACTATAATACTAGATGAGATCGGATTACCGGTCAAAAATTACGTTAAAATATAAATATTTGAAAGAAATATTAGGATAAATAGAATTCATATGAAAACATACACAATATTTTGTTTTTTTATAAGTAAAGTACCTAAATACTTTATTTATATTACAATCTAGCCTATTGACTAATTAGTAAACAATTTTCACCTAAATTACTACGTAAACATAAACCTAAGAATGCGTCCAGTAACACTCACTTAGTTTCTGTTAAGGCGAAGACACTTTGTTCATGTGTTCTTTGTACGCGGCACTTATCACTGCATTTATTTGGTTAGGTTAGGTTAGGTCTATCTACGACTTCCATGTTCAAGTCCCGATGTAGGTCGCAGTTTCGAATGTACCAGGGTGCGTTGACTATGTCCCTGAGAACTTTATTTTGGAATCGTTGGATGATCTGACGATTGCTCTTACTAGTACAGCCCCAAAGCTGGATACCATAAGTCCATACTGGCATCAATATTTGTATGCACTATTTGAAACAAATACATTTGCTTTACAATTGCAGGTGCTGGAGGTGAAAGACTGTTTTGAACTAAATGATGGCTGTCTGATGTTGTCAACTGTCGGTGTGACCAGATTTAAAATACTTGAAAGAATTAGTATCGATGGGTTAGTGCTTATATTTTATTGTTCCTTCTTGCAGTTAAGGCTGGGTTTCTGTATCAGAAATATGATTCGCTGTGGTTACGTACGATAGGTACTCGCAAAAGTACGAGTTGGCAACGGGCGACATGAAGCGGTAACGGACGACGTTTCACGGCGACACTACTGGTTTCTATGTATTACTATTAAACTACCTACGTAGTCAGCATTACGAAGCCAGCGACGCGTCGTGAAATTCCCTACGCTCAAAATTCATAGCTACATACATAACATCACTAAATACATAGAAACCAGTAGTGTCGCCGCCACACGTCATCCGCTACCGCGTCATGTCGCCCGTTGCTAACTCGTACCTTAAGGCTAAGATTTCTAAACAATACTAAGGCCGAACGGTTTAAAGGCAGTTATACGCTCTGAAGTGTTGTATAACTTTACAAAAGTTATTTATAAAATTTCACAAACTTTTTTTTACGTTTCGAAAAGTTTTTAAAGTCTCGTACTAAATAAGCCAAAAAGCTTATTTGGCCCATTGATCTCAACTTTAACAGTAGCTTTTATGGCTTCAGAAGGAAGCCACAAACATCCACAGCGGTATTGTTACCAACACTCAATAATGCTTTTGACGTTTTAATCGTCATTCTTTGACTCAATCTTAGTACTCGCAGGAACTTTAGGATAGACGTAACAATATTTTAACGCTGCAGCGGCTTTTAACATTTATTTTGCCTAAAAGGAATATGGAATATGTTTGAAACTTCACCGTAGGCTCCTGTAGTACCTAGTCATATAATTACTTTCGTAGTTAGTCCTCTATAACTCACAAGCAGAGTCCCGCGTTTCACTTACGTAAGTCCCGTTGGAATATCGGGACCTAAAGTAGCCTATGTTACTTCTCGATAATGTAACTTTCTAAAAAGAATTATTAAAATCGGTTCAGTTGTTTCAGAGATTACATACATACATAAATTGTTACCAACGTAGGTAACGTTGGTATAAAAATCTTTATAATATTATTAGAATTAGAATAGACAAGTAATAAGTATAAATATAGATAAACGACTAACATATACCGTTCATATTTTCGACAGGGTAATGATGGCTCGAGTACAAAGGCACATAGACAACGTGATGGAAGACATCGACCAAATGGACATAATAGGTTTAGAAAAAATAAAAAACACAATGTGTATTGGAACGATGTTGTTGTTGCACTCAGTCTGGACCGATCTCGAGTCTGTGATGGGTCCAATAAACCCTATCGTGGATGTAGAGCTGCAATGGTGGAAGAATCCAGACGGACCCAGCTGGCTTTGGTGGCTAGCTGCTCTGTTACCTCTTGAACATAAAGTAAAGGTAATTAATTCATTTACGATTTTAAACTGACTTACATGGGTTTGACTTGAAATATTTCACTAGAATTTCAACTGGCTTGTTCACGAGATTTGTCTCGTTATCTCGTGGACAAGACAGTTGAAATTACTGGCGAAATATCAGACAAACAAACTTAAACACGGTAAATACCCCGTTATTTAATAATATTTGAAGGTATTTAATTTACCAGAACGTCTGGGTCTCTACTTTAATTTTACGAAGGATAAAACGAACGATAATTCCAGAAGAAAACCTGTCCGAAATACATCCAACCGTAAATTTTATTTTCTGATGGTTTTGAAGGACGGATGACAGATTTTTTTTCTTTCGTTCGTAGAATTAAAGTATTATGCAATTATGATGATTTTAAAAATCTGAACGTGGTCATCGACTGCCAAGTCAGATTTTCGTAATAAACGAAAATCTGCCTTCAAGAATCAAGAATATTTATTGTTTAAGTGATGTCTTAAATTAAAATATTTTGGATACAATCACTTACCCACTACAGGCATACAATATTTTATGTTATGTACTTAATCTAAAGATATCTCATACAATTAGATAACTAGTGAATGATCGTGCCAGTTTTTTCGTAGTATTCTTTAAGTGAATAAAAGCAATTTGCTATAAGCCATTTTTTTTGTCGACACTTAAAGATATTTACATTTTCTAAGATTTTTCGCAGTCGATGACCAGGTCTTTCATTCTCAAAGAATACGATAGGAGATTTTACAAATGTATTTATACCTACCTTTTTGCAATTTCAGGATACATTACTGCTTACGAACAATCTGAAGAACCGCATACGTATAGTGTCAGAATCTCTCAGTTCGATGTCGAATATGTCAGAAACAAACATTTCCGCTATGGTTAGTGAAAAATTTAAAATAAAAGAACTTTCTTCTTCCTCAAATTGTAGCCTTAGAGGCTCAGCCGACGAGTTCTTTAAGTTTTATCAAAATTTCATTTAAAAGAATTTTCGACGCAAGCTCTACCTATGCATGTTAACGACTATCTATTGCTTTACATCTACATTGATGAAAATAATAGAGTTCCGAAATGATTGTACTACATAGGTACCTAGGTGTCTTCTAATCTAATACTGAGCTAATAAGTCCTCTGAAATGTAGCCGGTTGCTTTTTTTTTCATTTTAAAGTTAGGTTCTTCCAGTGTTCTAGTTACAAGATATTTTTATCAAAACCTGCTTAAGCCCTATTGTCAGGGTCATGGGTCAGGGTGAAAAGACCTTAAACGGTTAAGTCAAAAATGGGTACCGGCTCGTTTTCCATACTCACGTACTTGACTGTTTCCTCCCTGGATAAAGAGGAAATCTGTTTATGCCATAAATCTGCAATAACCAAAAAATGCAACCAAGTTTGTCGCGGAAGGTCCCTGCAACTTGGAGGCATTTTTCATATATTTTATCACTTCGTTCACCATCTTCAAGTAAAGTGTTGATTAGTTACTGAACATTTTGATTTTTTATTACTATTCTAATTAGAAAATGAAAAAAATCAAAATGTAGATGTATAGTCATGCATGACAGATATAGGTTTTATGTCATAAACATATTTGCTCTAATGTCTTTATCGTCATCCAGGGAGGAAAACGTCGACTACGTGTGTATGTGTAGAACAAGAATGGAGACTACTTACTCTTACATCATACAAACGTAGTCGACAAAGCAAAAATGTTTATGGCATAAAACCTATATTTGCCATGACCATGCCTCTACGTTTTGGTTTTTATCATTTTCTAGATAGAATAGAAATAAAATTCAATAAATTATAAAGTGAAAAAAATCAAAACGTGGGGGCATGGTCATGGCTGATATAGCACTTATGGCATAAACATATTTTTTCTAATATCTTTATCCAAGGAGAAAACAGTCGACTACGTTTGTAAAGTTTGTGTGGAGAAAAGAGTAGATAGACTGTCCCCTATAACATTATTAGTTCGTTACTTTAACAGATTACTTTAGTATAAATAATTCTGTCATAAACTCGTGATATAATATTGTCATTTTGGAATTCCAATTATTTCGCTCAATCAAGAGGTAAGCACTTGATATAATTTTACTTAATAACTGTAGATCAGTTTATAAGTATGGTTATGTTAGTTAGTTACTTGAGGTTCTTAATAATTATTCAGTTAGGGTATTTTAATAAAGAACGTCGACATGCCATCTACTTGCCCAAAACTAAGTAACCAAGCTTGTATTATTGTTCTATATAATTTTAGATATTACTTAGTTATTATTTGTCTATAAAAATTATTTTTAATTTAACTAAGTTTAACTTAGTTAGTTCTTAGTTATTTTAGTAATTATTTTGTTTTTAATTGAGTTCTTTTCAATATTTTTACTACCACATTTTGATAACTGTATATATAACTGAATAATTTTGAAATTCACATTAAGTCAAAAAGACGATATAAAAGACTTGTTAATAAATAATATTAAACTTTATTTTTATTAAGTACATATGCTATTATAATTATTATATAATACACTGTATTTAAACGTATTTACTCCTTATTATTAACGTTAACCAAACCTTACGACCGAATACCTACTAAACGCAACTAAATTTTAGGGTTACTTAAAAAAAAACAATTAAACTTCAATTTAGACGCAGCAATTTTAGGTGGTGTTTGTTTATTTATTTATGGGTATCCACAGCTACATACACATAGTTAAATAAATATATATAAAACAGAAAGCCAATAACGGAAATCACAAGTAAAAATATTCAGTATTCGGTTGGTATTCGGCCGTAAGTCACTTAAAATATATATCTAATGTAAGTCAGACGTCCATAACTTAAACAAGTACTAAAGGATCATGTCATTTTAACTAAATGCGGTATTAGACAGTTCACTGATAGTGAATCACTTTCGATGATTCATCGGAAGTGAGCAGTAGAAGATTTTTTCATTTATTTTATTTTTACTGAGTTTATAATCGAGTAGCTTACCAAATCTACAAGATTTGGGATTTATATGACGTGTTTTTTATAAAAAGTTCTAAAACCTCCCAAAATATAGGTTGAAATAGACAAAGGATATCTACAAAATGTGAGCATTGCTGTTATATTTTCCGTTTCATTTGTTGTTCATTTTCGATGAATAATGACATGCCAAGGATCAGTGCGGTAACTTTCATCGAAAAAACGCATTAGCAGTGAACGATGAATGATGCTTCACTTATCGTTTATTTTCGGTGAATCACTAAAAGTGAAGCATCTTATACAGCCACACGCTAACTAGTCGTTCATTTTCGGAAAATCATCAAATGCAAATCAATAATGAATGAAAAGTGAACTGTCTGATTCCGCCTTTATTTTAGTTAAAAGGTGCATGATCTTTTCGTGAATAAACGAATGTGAATAGGGAGGTTACATGCAAGCTAGGAGTATATATACTTTTACTGCATGCAATACCGATAAATAATTATACGACATATGTATTGACTACTTGTATATATGTATTTACTATATGTATAGTATATGAATAAGTAGTATAATTTAGAGCTCAAGCTGGTCTTGAATACATATTGTCTTAACTGTTACTGAACTACCCTCGTAATTCATAAAAGGTAAACAATAAAAGATAAAGGTCACCTTATTGGTACCTCTACACACAGAGTCGGTTATGGCACAGCTTACCTCATAGTTGGTGCATCTTGGCGCGTTATGGTTATTAAATATGACGGTTAGGTACACATAACTCTATAGTTATCAAATTGCGAACGCATCTTTGTTTTCAATTCGCAATTTGTAACGAAATATTTGTTTGATTCTTTGACCCACTGTACTCTTTTGCGTAGGTACTTGTATTTCGAAGGTCAGTGGTTGGACTGTGGAGGAGCTAATTGCTCTAGCTGTGTGCAACGCATGGCCCGGTTATTACTTGAATAAATTGAAAGATAGATTAATAGATAGGAATGGACACTTGGATCAGTTCCGATAATTTGTGTGGCAATAAAACATTTTCTCGAGTTCCTCCGTGCTAAGGCACGTTCGGCACGTGGGTCCCGGTTGAATAGCAGTCGACAGAACTACTTATTTTCGTGTAGTACACCACTACACGAAAAGAAAAGTAGTCGGACCACAAACTATACCTATGTAAATGGTAATTGAGATGTGGTCTAAGATGTATGTATCTCACATTGCTGTTATCGATCGTTAAATATAGTGCCAAAGTGCGCCACAATTCACAGTCACTTTATCCGTTCCGTATAAAATATTATGTAGTTGTTTTTACTTTTACGTTTTTCAGCTCGTACCTCCTAAACATTCGTTTCGAGCGAAGCTATGAAGACTTGGAAAGAAGGATCCTTAATATAATCAAAATCAAGAATATTGTACCACGATTCTACAGTACCTATTATGTATGAGAAACCGACTGTGCGTAGTGAAATCGATATTAATCTATTTCATAGTTCATACACGGTTAAATTTTCCATTTGATCGAACATACTAAAGGCCTTATAAGATTTCCCTTTTGATGTTGCGTAAATTATATTTGAATACCACGCCACAACAACATAAACCAATTGGGTACTTGGTCTAACAATTTATATATACGTAGGTATACATATCTCAGTGAGGTGCGAAACGTGTGCCAATTGACTCAAGACATCAAAATGAACAAATAAAGCCTTCAGAAGTTTGTGATGTCTTTACATCGCGCTGTGGGCACAGACATAATTAGTTACATAAGTTACAGCTACAACTCCTAACCTGTTTAAACTGCTTTTGACTAAGAAAGGACTGTCAAAACTCATTTTGACTAAACGTATCGGTCAAACAAAAGTGAAACTTGGGCATGATGATTTTGACCGGTTAAATGTAGTTTTGACGGACGTATCAGTATCGAAGTCAGAACTACTTTCTCCATACAAACGTAGTTGATTGTTTCCTCCCTGGATAAAGACATTAGAGCAAATATGTTTATGCCATAAAACCTGTATCTGTCATGACTATGCCCCTACCTTTTGATTTTTTTCATTTTCTATTTTTTTTTATTTTATTACTATTCTAATTAGAAAATGAAAAAAATCAAAAAGGTAGGGGCATAGTCATGACAGATATAGGTTTTATGGCATGAACATATTTGCTCTAATATCTTTATCCAGGGAGGAAACAGTCGACTACATTTGTATGGAGAAAGAGTATGGAGACTGTCCTCTTAAGTACCCATTGGTTTGCTGGCTTCAAGTCGGATTTTAGTGGCATGGTTAAGATTCCGGCACAGGGTCAAGGATCCTTTATTATGGGTAGTCAGTGACTTAAAACTACTATTGACGTAATCGGTAAGAAAGATATTCATTAGACACAACTAGTTTAAACCGTAATTGGAGTCAAAATTAGTTTTTCTCAGTCAAAGACAGATTTGATAGATTAGGAGTTTCGATTGTTACTTTACCTGATTTTAAGTACCTACCTACATGTAATGTATACAGTATGTGCCTTCTCATCACACTAGCGAATGTGGCCAAACAGAATTCCATTTTCTTATTCATTCGATTCTTATCTGATTATGACACACATTTTAGTCAAAAAAAATGTCATCTACAAACGCTTAAAATGAAAATATTGAAAAGCACTTGCTTTTTAAAAAAAAACAACTATTTTCGATGAAAAAAAATAATCAACAATTTTCGATGAATTAGACGGGGATTTTCAGTTTGGTCTTGTTTGCATCTTAAGTCTCGTAAAGTGTAAAATACACTGTTCTTCATTTCTTGTGGGCCTAATTAAGTAAATATTAAGTTGTCTGTTATTTTGGAAGTTTTTATTAGCATGGTTTAGTGGGTGATAAAAGTCCACCACACAAAAAAAAAGCCGCCTTTGTTCACCTGGGTGATTTAATTCCAAGGTGATCATAGGACACTACTTATGTCGACTGAATTCACCTGGGTGATATGATATGACTAAAATTTCCACTTCTATCACCCAGGTGATCAAAGTGGAATATACATCGGTTTGAATTCGGTCACAGTTCGCCAGTGCGATAGATAAGGCACTAAATTAACTTTGTGAACGTAGTAGGTACATACAATACAAGTATTACAGTTATATTTTGGAATATTGTGCCTAATAGGCAACTGAAAAGTGTATTGTTCTTAGCACAAAGGACTATTTATAAATGATACTTATATCTGATAAATCCCAGTAAAATCATTTCGTATAAATTAATTTAATAATAATAGTTACCGATTTTAAAACAACGGAAGATAAGCAATTATTTATAGTGTATTTATGGAAGAGTGTATGTGTGTATGTACCCCAGTTATGTAATTACTGAATGCCCTGTACGAATTTTATTATACATAATAACGTGTCAATTTCTTCTTATACCTTACTGTGGTCATAAATTGATCTCGTAGATTGGTTAGTAAAATAAATTTAAGTGTGTACCTAATATAGTTATAGAATAATTACATTAAAATAATTGCATGCTAGTTTGTTAATTGAGATATAATAGAAACATTTTACTGGTTCGAGGGAACCAATACCATTGTTACATTATCGAGGAAAGAAAATAAAGAATAAAACTCTATTAAAAGACCCGGTAAAATGTAACTGTTAACAAATCGTGTAGATTTAAAAAGTTTATTGTGATATAAAGATAAGTAGAAATGTGATGATTATAAATAATAAGTAACTTTTATAATTGTTAAATGGTACCGGCACGGGGCGGCGCGATTAAATATGTCGGGAAATTAAAGAAGGACGATTTTTATTTTATAGCCCAAATGTATAGATTAGAAGAATAAATAGGACAAATGGAAGAACTCGTAAGAGCAATTTCTTTTTATCAAAAGTCTAGCTTTTTAAATTACGTGGGTGTAGGTATTAGTGAAATAAATGAGAGATCAAAAATGCTAGGTGATTGACAAAAAAGTGATTTGTTGGTCTATCCCATAGTCGGAGTCATCTTATCATACAATTATAAATTAAATATAATAAGTACTTTTTGAGAAATGTTTTTTATTCCTTCCACTCTGACCCTATAAGTTCCTAATAGAGTACAACAACATTTTAGAGTAAAAAAATGTAGGGACCTTCAACAAATTTTAATGTGAGTTTAAATAGGCGAGAGTCAAACGAGCGAGTGTACAGCGAATTAAATTACATATACCAATTACCTACCAATAAAATGTATTATTTAGTACCTACCTGGATTAAAAATATTTGTACTAGATATCTGAACCCCTTTATTCGAGTAGGTATATAATATCTATTAAATACTCTAAAATTCATTTAATTTATTATATAGTTATCAACGTTATTTAATATTCTAGTCGATTCAAAGTTAAGTAAGAAACAGGAAAAATACACTACTTTGATATTCAATTCTATCAAATCTTCTTTCGCGAAAACTTGCTTTTGCGATAAATTGGAAGCGGAGTTGCTGAGAACAGACCTGCTTTGAGAAATCTTGCTCTGCATTGTTACTGAAGGATACTAATTGTCATTTCTTGTCTCATAATGAAAACCCTCCGAAGCATATGAAATGAGACTTGAGTGGCTGTTACAATTCAGGATTTAAAAGATGGACTAGTTAGGAAGATAGCTCGGTAATCCAATGTCGGATAGTCTACTAAATTCGAGAAACACATAGGTATGCATGCATATGCGCGTCTGTATCATCTTTGGCTAAGTTTCCACGGCAGAAGCACACCATAGTGGTTTTTTTAGGGTTCCGTACCCGAACGGGACCCTATTACTGAGATTTTGCTGTCTGTCTGTCCGTCTGTCCGTCTGTCCGTCTGTCCGTCTGTCCGTCTGTCCGTCTGTCCGTCTGTCCGTCTGTCCGTCTGTCCGTCTGTCCGTCTGTCCGTCTGTCCGTCTGTCCGTCTGTCCGTCTGTCCGTCTGTCCGTCTGTCCGTCTGTCCGTCTGTCCGTCTGTCCGTCTGTCCGTCTGTCCGTCTGTCCGTCTGTCCGTCTGTCCGTCTGTCCGTCTGTCCGTCTGTCGTTACACTCAGCGCAATCTAGCCCGACAAATCACATAATTTCCCTCCAAACATGATTTGGAATTTAGATGAAACTGGGTGCACGACGGTTACTAATGCACCCAAGATAGTTGCCCAAGCAGGAGTTAAAAGAGTTGGTCAAATCAGCTCAACAGAACGTGGTTCGCTTGTGACTATGCTGGCTTTCGCAAATGCTTCTGGCGGAAATATTCCCCCTGCTTTTATATTTCCACGTGTTCATTTTAAAGAACATATGCTTGAAAACGGTCCTACGGGTGCTTTAGGCCTCGCAAATGTGTCTGGATGGATAACTGAAGATTGCTTTTTAAAAGCTTTAAAACATTTTGTTCACATCGCCAAGCCTAATGCTGAATCACCGGCTTTAATAGTCCTCGACAACCATAAGACTCATATAACTATTAACGTAGTGCTGTATGCCCGAGAAAATAATATAATGATACTAACCTTTCCACCGCACTGCAGTCATCGCTTACAACCCCTCGATGTGACAGTATTCGGACCCTTTAAAGCTCGATACCGAGCTAGTATGAACGACTGGATGACTTCGAACCCTGGCAAAACTGTCACAATTTACAATGTGGCTCAATTTGCTAAAGATGCTTTCTATGCTGCTTTTAATATGAATAATGTAACATCTGGTTTCAAGAACACCGGAATATGGCCAATTAATAAAAATATTTTTACAGATGAAGATTTTTTACCTGCTTTTGTGACAGACCGACCACATTCTATGAAAACCCCGACTGGTTCTGCTGATAACTCTGACAAATCTTCCTCAAATGAAGAAGAACTACCGCATAGATCTTCTTACCTTATGGATCCCGAACTTGATTCAAATGCACGAATCGTTTCACCTTCTATTTTAAGTGAGCCACAAGCTGGACCCTCAAATGAATCACGACCCGCTACTTTAAATGAGATACAACCTGGCACTGAAATTTCGCACGTTAGACCTTCAAATTCTGCTGACCCTCCTATAACTCCGGAACTCATTCGACCGTTCCCTAAAGCTCCACCTCGAAAAGCTACTGGGAAGCAACGTAAAGGTAAAACCACCATTATAACTGAAACACCTGAAAAAGATAGATTACTTTTAGAAAACATGATGGATATCTTAAAAAAAAAACACCCAAGACTGAGAAACAAAACTTAAAACATGTGAAGCAAATTTTCAAATGCAATTTAATAGATCAGCAATCAAACAAAATCAAAAGTAAAGGAAAGGGTAAAAAGAAAACTGAAATTAAGAAATGTGTTAAAGCTAGTCAGAAGAAGAAGAAGACTGCACGAAAAATGTCGAGCAGTAGCAGCAGCAACAGTACGTTGTCACATGTAGATACTGAATCTGACTCAATAATAGATATTTCTGAAACTGAAGAAGTCACTGAACAGCCAAGGTTGAGGAATCGTAGCATCACAGAAGATAAAACAGGAGGTGATGACCAATGTCATGTTTGTAAGAAAAAATATTCAGATAGTACTGAAGATTGGTTTCAATGTAAAATTTGCGTGAATTGGGCTCACGAAACCTGTGGCATTAAAGGTATCTTTAATTTTTTCTGTGCACTTTGTCACTAAAAACCATAATTATTGTTATCTAAGTTGATTACTTATAAAAGACTTTAAATTAAACTTTAATGAGGCTGTCAATTGTACCTAAGTGTCATAAGAAAAGCTATAATAACTTTTAAAGTTTAAAATATCTAAAAAAAAGATGATTATATTGTTGTTTTTTGTTTAAATACTTAATAGATATATAAGTGCTAAATTATATTAGTCTGTAACATGAAAATGGTAGTTAAAACTTAATAAATAATAAATCCAGTCACTTTATTTATTTTTATTTTGAACATACCTAATTAGTAAGTAGTTATTGTATACATACTTCATATTTTTAGAACATTTACAGCAAATCACAAAATGATTTTCTTTGTAATTATGTGCTGTCCCTTTCAAAAATTACTGTGTCCCTTTCAATACAGTCCATTTATGAAAGGGACATTATAGACATATTTTAAAGAAGCCAAAATAAGCAATTTAGAATTAATTAATGACAATTATCGCATTTAATTTCAGTAGTTTAATAATAACTGCTTCCTATTTGACTCTAAGCTGTTCCAAATATTATCTTAATCACTTACTAGAGCGTCAACATTAAAAATGTCCCTTTCATGCCACCTCTCCCCTACCTACTTAGGAAGTGGCTAACGCACATTGTTCACTTTGTTTATATTTTTGCAGCTTATTAGGCTCTAAGCACAAGCTTTAAACTGTAAGACACATCGCCGCGCCGTAGCGTCGCGAATTCCTTTAACAACTCCGCAACGACGTCAGTGCGCATATAGCTATACAAAGTTATGCTGTTATATATATTGAAATGGTGTGTCTCCAAAACCTTTGTCATCGTAACGTGAGTTCATATCACACTGACCATAGTAGAGTGAACACAACGGGATGTTATCGCAAAACCAGTGCAAAGCTACACTGTGATTTATATTCACTCAGCGATCTGGCTCCGGTTGCATCGTAGGTAGGTATTAACTATTGTATAATCTGTGCTTCAGCTGGCGCTCCTGCCACTTCTGGCACATACTCCACTCAAGGCTGCCAGAAACTAGACATTTACATATCTACCTACGTATTTAATTAATTCCAGATTCATCTTATTAACATCACTTATCTTTTGATTTAGGTAGGTATAACTCTCAACGTTTGTGATATGATCGCAGGATAACAATGCAGTTTCTTGTGGTTTCTTTTTTCAATTTTTTTATGAAGAATATTAGGATTCTTTCTTGTTCTGTCTTATTCAATAAGTTTAAACACGTTCTCCCTACCTAATGTTCGGGGGCTACAGACACTAACATATTATACAAATTAGTAATGAAAAAAGCTGCAGTAATGTTCAGACACATTGCAAGAATGAGCAGTGACAGATGGACTCGAAGGCTGATGGAATGGCGCCCGCGTGCACATATTAGGCCGCGGGGTAGACCACCAATGAGATGGAAGGACGACATCATAAGACACGCAGGACGAGATTGGATGTCGAGAGCTCAAGACCGTCAGGAGTGGAAGAGGATGGAGGAGGCCTACGTCCAAGATTGGACATGAAAGGGCTGTAATGGATGGATGGATGGAATGTTCAGACAGTATTTGATTACTCGATTTGCAATATTTGAACAACAGCACGAATTATCTCCGATATTAATATTTTACTGTGAGCTGTCATCGAGATCGCTACAGACATTATTGCTGAGTACTATCTCTTGGGTACAAAAAGTCGTTTCGATGCCCAGTCTAGTAGTTATTATTAACCAAATGCATAGTTTTTATCGCGGGCTTTGAGCTTTGAATGAAGAAATTTCGAAAAAACCTAACATCCCCCACTCCGCCTACCATGGCAACGTGGTACAAAATAAAAAAATAATTATATTTGCATAAGTTGATAGAAAAATGCTATGCAATAAATAGCTTTACCGCGGCAGTCCCCGAGTGCCACACGTATTTTTGTATGTCTATGGTCTCGTGTAATAAAAATACAATTTTACCATATTTAGAAAATGAAGAAGATGAATACAACGAACGAATACGTCGGTGGTAGCATTAGAGTTGCCCTAAGTACCTGAGACCAATTTTGTATGGAAACATCCTTAAATTTTCAACTTTTTTATTTTTTGCACTTTTTTCCGTTATTTGTGCCTGAGACCTTGCTTTTTGCCAAATTTCGTGGTTCCAGGTGAACGGGAAGTAGCTTTTAGGTTTTCGACTCTTAAAATATACGGTTAGTAGGTACTTTTGTTTGACCTAGATTTGTAAATTTTGGTAATAAGTAAGGTCTTACAGCACAAGTAAAGGGAAAACCCCCAAAAATAAAAAAAAAAGTTAAAATTTGAGGTACATTTTGGTTCATAACAGATTTCGTGAAAATCTAAATACACACATACATACATAAAAATTAAATCCAAAATTGTAATACAAATAAAATGTCATATAAATAAATACACAATCAATTTCATCAATGAATCCTGCGCTATAAATAAAAAATGTCGTCAAGGGGGCACGAGGCATCGTCCCCAAAAGGCAACATTCCCTCTCTGAATGGCCAAGCTGACCCTCTGTGAGAGAAAGCTACCAGCCCTTCGGTCACCAGAAACCTCGTTTAGACGAGCCCCCAAATCCCTAAAAAAAGCACAGGCCTCGGGACCCCAGGGCCCTAAAGTTTCCACGCCCACTGGGACGAAATCTAAATTGGCCCATATCTTTTTATCGTATTGACTCAGAAGCTTAATTTTTATACACCTAATAGCAATCGTAGATAGGTATTGGTATATGGTTTGAATTTAAACGCGATACCTCCGCGCTGGGCGTTCCCGAGATAATGGGCCTTGACAGACGGACGGACGGATAGTAAACAAATGATTGATCCTAAAAGTATTCCTCTTTGGCTTTTTGGGTAGCTACGGAACCCTAAAAATGAAACAAGACTAGCTTCAATCATTCATTGTCAAACTTGTTAAGTGTCCAGCCATAAGGGACGTCGAGGTTTTTCTTTGATTAACAAGATAAGTTAAAGTATGAGTCATTTATCAGCCCTTGGACCTGAGGTTTAATCTAGTGGCTTTGTCCAAATAAATGCCTCAGTTGAGTGGCTTAACCTTCCTTCTACTAATCTACAGTCATAAGAGGGTTTCAAACTAAGGCTGATGTTTCGTAGCTCTAATTGTTCCGCTCATCTGGCTTCTTGGACGCTTTATATAATTATATTTACTGCTACTGAGATAAAAAATATACTTCGATGACAGTGGTACATAATTTGACTAGAACAGTAATGAAGCCGTCTCTGTACAGTGAATATTTTCTGAAAAAATAATTGGAACGTGATAAATGCATTAAACGGGTCATTTTTGTGACCCGTTTTATACATTTTTCATGTTTCCTAAGTGTGGGAAACACTAAGGCTATTATACCCTTATTGATAAACAATAAGGCTATTAATAAACGTGGAGTAAGGTAGGAATAAATTAACCGCTTTTTGTTTCTGGCTGGCAACTTTTTAAATTGATTCACTAAAATCCGATATAAAATAATCAACTAAATACCTATAATACAGTTAAAAAATGCTTAAATAAATGGAATAGTTTATCTATACTGAACCAAAATTATTGAACCAACTATTTTCATTAGAGTGGAATGACCAACTTAAGTTTCATTTTATTTATCCAAGAGTTTCGTCGCACCCGCATTCAAAATTGTTCAGCTAATTAATTTACGTTGGTAATTGCTGAATGTGTTTGGCGTAATCTCAGAGTTTTGTCATCATAATGATACTTAGTTTTTGCCGCTGTCGTTGCCGTACCTAGTTAAAAAGTTTATGACAAAGTCCGTTAGTCAAAGAGAAGTTAGTAATTAAGAAAGGGGTGTGTGACGCTTTTATGCTAAATCGATAGAGGCGAAGCCGATTCCAAATTTGCATTTGTATAGGGTGCCGCTCGATCGAAGTGACGCGTGAGGCCCATGGCGATGACAAACGGATTCATTTGTATGCAATATGAATCAAAAATATGGATTGACCGCAAAACTAGTCAGCAGTCAGTACAGCAGTCAACTAACTAACAATGAAACAGACTATAATAAGAATTGTACTTTGAACTATATCAAGAAGGAGACCTAAATGCCCCACGGATTCACTTTAAGTCCTGTCCCGCTCTTATAGATTATGTAGGTTAGTCCCGATCTTATGGAAATATGTTTTTGGATCAAGGATATGTAAGTTGCTAACAAGAAATCAACAAAAAAAATGATTCGTCATTAATAAGGTGCATTAGCTTCGTTCAGCACAAGTTCGATAGTTTCAGAGCATATAGGGACTTCGATTGATTCTCAAGAAAAAAAACCTGCTCCAGCGTAAATAACGCACTGTCACTCTTGCGCAGATTATCTGAATTGTGACAACAATATAAATTCTTCGTTCCGAATGACTGAGGTATGTTTTGTTTAATAATTTAATTATTCGGTTTTTTGATTCAAAGTAAAAAATATTACGGAAGCATTGATCTCAACCTTACATAATATCTCAATGTAGGTATGGAACATATTTTCTTTTTAATATCAGTAAACAAACAATGTATTTGCGATGTGCAATGTTTATGACTTGGTAGAGGACTATTCTCTATACTATCAATTGTGGTAGAGCGTGTCGATACAAGAACAGCGTGGTACCAGACTTCAAATTAAATCATCGATATTGGATATTACCGCTGCCGCTGCTGGCAGCAAACGTTGTACATCCCATCTTGAAATTTATTACTCTGCACTCAGCTCTTACAATTCACTATTGTGATATTCTATTTTATAAGGGTATTCTATTCTAATCTGTTTTGTAAGCTGTGATTTTTTCAAGTAATAGGTACGGCTTCTTCATTTCATGAACGAAGCGAAAAGCTACGAAAAACTTTATAATATGTCCGTGTGTACCTATGTACCTAACCTTATATTAACTAAGGTATGTCGCCGCGGTACTAAAAAGTAGTAATTTATTAATCGTTGTTGTACAACCACTGTAATTATTGAATAAATTTTAATTAAGTAACGGGAGAAAAACCATCTCCCATGGTATTGACCATGGGAGATGGTTTTTCTCCCGTGGTACGTTCACCGAACACTTAAACAATAAATAACATGACAATTTTGACATGACTAAAATCTCAATTCCGACTTCAAAAACAATGACATCACACAACAAAGAATTGCAACTATAAAAACGTAAAAAACCTCTACAGTCTGAAGTCGGCCAGATGAATTAAAAACAGAATCCTCCTACGTCAAACTGCACGACTTTAGACTTCAGGGGTTGTTTTATGTTTTTCTTTTTGCCACTGTTTTTGTAGTCGCCTGCTTGCACATACCCGAGGCAAGTGGGTTTCGGGAGTGGGAACTAAGGGTCTCCTCCTTTGGATCAGGGTACCGCGGGATTGGGCTAGCCCGGCAGCCAGAACGGCCACATCTATCGGTGGCTTAGTAAGGAGATGTCGCCCAACTTGGGTTTGGCCTCGCGGGGGTTTGTGGTTTTCAGCCGCAGAGGACGGCACGTTTGTCAACTCTGGTATGCTTGTCACCGGGGGTCGTCCTCATACGCGGCGAGCGCTTTGCACGTCGTTTCGACGAGTGCGCGAGGCTCAGGAGTAGCCTTAGTGGTGCCTCTCGGGGTGCCGCATCTCCGGCTGCGCTGTGCCAGAAAGCGTAGGTCTCTACGCTAGGGAAGACCGGTCCTTACCAGGATTTATAGGCTCTTGGTAGGCATGTGGATTCATGCCGGGAAGTGAGCGTGCCTTTAACAGCTCCGGTACCACACATGGAAATGTGGTAGGTGGCCTCTCCACCGGCCCCAGCGAGGTTGTCGTTAGCTCCTCTTCCGAGGAACGAGTGGTGAGCGGCTTCATTGCTCCGGTACCAGTCTGGACAATCTGGTAGTGCCGTTTTGGGCACGGGGAAGCTCTTATCAGAGAACCGAAACTAGCGTTTTGGGGACACGATCTGTCTATAACTGATCCCGCACGGTTGCCCTCCGGGGTGGCCGGACGGAACAGCGGACCCATCTCTTCATACCCTAGCTGGTTATAGCTTGGGACGCTATAACATATATGCGTAGAAGTCGTGGAACGGGTTGCTGTTTTTGTAGTCGGTTTGAGATGTTTTAAAATATTATTTTGTGTCGTTGGAGCGTATTAACGACTTCTGCTTATTGATGTTCCTACCTACCCTATCCCTTTCTAAAGAATCATATTTTTATTCAGAATTATTATTTTTCATATTCGGTATTTAAGAAACTTAATTGTTCCAGTCCAGACACAAAATTTGATTATCTTCTTTAGATCCTTTCAAATCTTTTTTTTACACAAAGCAAGTACTTCTATTTAGTTAGTTCAGTGCAGAGGTAGGTACTTTGTTTTTTACTTTAGTTTTATAAAAAGGAAACACAAATTCATTGCCTCTATTTCCAACCTCATCTAACTCAGCGACGATGCAGCAAACAGTGCAGAGTTATACCTGCAAAGGTGTTTGCATTGACCCAAATCTAAGTAATTCTATTTCGAAACATTTTCTTTCATAAAATAAATTATCTTTTATTATTTTATCAATAGTCTTACTATTATTATTTTAATGACAAACAAAATTTAAAAACTACCTAATTGTAAATAATTCTATTGGCTTTACGTCGTCATATCATAAAGATCCTGATCGTAGTAAAGACTCCTGCAAACTCCTAAGCGAAGCGAGGAAGTCACGTAAAGTCCTAAGTGAAGCAATGAAATCAAGCCGCTCAAGACTGAGACAGGCTTTATTATTGAGGTTAATACCTACTCTACTTCACATATATATTGCGAGAAAGCTCTGAAATAGATATGTCTTGTCTAATCTTAGCGGCTAACATTTCAAGTCGTCTAAAAGCTGATTGGTTCATAGATTTACCTCGTAGGTATTACCAGCTTTTATGAAGTTTTACCGAAAATCTTTCAGGGTGGTTTTAAAAAAAAAGAACCTTGGGATGGATAAAGCAAGAGCTCGCTTCACTCGCTGTTAAATTATACCTTCTCGCACCTATCACCCCCATGTCGTGTCTGTGACAGAAAAGCTTTCTGGATTTACAAACACAAAGAGACGCCAAGTAACCAACCAATCGGAAAAGATGTTGTTTTAGGTGTCGATCGACCAATTCTTGCGCTTAGTTCTTAACAGCCATTGATTGTCAAATTATCCTACGACATACCTATGGTTTTATTAAAATTGTTACGTTTGTATTGTTACCTATTATGTCACTGTCTGCTTTCCGAATAAACTAAAAAAATATTACTGAGATAGTCGATTATATAATATTGAGACTATGTATTTAGTTCGAAGGTACACATAAACCAAAATAAAGTTACTGATATACATACCACATGATATTCTTAAGTGTCGCGTTTCGTAGATATAGGCCAATGAAGTTTAACTGAGTAATAACAATATGCCAGTAATAAATGTTGCTAATTACTCTCTTTCTTGACGGTTGGTAAAGGTCTGACCCGTGGGTCTGACCAACTAGAAGCCATTACTTTTCAAACAAAAAAAACAACGCGTCTGGAGTTCAAACGCGTAACATACACACAAAAAATAAAGGCGAATGGCGTCCTCCTTCGTTCTTTTTTAGAATCCGGTTAAAACGGACTAATGTTACTTTTAACAGTTTTTTTTTGGCAAGGATCAACTTAAATATTTTTATTTCATGTTAGATATTCGCAAGGCAATCGATCTAACTAATACGCACATAATACTGCTCCATCAAGATTATCCCGGTTGTTCTCAATGCATAAATTCATAGAGCTCGGCTGTTTGTTATTGTTACTACTGCTTCGCGTATACGCTTCATATAATCACAACTGGTCAGCCTGACAACCATTAAACCAATAGCAAATAGCGGTTAGATCACAGGGTTAGATTATATTTGGTGTTAATATCGGTTTGATAATTGCAATCGGTTTTCATATAAGAGCGCCGCAAGGCGCAGCAACTATAAGTTAAAAACATGATATAACCTAGACAACCTACATTATGAAAACTTGAAATTAACGACTACCATACATCATATTTAAGACATTTTTTAGCAACCAAATTACTTCCTCGCGTTAAAAACGTAGAGATTCTACCAAATAGGTATATAGGTACCATACTTGTCCGTGTATAAACCGATCATAACCATGGCTGCAAAATTTAACTAACTATAGGTACAGTTTTGGGAAAACGTATACTTCAAGGGCTCCCTTCTATCTATCTACTCAAGCAATTTTGAAAGATCCTAAAAAGTAGGACCGATATGAGAAGCAACGGTCGATCGGGTAAAAACAATAACTGATATAACACGTGACGTTTGTTCGCGGGTTTTCTTTTCCCCTTCGCGGTGAACTTCGTGTAATCCCAACAAACTTATCGTATACATTGTTTTTCATACTTGTATGTTTTGGTTCGCTGAAAATATATGTATACATAGGTATGTTGCAAAACTTGAAGATAGATCGAAAATATCAAAATGAGCTTTTGGCGTGTATATCGTTCATACAAGAACGAGTAAAAACTTATTCATCGGTGGAAATGGAATGGTATCGAAATTTCCTAATCATAGGTGAACTCGAAGGGTAATTGGCCGAGCGAGTGACACAATTTGTTTTTGTCTGTCTGTATGTTTGTATGTATCCTACATATGGATGTTGCTTCTCCTTAACAGGTCGATTTTGACAAAACTTGGTAAAAAAAAGTTCCATGAGAATATATTTTATGTATAATTTTGGTTGGTAGGGTGTTTCTTCCACAAAACGGTCCACTAGATCTGATTATAGTTATTCAATATTATTTTAATAGAATATGACTATCAATTAGTATCGTAAAAGATTGGTGAAAATTTGATGAGGAATTGGATCTTCCGAGTGATTGGCGGAGTAGCTATTCCTAATACAAGAAGTAGCTAACTTTTAGGTTTCTACCTATAGAATAGATCCATTCACTAAGGTAAAATAAAAATTACGGCGTACCTGAAACAACTTTAACTTTATTTTTAATAGTACTAGTACCTACTCGTACTATTAAAAATCTCCTGCTTTTTTCAAAATTGGTTAAACGACTATGCGATAAAGAGTTTGCGAGGTTTACTGTTCGCAGAACTACGAGTACCTACTGCAGTTTAAATTTTTAAACACATATTTAAAATGTATACGCATAAAGCTTTTTATAGATATTAAATGAATAAAAAACATTATAATTTATCAAAATAAAAATCTAGAGGTAGTTAACAACAACTTCAGAACGTAGGTACTGTTACCATTTCCTTGCCAACATAATACCAAAATAAATTATGAAAAATTTAGTTTTCTACCTTAATATCGATATTATACGGATTAAGATTGCCCCCACCACAAGGTTTTCCAAATTATTCATTCGAAATGAAATAAAACGGAGAAACATTTTTTTTATTTCATTTATTTTGGTATTATGTTTGTATGGAAATGGTAGCAGTACCCACCCTCTTAAGTAGCTCATTTGCTTATTTAGTGCAGATTAATTTGTCTTTCATACATATTGAGATATTATGTAAATTGATAAATGATCATAACATTATCACCCCAAATGTGGCAAAATTATTGTAATTTAGGTGCAGCTACTTTCACAGGAAGATGAACTATTCGACAACCTCTGTGGCGCGTCGTGAAAAGGCCCGACTGCAATGCAGAAGGTTGCGGGGTTTCTGGTCTGGGTGTTTTCTATGTATCATGTATCATTTACAAAAAAAGTTATAATAGTTGTGTAGTATATCCGTTGTCTAGTACCCATAGTGTGCCATAGTGTACACCTAGTGCTTAATTTGTGGCTAGATTGTGCTGTCGTGCAATATTTATTATTTTTTTGAGTCAAAATTACTATTTAAGATACCTATGCAGTGAATAGATACCTAATGAAAATGATAGATGTATTTGTTTTATAAAATAATATCTAGGTGTATGTATATTTGATATGTGTACCTATTTAATATAAATAAAACAACAGAATAATGTAACACAGTTGCTTACCATAGCTTTGGCTCGTTCGGAGGTCTTTGCTATTTCCAGGTGAGGTTAGTAACGACGTTGCCAGTGAGTGCTATAAATAATAAACCATATTGGACGAGCTAATATAAAGCTAATCAATGTTTCCCTGTCTCTAATACTGCGAGGCGCAAGCAAAACAGAAAGGTATACATATAGCTTGATTTCTACTGATTTGCGTTATACGTCGGTCGGTTTAGTGAGTTGCGGTCGCGGTCGCGGTCGTGCGATATATAGGATGTTGGACTTTATGCAACAGCTGCTTATATAAGTTCTTCTACACGTCCAGGCAAACAACTTTTGTTCTAAGGCTGTTGGAAATTTGAAATAGTGTTTGAACATTTAGATTTTAAAATTTTGAAAATCAGCTGTTTCTGAGAGTTAGAGGTCATTTACCTTTAATTTTGTTTTTAGTTTGGACTACTACAATCTTAACATTAATTGCCTTTATTTTCAAAAACAGGTGTTTGTTAGTGAAAACCTTAAAATGTTCGAAAAAATGTACGAGTTTTTAAAAGTCGTAAAACAAAAGTTTTTCGCCTGGACGCGTAGAACGACTTCTATACTAATATAGCTGACCCGGCAAACGTTGTTTTGCCTTATAAATTATAGATAGTAGCCGATTCTCAGACCTACTGAATACATATACAAAATTTCATAAAAATCGGTCAAGCCGTTTCGGAGGAGTACTGTAACTAACACTGTGACATGTAAATTTTATATATTAGATTATAAAGAGAAAAGATTTGTATTTTTGTGTGAGCGTGTGTGTGTATCTATACGTTTGTTATGAATAAACTCAAAAACTACTGGACCGGTTTCAAAAATTCTTTCACCATTAAGCTACATTCACCCTGAGTAACATAGGCTTTTGATCCCGGTATTCCCAGGGAATCGGGACTTACGCGGGTAAAACCGCGGGACGCAGCTAGTATATTATAAGCATCTTTTCAATAAACTCCAACACCCTAAATATCAGTTTCGATTTCGAACAAAAGTATGTAGAAATCAAGAGATTTAAATCGTTCGACGTGGCAAAACGGACAAGCGAACCAGAAAAGCTCCAATTAGGGTTGCCAGATACAGGCTTATAATTTCCTGGACATTTCTGGTTTTACAAACCGCGACTAATTGAAGTTGTAGAGTCAAAATCTAACTACAAATGTTTGCCGTTGAACGGGCTATACCAAAAATATTACAAAATTACTAGTTATGTATTACTCATTTTAGAACTAAAATATGCAAATTATTTTTATAGACATAAAATCTATAAGTAGATAGGTACTTTTAATTCAGTGCAGTAATTTATTCTACGGACGATAATACTTCAGAGTATTATCGTCCGTAGAATAAATAATACTTCAGTAAATGTTTCATTCAGCCAGGTATATTTGTGTTTCAAGCTATATTTTATACGATTAGAATATTATATTATTCACGTTTGTCCATTGACATCATAATGTATATTTTGAAAATCATAAACAATAGTTGATACTAATACTCGACATTACCAAAAAGATTATAACCACTACGTTATAGGTTGATTTATGATGGAGTGTTGGACGTGGTTGTTAACACTCGGAGACTCTAAAAGATGTCTAGTGAGAAAATTTTGGGTTACTTCTTATGTCTTTCTTTTTTTTTTCAATTACTTTCATCACCCCAAAATACAATATTATACCTACCTACTTTGGGGTCCAAAATCCAAATCTGAGGTTTGCTAAAAATATTTTGTGACGCCACATTGAAAAAAAAAAATTTTGTTACTTTTCCTTTTTTTTGCTTAATTAAAACTCGAAAACTCGGTATTAGTTCTTTAATTTCTGTAAACAGACCATTTACTAATAGCCAATGGTTTTTTAGTTTTAAGCAACAAACCGGAAAAAAGGAAAAAAAATACACATTTTTGCGATTTTTTAAATGTTGCGTCACGAAGTTTTGTCTGCAAACCTTAGATTCGGATTCAGCACCCCAAAATACATATAAATAGAAAAAAAACAGAACTAGGTACCTATCCCAAAACTTTCCTAGCAAAAACACAAATGGACTGGAGTATTAGATAAAAATAAAAATACTATAATCAATCATACCCCTCCCCTCGTGCATTCGCAGTGTGGAATGTGAATGTTCGACACAGTGTTGCCAATTTGAATGAAAAAACTAGTGCTCATGAATTCCGGGACAGTAAAGTGAAATTACTGGACACGGGACAACACGTTAAATTCCGGGACTTTCCCGGAAATCCCGGCAATCTGGCAACCCTAGCTACAATCGTCAATTTGTTCAAATTGTTATAGATTGACATAAAGTTGACAATGAATTACAAATGCTAATTTCACATAGCTGATTCTGTCGCAGGAAATCAACCGCTGAGCATAATACACACACATACCTACTCAGGTAGGCTAACTACAGCTGTTGAAATAATTAGCATAATATATTATTATCTATCAATAATGTATAGGCATTAGACACCTTGTTATTTGTTATAGGTACATACATCCGCTTCATTTAACTAACCACATCAGTCGATTGTGATGCATACTATTAGGTACGTAGTGTTACTTACGTGTTTATGATTGACCAATCGTAAACATAAATTCACATTTAAACAACAATATGTAGGTACCTACCTAATTTATAACATAATATCGATTTATAACTTTGTTTATGTAATTCAATGAGGAACCAATCAGAGAAAGTTCAAACGAAGGTCAGATAAGGTAAAAACTTATCATCGATATTGAGAAAAAGATCTCTGAAATAAGCTGAGTAGCAAAATAAATTAGGTAGCTAAGCGAAGTGTTGGTTGGGGTACGGAGAGAACCTGGGATTGCTAATATGTACAAGTCAGCGTTTTATCATCAAACTTATCTCAATTCTTTTAATAAATGTAGGTTGAACATTATTAAGGTGTGGTGTCCTGAAATGTTAGTCATTATACATTATGCATAAGGATCAGACTTTATTTACATAATTCTAGGACTTATTAGGTTTCTCGTAGGATAAACAACGGCTAATTTAATTACTAATTCAGTACCTACGGCCTATGTATGTGAAAGCTTCACATAAATATTTAAAAGGGGAATGATTACACAGTATTTAGAGTCGACAAATATTTTGTACAGTCACGTGACAAACAAAATAAGCTTATGTTCATCGCCCTTTCCGTTGACAAGGTGAATTGAAATGAGCGTACGTGAGTTCCACATGACCAATCATACATTCAAAGTAGACAAAACCACCGTTGCTTGTCTTCAACGTTCGGCCAGTCAATAAAGGCAATGTGCGTGCATGAATAATGCACTCCAATTGTAGTGACATGACGTTGCATTAATAACAACACTGAGGAAGGACCTATGCGTACTTTTTTTTCGTCTAATATATTGCATAGGTACGTCGTTAAACGAAAATTACAAAAAGGCACGACTGATTTCAGGACACATAATCATACATTGCGTCGCATTTTCTTTGCGCATGCGTCATCTACAGACGCAAAGACCATGCGACGACATCACCTACATACGCAAAGACCATGCGACCACATCACCTAAAGACGCAAAGACCATGAGACGACATCACCTACAGATGCAAAGACCTAAGACGACATCACCTACAGACGCAAAGACCATGCGACGACATCACCTACATACGCAAAGACCATGCGACCACATCACCTAAAGACGCAAAGACCATGAGACGACATCACCTACAGATGCAAAGACCTAGACGACATCACCTACAGACGCAAAGACAATGCGATGACATCACCTACAGATGCAAAGACCTAGACGACATCACCTACAGACGCAAAGACCTAAGACGACATCGCATGGTCTCTATTTCATCGATCCAAGAGTTCGCGCGTTCTATTACGTACGACATTATGAGTTAGTAATTTAACTTATTATAAGTTGTTGAATATTTACGTTTCGAGTCTATTAAAATTAAATAAGATAAATCAGACGTTACAGTTGATGGTTTTATCAAATAGTCTTGCGGTGTTTATTCCATTTAAGATTCGAGGAAGGCGTGAAATATTATGTCACCAAAACAGCGTTGATAAATGATGTTCTAGGTACTTTGGCAATTTTCCACTTTCGCGACATTTCGTCTCATAATTTCTCTTCTAGTCTTAGTAAATAACGGATTTACTTTAAAAAAAAAAACAATTTTACAATCAATTTTTGGTAAAAGTGGTAATGCTTTGTACTTGAATATTTATTCGACAGCTACTAGATCGTCGAGGTTCGATGCGACGCGACGCGAAAATAGTCATTGTGGCTTAGTCTGTCTGTCAATTAGCCGCCATTTAATCGCGTCGGGCAAGAATTAAGCAAATGAATACCTTTCTATTAGGTGTCAAATACAATTCCGCACTACAGAACCTGGATTTCCTTACTGTATTTTAGTATTAGTATTGTATTTTGGAAAGATTTTTGTGTAGAAATATTTTACAATGAGAAATACATCATCAAGTGGCTTGAGCAATAAAAACTTATGAAATATTAAGATTGTTGTGAACAGAGAAGTCAATTTGGTGTAGGTACTGGTATTCTCAGTGGTACCGGTGTCATTCTCAACAAGTATAAATCAGCCCTTTAATTTATCCCACATGACTACAACTATCTCAACCTTAAGACAAATTCAAAACGCAACTTCCGACTTTCAAAAAAGTTGGTTATCTTTTTCAGTGGCACTGTGTGTAGGTGAGGTTATATTGTCCTTTTTTAAAGTCGGTTTTTAAACTTATTTCATTATTCTTTTTTTGAATATAGAGCAACCTGTAATTACCTTCAAAATAATGGTTTCAGTAGTAGGTAACTAACTAAATTGAAGTTACTTAACATTTAAGTTGGGTAGGTACATGTCCCTGACGCCTTATTTAAGAAGATATTTCTGTTCTAAATACTAATTTCGTAGGAATTCAGCATGGACCTCGGGAGAAATGAATTTTCTTCTTTGCAAATACAAAAGTATTTCTTTAACCTGTTACTAGGGTTCAATTAGTAGCACAGAATCAAATTGACAGTCTTTTTTTAAAAGCGCATGATCATTAGATTAGATTAATAAAGACTTTATTGTATCAAAATTTACAAAAGACATGACAAAAAAAAACAAACATTTACATCCAATTATAATAAAGGTACAATGGGCGGCCTTATCGCCTTACATGGTATGTATGACTTAGCTAAGTGACATGCATGCAATTAAGTGACATGCGTGCAATTATAATAAATTTAATTATAATTATATTTATAATTAAATTTATTAATTATAAATAAATAAATAGATAAATAAAAGCGATTTTTCGGTTTTTTGACGGTGTCGATTCCTAAGACAATTCACTAAGCCAATCCTTGTTGACCATTCACAGGCTGACCATTTTCCGAGCCATTGGCTTGAAGCCAGAAAGCAGATGCAAAATGGCTGCGATTCTGACAGACGGACCTGTCAGTCTGTCAGAATCAGCCGTTTTATTCAGTAATCCAGTAAAACATAGATCCAAGTATATGAAAAATATTATAGTGGGTTGATGGCTGGATTGCTAAATGGCTAGGAGGAGCAAGATGAAGTTTAAGAAAGCCTTCTGTCGCTACCCGAATATCTCGATTCTTTGTCTGCCTCCTAGTAATCTATACTAATATTATAAAGAGGTAACGTTGTTTACATGTTTGTATGTATATTGGAGGTAATCTCTGAAACTACTGGACCGATTTCAATACTCCTTTCACCAATAGAAAGCTACGTTATATAGGAGTAACATAATATAGGATTTATGATCCCGATATTCTTACAGGATCGGGTCTTACGCGGGTGAAACCGCGGAATGCAGCTAGTATTCATATAAAATTGCATTAAGGTTGACATAACTATGTCACATTACAGTTAAAATATTGCTATTTCACTATATGCACGAAAGTTATACTACGACTATTCCCCTTTTACGAATAAAAAGCTTCGTCTATGTACATGTGTGTATGTTTTATGGTTTCGTACCCAAAGGGTAAAAACGGGACTCTTTTACTAAGACTCCACTGTCAGTCTGTCTGTCACCCGGCAGTATTTTATGTGTTTACTGGATTAACTAAGAATGGCTGGAAAATAGCATCTAACGAAAGGTCCGAAGAGCTTTTTGTATTGGCTTAAAACGGATTGAACGGGAAATCGACACCGTCTAAAACTAAATGGTCTTTTAGCTCATAACAAACACAAAGTAGATGAAGTACGAAGAAAGGGATTGTGCTTTTCCAATTTAAATTTTATATGAAAATCCAGTTATTTTGTCCTCAATCCGGATTTGTGGTCACGTCATTTGTCAACTCACTTCGTACCAAAATTCAATACGACAGCAGAATGTGACCTGCGTTTGTTTATTCATGAACACGGTATCGACTCCTTACTTGTGTGTGTTTTCGTTTATAGCATTTTCACACGAAGTGGGTGTGCTGATAGAGTACCTGTTAATCTGATATACGCACGTCGCGTAGCGTCGCGCGTCGTCGCAGTGTCACGCTTTTTTTTAAATAAATAAATAGAGTACCTACCTATGTAATTAGTTTCAACAATTTATGGGTTACCCCAAATAACTCCATTCTATTGTTTCGAAAAGATACAAAAGAAAGAAAAAATCATCTTCTTCTCCAATGAATTATTTAAGTAGAAACAGAATTTGCTTCCTTCTTCAAGAGTAGGTGCGTTTTAAAAACTTCAATGATACTGTTTGACTGTCCAACACATACCTACTTACACTGAGAAGTTTTCGGCAAAAAGTGCATGTGTTATTTAAGTATTAAAAACAATAAAACTCAGGTTGTTAATAATAATTTTGAAAGAATACTTGTAGAAAAATGGAATAGATTATTAGGGTTCCGTAGCCAAAAGGCAAAAAAAAAACGGAACCCTTATAGATTCGTCATGTCTGTCTGTCCCTTCGTCTGTCTGTCCGTCCGTATGTCACAGCCACTTTTTCCGAAACTTTATAGTTTATAGTTCTTATACTTACTAGTTATATTATACAGGGTGTCCAGAGACCAGTGGATGTCCCGGCACGGGCGGCTGGCGAGGAAGGGTTGACCGCCCAGAAAACGTTTTTTTTTTCTATCTCAAACGGTTCGAGCTGTACGTCACTTTTAGTAAAAATTGAAAAATGTCTACTTTTTTGCACGTTTCGGGGTATCACGTCCACAGATTAAGCGATGGCATTGTTTTTTTTTTCGCCATGTGTTCACTAATATTGATGTTTGAAAATCACCTTAATTTTTTTTTTAATACTATAGTTAGTAACTTACAGGATGTCCCCAAAGATAGATTTAGTTTTATAAACTTTACTTTCTGCTAAGTTTGAGCATCTGTGGTGTAAAAAAAATGTATGAAACCTGTCTGGCCGACTATTGAAAAAAAATGCCTATTTCATAAGGATTCTAAAACAGTATTATACTAATAACTTTTTGTCATAAGTTACTAAGCTAGTGCTATGAATGCATCGAAGGTACTATCTTACATGAAAAAGTTGAAACAAGTATTGTACAAAAAAGGACACTTATTAAGATTTAATATGTCATAATGTTACAGAGCAAATGCTCAAATTGTCCTCCTCTTGCCATTACACAGGCCCATAACCTTTTTATAAACGATCTCTTAAGGACACGATTATAATTTTTTGTCCTATTTGTTGTGCCGCTTCGTGGACGCGTAGACGCAGGTCTTCAATTGTGGTTATGTTTTTTTTGTATATCTGTTCTTTTAAACACCCCCAGTAAAAAAAATCAAGCGGATTCAGATCAGGCGAACGTGGAGGCCACAATATTGGACCTAATTGGCCAATCCATCTTCTTGGATAACTTTCATTTAAATAGTTTCTCACTCGCACGGCATAATGTGCAGGACAGCCGACATTTTGAAGCCACATACTTCGCCGGATCGAAAATGGCACCTCTTCGAGTAGTCCCGGGAGTTCATTTTGGAGAAAGTGTAAATTGTTGGCCCTGTTTAGGTTGCCTTGCTATTCGAAAGGGACAATAATTTGGCCATTTAAAATAATGGTCCAATAGTTAATTTTAAATTGGTACTGTGATCGGTCTTCCCTGGCTAATCTTGGGTTGGTTAGCTGCCAGCTGTGCAAATTGTACAAGTTTAGGTAGCCATCTCTTTTGCACGTTGACTCATCGCACATTATGCCGTGCGAGTGAGAAACTATTTAAATGAAAGTTATCCAAGAAGATGGATTGGCCGATTAGTTCCAATATTGTGGCCTCCACGTTCGCCTGATCTGAATCCACTTGATTTTTTTTACTGGGGTGTTTAAAAGAACAAGTATACAAAAAAAAAACATAACCACAATTGAAGACCTGCATCTACGCGTCCACGAAGCGGCACAACAAATAGGAGAAACAAATTATAATCGTGTCCTTAAGAGATCGTTTATAAAAAGGTTAAGGGCCTGTGTAATGGCAAGAGGAGGACAATTTGAGCATTTGCTGTAACATTATGACATATTAAATCTTAATAAGTGTCCTTTTTTGTACAATACTTGTTTCAACTTTTTCATGTAAGATAGTACCTTCGATGCATTCATAGCACTAGCTTAGTAACTTATGACAAAAAGTTATTAGTATAATACTGTTTTAGAATCCTTATGAAATAGGCAATTTTTTTCAATAGTCGGCCAGACAGGTTTCATACATTTTTTTTATACCACAGATGCTCAAACTTAGCAGAAAGTAAAGTTTATAAAACTAAATCTATCTTTGGGGACATCCTGTAAGTTACTAACTATAGTATTAAAAAAAAATTAAGGTGATTTTCAAACATCAATATTAGTGAACACATGGCGAAAAAAAAACAATGCTATCGCTTAATCTGTGGACGTGATACCCCGAAACGTGCAAAAAAGTAGACATTTTTCAATTTTTACTAAAAGTGACGTACAGCTCGAACCGTTTGAGATAGAAAAAAAAAACGTATTCTGGGCGGTCAACCCTTCCCCGCCAGCCGCCCGTGCCGGGACATCCACTTGTCTCTGGACACCTTGTATATATTATATTATAATGCGGTTCACCGAATACATTTACTTACTAAGTTTCAACATTATAGTTCATAAGAACTATAATGCCGTGCGAGTGAGAAACTATTTAAATGAAAGTTATCCAAGAAGATGGATTGGCCGATTAGTTCCAATATTGTGGCCTCCACGTTCGCCTGATCTGAATCCACTTGATTTTTTTTACTGGGGGTGTTTAAAAGAACAAGTATACAAAAAAAAAACATAACCACAATTGAAGACCTGCATCTACGCGTCCACGAAGCGGCACAACAAATAGGAGAAACAAATTATAATCGTGTCCTTAAGAGATCGTTTATAAAAAGGTTAAGGGCCTGTGTAATGGCAAGAGGAGGACAATTTGAGCATTTGCTGTAACATTATGACATATTAAATCTTAATAAGTGTCCTTTTTTGTACAATACTTGTTTCAACTTTTTCATGTAAGATAGTACCTTCGATGCATTCATAGCACTAGCTTAGTAACTTATGACAAAAAGTTATTAGTATAATACTGTTTTAGAATCCTTATGAAATAGGCAATTTTTTTCAATAGTCGGCCAGACAGGTTTCATACATTTTTTTTATACCACAGATGCTCAAACTTAGCAGAAAGTAAAGTTTATAAAACTAAATCTATCTTTGGGGACATCCTGTAAGTTACTAACTATAGTATTAAAAAAAAATTAAGGTGATTTTCAAACATCAATATTAGTGAACACATGGCGAAAAAAAAACAATGCTATCGCTTAATCTGTGGACGTGATACCCCGAAACGTGCAAAAAAGTAGACATTTTTCAATTTTTACTAAAAGTGACGTACAGCTCGAACCGTTTGAGATAGAAAAAAAAAACGTATTCTGGGCGGTCAACCCTTCCCCGCCAGCCGCCCGTGCCGGGACATCCACTTGTCTCTGGACACCTTGTATATATTATATTATAATGCGGTTCACCGAATACATTTACTTACTAAGTTTCAACATTATAGTTCATAAGAACTATAATGCCGTGCGAGTGAGAAACTATTTAAATGAAAGTTATCCAAGAAGATGGATTGGCCGATTAGTTCCAATATTGTGGCCTCCACGTTCGCCTGATCTGAATCCACTTGATTTTTTTTACTGGGGGTGTTTAAAAGAACAAGTATACAAAAAAAAAACATAACCACAATTGAAGACCTGCATCTACGCGTCCACGAAGCGGCACAACAAATAGGAGAAACAAATTATAATCGTGTCCTTAAGAGATCGTTTATAAAAAGGTTAAGGGCCTGTGTAATGGCAAGAGGAGGACAATTTGAGCATTTGCTGTAACATTATGACATATTAAATCTTAATAAGTGTCCTTTTTTGTACAATACTTGTTTCAACTTTTTCATGTAAGATAGTACCTTCGATGCATTCATAGCACTAGCTTAGTAACTTATGACAAAAAGTTATTAGTATAATACTGTTTTAGAATCCTTATGAAATAGGCAATTTTTTTCAATAGTCGGCCAGACAGGTTTCATACATTTTTTTTATACCACAGATGCTCAAACTTAGCAGAAAGTAAAGTTTATAAAACTAAATCTATCTTTGGGGACATCCTGTAAGTTACTAACTATAGTATTAAAAAAAAATTAAGGTGATTTTCAAACATCAATATTAGTGAACACATGGCGAAAAAAAAACAATGCTATCGCTTAATCTGTGGACGTGATACCCCGAAACGTGCAAAAAAGTAGACATTTTTCAATTTTTACTAAAAGTGACGTACAGCTCGAACCGTTTGAGATAGAAAAAAAAAACGTATTCTGGGCGGTCAACCCTTCCCCGCCAGCCGCCCGTGCCGGGACATCCACTTGTCTCTGGACACCTTGTATATATTATATTATAATGCGGTTCACCGAATACATTTACTTACTAAGTTTCAACATTATAGTTCATAAGAACTATAATGTTGAAACTTAGTAAGTAAATGTATTCGGTGAACCGCATTAAGATTTTCACACAAAAATAGAAAAAAAAAAAAAATTTTTGGGGATCCCCAAAAACTTAGAACTGAAACAATTTTTTTTATTTTCATCAATCCCGCGCGTGTGGGGTATCTATGGATAGGTCTTCAAAATGATAGTAAAGTTTCTAATATTACTTTTTTCTAAACTGAATAGTTGTCCTATTTGTGTGTGAGATATAAGTGGCAAAATGTGTGTCCCCTCCCTGTAACTTCTAAAATAAGATAATGATAAAAGTAAAAAAAATATATTATGATGTACTTTACCATGCAAACTTCCATCGAAAATTCGTTTGAACGTTAATACGTCATAAACGGTAAACCGCAATTTACCTTTCATTCAATTCAAAAAGGCACGGAACCCTTCATGCGCGAGTCGCACTCGCACTTGGCCGGTTTTTTTTAAATATTTGTTTCGTTTAATGGGAATTCGTCATGAATAACTTTGGTAACCTACACCTAATTAGATATTCCCTTCATGGATACATAGTCCCGGCTCTTAACTATTGTCGTGACTGATGGATGATAAAATTATAATAAAAATGGGTTTAGTGGTTATTTATTATCACTACGTAGTACAAAACAAAGTCGCTTCTCGTTGTCTGTCAGTCCCTGATCTTTAAAACTACTAAATTAACTTTTTAAACTAACACGATTGGAACTCATAATTAATATTTCCCGAGTCTTAATCGCGTGATTTTTAACTTTTTAATTTTCTTACTTTGACGTTTCGACCATGTTACAACGTTCTTGGTCGCGAGGGGACACTCGACAGGACTGATTTAGTAGTAAAATATTATGACTACTAAATCAGTCCTTAATTCCTGAAACTGAAATTTTTTAGAGTACCTACCCATTTGCAATATATTACAATTTACATACATACTTTTCATTCATTAACCAGCTCGGTGAAGGTCGTTGTATGGTGGGATCTTAGACAAAACCTATTCAACCTATCCATTTAACTACTTTAATAATAACCCATGTTATTATTAGCGCTGTAGTGCCTGGGACATTGTTAGGAGAAGTAGGCTTGTCATTATTAAGATAAGTTAATTATTGTCTTTTTTAAAAGTTAAAGTAAATAATTGTCGAATTTGTATTTTAGAAGATTTCAACTGCAGTTTATTGTATCCTCATTAGCTGCCTACAAACGTAGACGGATTTATCTGGAGGGCACCTGGTATGGGTTGAGTATGCGGAGCTAAGCCAAACTTCCTTGGTTTAGTCTGCGGTCGTATTAATAGTGTAAGTAGGTACCGGTAGGTAGTACTCATAGTTATCTGTACCCCTACAATGAATTGATACTTAAATACGTGCACTGTAACGTTAACAGTTTGACCTTGTGCACAGGGCGCCCGCTCCGACTGTTGCCTGCCGCACCGGTCGCGATTTGGCGGCCGCGCAAACGCGTTTGCGTTGCGGACATACCGAAACTGTTAACGTTACAGTTCCCGTATTTACGTACCAACTCATGGTAGGGGTACATAATTTGTACACATTAAACATAACGTAGATTTTTAGAGTGGCCTATAGTCTGATAGTTGGCGAGTTTTCGTCTGTTGTTTATGTATGTTTGGCAGACACCCGCCCCATGTCCAACACAATCCCGTTATTACAGTAGTCCAAGTAGTTTCACAAATATATTTCTCAAAAGTTCTAAAGTAGACAGCGATAATCGCCGCTTTGGCATCCACATAATACTTTTCGATTAAAATTATTGTTTTTGTATATAGCCTCTACGTGTTGGGTTAGGACTACGCGAGTCGTTCAAAGTTTCGGAGTTCAAAATTTTTGTGGTACTGGACGTATAATATATACTGAATTATTAGGTACCTTTCTTAAACCTATCATTTTAGACCGAGCGATAATAGTTTAAATTAAAATTCATATTTTTATGTTTTCTCTATAAGTAGCTGATCTGACAGACGTTGTTCTGCCTTTAAAAAAACCTACAACCTTCTACCCTACCCTACCTACTACTACTTAACGACTCTACCCTACTACTACCCTACGCTACTACAACCTACCCTTTTACTACCCTACCCCACTACTACCCCATCCTACTATTACCCTAGCCTACTATTAACCTACCCTTCTATTACCCAACACTACTATTACCCTACCCTACTACTACCCTACCCTACTAAATAAAAAAAAGGATTTATTTATATCAAAATACAATTAGGTACATTAAGGATTAAATAGTTAAAATAAAAAAAAGAAAATACAATTAAAAGATACAATTAAACTTATCACAATTAAACAAACTAAACAAATAAAAAATACACTTAACCTAAAATAAACTTTGTAATAGGTACCTACCTATCTATCTCCATACCAACATTCAACAAAACTGTTCAACAAAAAAAAAAGAATTAGCGTAATCGGTTCAGCTTTTCTCGAGATTTGCGCTTAGCAACACATCAGCGATTCATATTTATATTATAGAAGATTAATTAAGTATGAATAAAATGATTATGGATAATATCCATATAATTATCTTTTCCTTGAAAGTCAAGTTATTTGCAATTAGAAACTGTCCTAACAACACACGTTTGTATAAATCCTCATATTTTCCAAGAATTTAACTTGAATTCAGAAATGGAATTAGCTACCTGCTAGAAAATGGTGTGCATTTGTGCTTTCGCGTGAATTACCTACTAGGTTAACTTTGATCTGTGGTCAAAGTTTACCTAGTAGGTAGAAATACTATGCTTGGTTTTTTGATTGGACTATGATTCGACACATCTTCCTGAAGAAAAAATGACAAATACAAAGAACTAAAACGTCAGATCGTAGTCTGAAATTAAAAAACAAAATATGGTAATCGTTTTTATATAATATATAACTAACATGGTGTTACGTAGCATATATTTTGACACTATTGTTTTAAAATTGTGTCACTCGCTAGCACAGATTTTTCACTCTGAAAATGCACGGGCTCCATTAGGATTTGTACTCTCTAAATGGATGGTGTTTTGCAATCTTGTCAATGTGATTTTAGTCTTGCTTGACTAACGAACTGTCAAAAAATGTTATAGTAAAATAAATTGGTTTTACGAAAACAAACATAAAGCCATACGCACATTGATAAAGTTGTGGCAGATAGAGACGAAGATTGCAATAAGTATTGTCTTTCCAAAATAAGGGACATAATTCTATCAATTTATTTATTTGCATTTTCAAAGAGAAACATTTCTTCTAGTTTTGTAATAGAATGCTAAGAGGAAAAAAATATTAAGTAATAAGAATTGTTGTACAGTTATTTGTAAACTAGTGAACCGTGTAAATTAAGAAATCAATGGATATCAGTCCAATTTCAACAACTTTAGGGAGCGTTTTCTTGCAACCAACTGAATTTTTAAACTAGTTGAGTGCACAATCCCAAGTTTGTTCGATTTTAAAAGATCAAGATTGTAGTTCTTATCTGCCACAGTCGACCAACCTCGAACCGACTCAGCTTTACCCTCTCTCTTGATTAATCGAGATTAAACTTTGAAAAGTTTTTTACTCGACACAAACCCGCAATTTTTCCTCGGATAACGTGTAGCTCTATGTTGTAGATAACGTTTAATCAGTATACTTTTGTAAAAGTCCCTTTTCGAGTTGAAGCTTGGTCTATATGCGTTTATCTCGAGACTCGAGAAAAGTTGCCGGTATTTAATTGGTGTGGTTTCCTATTTAATTCTCTTACAGAGTTGAAATACGATGCAAAATGCTAACTAAAGTTATACGTACAAACAATCCGCAATTACATTTTAAATAGGTATACCCATTGTTTTGTATTTCTTCTTGAAAATTTTAGAGCTTTTATTTTACTACTTTTGTTTGAATGAAATAAGGAAGTGTCATGTAATTTGAACCGACTTCCCAAAAACCAAAGAAAAAGGGCTATTTAAGGGGTTTTTTAATATAACATAAATTAGGAATTCTTCTTCTTTCTAAATAGAATGATACATAGATAAGATACCTATATACAATGTAATTAGTAACCATGTATTTTTTTCTTTTCTTTTTAATATGATTAAGACACACATTTTAATGTTTTTATTTTAAATTTAATTTATTACCAAATGTAGTGTAGACATCTAACTTAAGTTATCAAAAAATGATTAGTATTTGTTTTTTCATTTGTTGAAATTAGTACTTAATAATAAATTAGTAATTAATTATTTTAATCTAAATCTTTTGATTTGTTATATTTTTTGTACATGGTCTAAGCGATCGTTTATATTTAAAATTACGAAATTTGATTTAGACACCTAGTTATAGAGATAAGAATGCTAAAATATGATTCATATTCATACGAAGTTATAATTTGATGGTAGTTGTTGTCCAGGAAAGAGTAATGCAGGGAGTCGGTCGGCAGGGCTTTAAGCGTGGGGTGCTGCGGGACGGAGGGGTCCCGCCACCCCATCCGGCGAGGCTTGCAGTTGGCCGCGCCGAGAGAACCCCTACCAGTCAGTTGGGGACTAACTGCGGCGGCTCCGGCACGCTCGCGCGGCTTTCCTACACACTGAGCTTGCCATGTTCTCGGTGAAAGTTTATGCGGACTTTAAATAGAAAAACAGTGCAAATATGGGGAAGATGATCTGGCCCAGGCTACGACGGCGCTCTTCAAGGTTTGTAAAATTTTTGACAAAACTTTGTTCATCGTCTTGTTTTTCTGTATTATTATGTTACTTTTAGTTGTGTTTCCGGAGGGTTTTCTACGGGTTTTATCGTGCTGTTTGCGAATTATTTTATGGCAAATAATGCGATTGTTTTCTTATCTGTGTAACATTTAAGAAAATTAGGAAAAACATAGGTAAGGTTTACTTGGTAAGTTTAGTAGGAGGAAGATTAAATGAAAAGTTAGGAAGTTAAGATTTTATCTTTATATAAACCCTTATTTTTTTTTAAAAGAGTGGTGTTAATTTTTAATTAATATAAGTATGTACCTACCTACCTATTTAAAATGGCATTGTCTTTTCATTTTGAATCGGTATCTATTGTTTTTCTTATTTGTAATTTAATGTGGGAAACGTTGATTTTTAAACGATAAAATGCTGAAATAGTGAATCTAATTTTATTTATTTTAATTTTAAAATAAATTTAGCCTTTTTTATATTTCTTTACCTTTTGACCAATTTTAATAAAGAGATTCTCAATATATTAACTAAACATCTATTAACATTGAGAATCTCGTTATCATTTCCCGAAACCCATGGGATTTCAGTTGGTTCCCATTCAATCGGGTTCCGTGGTTTAAATTAATTTAATTAGGTATTTAAAATATGTAGCAAAACGTAATTTAATAAAATTAATTACTACGTTAAAAAAAAATCGTAAAATAAAAATAGTTAAGCAGTTTTATTCAGGCAGTGCTTGATTGCCAAGTCGAAATCAAAATCGAAACCGTGGGCATCCTCCCTGATCTCTATCCTCACTCCCGTTCCCGTCCCCATCCTTATCGCTATCGCTATCCCAGTAACCCAATAATCAATCAAACGCGTCAAATCAATTACAAAAAAAATTTTAAAAAAAGCGTTTCGGGTACGGAAGGAGACTGTTCTAGGCGAACTACTTTTGTTTTAATTTTTTTTTTAGTTTTATTTCAAAAATCTACACAAAAGTTGAACGTCGAGACTTTTAAGACAACCTACACGTCTAGACAGTGTTATCTTACCTTCCACGAAACAAGTTGTACTTATTCTATGTCTTACCTTCCATTGTGTCTAATCTCCGCCGGCCTCTGTAGCGCGGCGGACAAGTACCCAGCTACAACGCAGACGATTGCGAGTTGATACCCGCCGGGAACAAGTAGGTGCTGATCATAAATGCTTGTTTTTGGTTCTGGTTTTCTATCATATATCATACGACCTCTGTGGCGCGTCGTGCGAGAGCGCGACTGCAATGCAGGAGGATGCGGGTTCGATTCCCGCCGGGTGCAAGTATTTATGCTTAAAAATAAATATTTGTGTCTGGTCTGGGTGTCCTTCTATGTATAATATGTATGTATTTACAAAAGAAAAATAAATATACCTAAGTAATCCCGGGATCTCGCAAAAGTTCGATATTATAATCCCGGGATTGAGTGATCCGATATCGAGATTTGAGCAATTTACTATTTGGGTATAAATTAAGGTTTTTAGCTATATTTTTCCTCATGGAATGATTGAATGGAACTATTAAAATTAAACCCAAATTAGTCTACTCCTGAGGAAGAGATCGGTAAAGATTTAGAAGCGTAGGGAATTGGTAAAATGTTTAAAACAATAAAAGTAACGTGATTTATTGCAATTTTTAAGACAAGTATTTTTTATACAAGCTCGCATGCAAAAATTTTCTGCTAACATCATTTTAGTGGTGCGCCTAGAAATTGGCGCGAAAGTTTAGACACTTTCGGGTTTAGGCTATTTGTCCGCCAAATTTCCAAAATGATGGGGTGGACGGCCCTCGGGGTAACTTATTTACGTAATGAAACCACTAGAGTCTTAAATATATTAAATATTTTATATTTAACACATTTTTATTGTATTAAATTCGCTTTTTTAACGATATCTAAAATCCCAGTATCAATCCCGGGATCCCGGGATTGAGCTCTTAATATCGATATCGCCCCGGGATTGAAAACCTTCCGATATTGCATGCCCTAATTATATCCGTTGTCTAGTCACCGTAACACAAGCTTAGTCGCTTACTACGGGGCTAGATGGCGCTGTGTGTTGTTAACAGAATTTATTTATTTATTTATATCATAAGTGAGTATTTGTTTTAAATTCTCGTGTTTTTTTTTGTAAAAATTATAAAACTATTTAGTTAAAATAAAAAGTATCCCATTTTACTCTTGTAAATAATGTAAGTATCTATCAGAGGAGGATGATCAAAACATAAAAAGAAATAAATTATGAAAAACTGCAAGTACTAATAAAAATCGAAGATTTTATTTTTATTTACCAACATTTGAAATAAAATGGTAATTTAGTAAAAAAAAATAGGGGTATTTAAACCCGTAACCTCCCGTTCTTTAATCGGATGCGCTTACCAACTGATTTTTTGAAGTAAATTGGGAGTTAAAAATTATGGATCAAAGGTAATTTTATTCTATTATAATAAAACCTTTTTATTTCGGAAGAAAAATGCCGAGGATTGCACGACGAAAAAAGGAAAACATTAATCGAAAAAGATACTTAATTTGAATCAAACGGATAAATTCAGAATCACGTATTTTATATGACCAAGTAAATGTTTTTGTAATGACTGACACGTACCTATCTACTATGATGGAGACGAATATATTAAGTAAGTACTAAGTACGAACTAGATGGATCATGTGTTGTCGTTCGCTTTCAATATTAACTGAAATAACTGAACATATTATAGTTCCACCCTAGGGCGTTAGCCCTTGTTAGTATCTATTTAGAACTTCCAAAAGTGATTGATCATTTTAATTGCACCTTTCGTCCTAAATTTATGGTATACTAGCTGCGTCCCGCGGTTTCACTCGCGTAAGTCCCGTCCCCGTGGGAATATCGGGATCAAAAGTAGCCTATGTTACTCAGAGGAATGTAGCTTTCTAATGGTGAAACAATTTTTGAAATCGGTCCTGTAGTTTTTGAGTTTATTCACAACAAACATACAGACGCACACACACACAAATATACAAATCTTTTCTCTTTATAATATTAGTATAGATGAACATATTTAAGACATAAGCGACTTTAAAGAAAGCGGGATAATATCGCGTAGTGTAATAAATAATTCCCAATACTATAATGATAAAAATACGATAAAGTGTTAATTTTTCAAACTCTAGTAAAAAAAATATCCAAGGAAATGTAACACCAACTAATAAAAATAAAATGTATTTTTTTTAAATAAATCTAATAGGTACCTAATTGTAGGTTATTAAATTTCATAGTGAAGTTTAAAAAAAACACAAATAAATTAAATGATTGAAAATTAAGACATTTTTCAGTTTTAATCGCGTGGTGTTTAATACTTTTAGCATTGTTTCAACGCTCAACGTTTCGAGATCTTTACAGGAGCTTCAGGATTGACTTGAAAATGAACTTGACTGAAGACCAATGACTTGAAATGTCTTTAATTTCAATACAACATCGCGAAAACAGAAAAAAAAACTAAATGGAATTATTCCAAATAGTACGCATTTTTCATTGCTAGCATATTAATGCTAGCAATGAAAAATGCGTACTATTTGAATTTTGGCGTTAATACGCTTTAGACAATAGTTTTCACTGGACAAAACATCAAATGATTGTGTTGTAAATTTTAAATAGGAACGTGGTGCGTGTAGGTATTTAAAATATCCTATCAATTCACACCACTCTGTCGGCGAGCCGGAAATTGAAATATGGTTTCCGGCTTTATTGTTATATCTTCATTTACAAAATCAGCTAATTTTGGTGTCATGAGATTTACACCTGGAAATTAAAGACCAATCTATCTCCAGTCTCAAAAAATATGTACAAGTTATCAATATTTGACGATTATACGAGTATAACAGGTTTTTTAAGACAAAACTGACACAGTAATTCATCGATAGAGTGGTTATTTATTATATTAATTTCGGACGTTAGTAAAGCCTAGTCAATATTAAAAAAAATAGTAAACTAATTTTTTAGGTTTTAAAGTGACTTCCGTGTTCGGCTTTAGTTATGTTATTATATCAGCTAGTCTTTGTACAGATTAATTAAACTGAAATAAATTTATTATCCGAATCACAGGTCCCAGCTTTTGTAGTTTATCGTGAATGTTTATTGTTCATTATGCAAACCACGATATTGCAGCTCGTGATATTAAAGCACAGCTGCATCGCAATTATGATCACGTATTAAGGTAAACCAGCTAAATAAATCTCACTCACAATGACGGGAATAGAAACTAAAAGTATAAGAATTTTCAATATACCTACATGAATCCCTGCTGCATGAAGTGCGGTATGCAATATTGCTTGCAATTCACGCTGCACAATGTTTAAATATATTTGACTCGCTACACTACGACCTTTGATATCGTATATAACAAAATGTAAATTAATATAGGCAACAAAACAAAGTAAGAAAGCCCTCACATTTTATATCGTTAAGTTCCTTCGGCACATTTCACACAATAATCTCGGCGTCTAACTGGCAACTTGTTATATTGAATGGAGTAATAACAAGTCGTTATTTGCTCGATTTTCGTATATGTAATACGTCTCCCGAATATAAAAGGATGAGATCTATAGTCCGTAGATAGTAATAGGTGAGTATCACCTATTTCTGTTATTATTTATATTTAAAGTCATACATAATACAGTACCTGAAGGTTTATTTTGAGTAAATCAACAAACTAGAGAAACGTATAGTTAGGTACACCTACCTATTTTGCAATATATTCACGTTATATTATTATGCCATATCAGCGTTTTAAGCGCAAATAGCTCTGCGGATATAATATTATTCACGTGTTATACACTTACTCGTACTAATATTATAGTAATGGCAACATAGCTGAATGTTTCCCTACTGTTTAGGAATCAGTCGAAGTTAAGACTTGATTTGCAAACTGCAAACTAGTTTAACTTGGAAATCCGTTTCAAAGCTGAAAATGTCAAGAATCCTACCTATGTGTGTTTGCAAAATTATCTAAATACCTACAACTTAAATACATAACCCTCCTATTTTTATATAAGGGACATAATAGAAAAGTCTATGTGAAAAGTGTAATCTCCGGAACTACTGCTTCTAATTTGATTTAAACATACCTAAATTATTTTTATTCCGATTATTCCCATGGGGTTCATGACTCAACGTGATTTCACGAGTGAAACCTTGAAACACTATTAGTCTGAATATAAAACAATAGGTCGAGGAATTTGAAGTTAAACCCCTCAAGAGTATTGACTTCTCTAGAAGGCTTACAATGAAACTTTTAATTGTATTATATGTTCAAATTCAATCTGAAACCACCATTGAATTTTTTGAATAGGATGGGATTATTATTATGAATAGAATTAATTTATGAAAGCATTTAACGCGTAGTTAGAAAGATTTGTAACATAACTAATTATAATAAAAAAGTCAGTACACAAATTCATTCTGAAACATTGTAGTTAGGTATATTAATAGACGATTGTCAAAACCTAGCTGCGATATCTGGCCCGCCTGTGCAAAGCTACGGTCTAAATTGATTTCTGATAGAAAAGCTGACGAAGGCGTGTGATACCTAGGCTAATTTGAAGGGTGATTGGTAGCTTAGAACGTGCAAAACTCTGTAACGTGTATTCTCTGCTTACACAAAGGGGGTAGGTAGGTGTTCAAATAACGCGTACGAAGTCACGGGCATGGTCAGTACGGATGGTAGTCTGTTTCGTCTCCGAAAATAGTTTGTCCGAATATCAAAATCCATAACGCGTTTACTATAATCATCATAATCCATAATGTTCGAATGTACGAAATTTAATAATACCTAATTATCAATAATTCTAATGATTAGGTGTCATAATATCGGGTGCTATAATAATTAAATGTCCTAAATTTTCTTGCTATAAATTCACATGTCCTAAGTGTTACAATAGTATAATGTTCGTTACTACGAATGGAGGTTTATCATAATATTGTTAGTCCGAATTATAGGTTAGAATAATAGTGTTTGTCCGAATGATGGTTTATAATAACATTGTTTGGGTAGTCTTTTTCGTCTCCGAAAATCGTTTGTCCGAATATCAAAACGGTTGTATCAAAATAGAGGTATCCATAACCATTAAAGTCATACATAAATGATAATAAATTGATTGATACTGACGTTGCTGTATCGTTTTTAATAATCAATGAAGAGTGAAAGTTTTAAAGATCTACCTACATTCACTTAATCTTGTCATATTAACGCGTGATTTACTGAAACTACGAGTACGCACGCAGAAAACTAACAGAGCACCCCGACTAGGATAGGTTAGGTTTATGTTAGAACATGATTACGCCTAATATTATAAATAAATAAGGTGAGATGTATAAAAAATAAAAATCTTTATGCCATAGGGTGAGATGCCAATAAATGTTATGATTAGTAATCGTTATATTCTAAAAACATTAATGCAAGAACATTTTATGCTGATAAATCATTATTTATAGAATAGCATTATGCATTATTTATAGAATAGCATTATGCATTTCAAATATTATGAATTGTAATATTTATAGCAAAAGATGTTAGGACCTTTTATATTTATAGAATTTGTACTTACGGACTTACAACGGTTACAGAACAGAATTTTATGTCTTTTAAATATTATGGATTGTGACAACAAATTTTAGGATAAATAATATTTAGGGATTTCGATTTTAGGGCAAGTGATATTATGAGACATTTAGTTAGGGCTAATTATGATTCGGGTAAGTGATGATTAGGTCACAAAACGTTATGAGATGTAAAATTATGGATATAAATTTTATGAGACAAAATAGAGAACCAGTACGGATAGATAGTTTAGCCTATAACTTATATAGCTTAAAGTTCTATTACTATGGTATTATTCTATGTAAACTCTTTGCTAATAACTTATTCTCTGGCACGGCGGCCAACGCTTGCAGACAGACAAAATTTGACTGCCACGTGAGATAGGTACATACTTTTTACACTGTTAGGTGTGTACCTAACGGTGTAAAAACTTCGAAGTACGAAATTCCGCAGTTTGCGAGACCAAATGTGTAACAGTGCGATGTACGTTAGTTCGAAAGTATAATGTCGCGCTGTTTATGAGATCTAAAGTATGCAAGTGCGATGTACGTCAGTTCGAAAGTGCACTGTAGCGAAGTACGAAATTGCGATGTATAATATGAGATTTAAATACAGACAGACAGACTTTGATAATAATAATAATAGACAGTCGTTTTTTTCCAGTAACTAATGTCATTGGACTTTTTATTATTCATATAAAGGAATCCGTCTTTCCACAAAAGTAGATTTTTCTTATGTGATAATACAAATGTACATTTATTCTCCATTTCTACACGGGAAAGATAAGCGATAAACTAAAAAAACAGGGCCGCAAGTCTGATCCACAATCGTGTTTTTATGGAGCCTCGATAGTTATCAGTCTTATAAATATAATAAATAAATAATATTGATAGGTAATCTTGAAAACCACTAAGAAGGAAAAGTATGTAACCGATTGGTTTTTTAAATATTTTGTCGTGGGAACATATTAACGTATTACTGGACGAAAATTTTAATTCAAGAGGTTTTAAAAAAGTATTTAAGTCTAGCATATGTACCTACATAAGTTATTTTTCCTACCATAATTGATAAATCACGGATAATTTTTATTTTTGTTTGCTTGTTATGTTGGATGGGTCATACATATCTATATTTAAATCTCAAACTTATTACACATCGCAATTTCGTACTTCGCTACAGTGCACTTTCGAACTGACGTACATCGCACTTGCATACTTTAGATCTCATAAACAGCGCGACATTGTAATTTTCATTTTTTGTTCCTAATTTCCTATATCTTTCACTGGTAATGAAGTTAGTGCGTATTGTCACGGCCGTTTGTGATATTCGGCTGAACGAAAGCTACCTAAGTTGCAGGCCCCTACCCATGGCAGTACCTTGACAGTGATTCATCGAATAATGACCGCAAGAGGACTCGCAACTGAGAAGCTCAAACTCGATGTGTTTCAAACTGTGTTTTCTTCTTTTTAGGGTTCCGTACCTAAAGGTAAAAACGGGACCCTATTACTGAGACTTCGCTGTTTATATTTTATGTGTTAGGCTTTTCTAATAACACAGATAGCTACGCAGAAAACTTCCTCTTTTTTCAAAATTGCTTAAACTGTGCGAAGCACAAAGTCTAGGTATCATCTGGATTCTAGTTACTGTTTCGCAACAACCCTAATAAAAAGGGGACTAAATACATAAGGGTTTCGAAAATTCCCCTTAATTGTAATTATAGGTACAAGGGGAATATTCTTTTTTTTTCTAATTTGCTTTATTCGTGCGAAGGGAAAGTCTAGGGATTATCTGGATTCTAGTTACCCTGTCGTTACATACAACCAAATCAAAGAAGGGACTTAATACATAAGGGTTTCGAATTCTCCCTTATGTGCTACACAGAATTCATTTAATTAGCTGAAACGAGATCGCCAAACTATAATTAAATTTTTTAATTAAAATAGAGATCCATCCAACCGAACGCCATAGGATATTCAAATAAATAATTTAGCCAGTTCCATTACGAATAGCAACGGCCTAATTTTGTGAAATTGCCTAAAACAGGAAATACTTTATGCGAATTGGGATTCTAAGATTTGAGCTTCCGTTTTATTTATTTGTTTAAGTAATTAAATTGTTTAGTCTACTGTTACTGTTAATTTGGCGTCGTTATTTTAGTATACTGTTAATATTTGTGAAGCCATCGTCGTCGTCGGATTATGATAATTTTTGATACCTACCCTTAATATAATGAGGTATTTTATATATCTCATATGCAATAAACTTCGCCTAAAGGTATTGTGCTGCAGATGATAAAAAAACATAAGTTGATGTCTAGTTTAAAGGATTTCAAGTTTTTTAATTTCAATTATTAAACATTGATATAAAAATCTAACACAAATATTTAGTAGCTAGTAAATCCTTAAAGTTTTAAAGAAAATACTTTATTCTTTTTGTAGGTATACAGTTATAATAAAGTCTTTTCTTCACTTTTCAAAGTAAACACAAAATAAAATTGTATATTATGCAACTAGTGAATAAAAGACGGATTTAAAGCGAGGGCCGTAGATGAATCACGAGCGTAGCGAGTGATTCAAGTGTTAGAATCCTGAGCGACGCAAGTGGTTCATGGCCCTCAATGTAAATCCGTACTTTATTCAAGAGTTGCGTACTATACTTTATACCATGACTACGAGAAAAAAACTGGTCAAGTGTGAGTCGGACTCGCGTCGCGTACGAAGGTTTCCGTACTACTATCACAATTATTATTGGGTACGGAACCCTCAAAAGACCACTGGACCGGCAACCAATCCGTGAACGCAACGCGAAAGTTAAAATTTGTTTTGCCCCTGGCGCCAGTCTCAATTCATCACAAGATGGTAAAAAGTGCTAGTGGTAAAATTACATCGCGGTTTCGTTGCGTTTTTATGTCAAAATCACGTTTGTTGAATGGTCCTTAAATGTTTTTTTTTCGTCTATTTGTTGTTATAGCGGCCAAAGAAATATATCTACTGTGGAAATTTCAACGGTCTAGCTATCACAGTTTATGATATACAGACTA